>JANEYF010002377.1:280000-880000 GCA_029963845.1 Rhamnusium bicolor | reverse complement strand
AAAATTGGAAGGAATTGATATAGGCCTGCAGTTAGTTATTTGAGAAGATTTACCAGATTTAAGTACTGGACATACCCTTGCAATTTTCCACACATTAGGGAAAAATAGAAGTTTTAAGAATTAAATTGAAAATGAATAAAAGAGGATTTACGAAAACATACCTGCAATCTTTAACCAGGAAACTCGGGATTTGATCATGACGTGATGTCATTTTATTTTGTAATCTATTAGCTGAATTCAGTATATCACTTTCAGTAAATTCCTTGATATTAAGCACAGGTAAGTAGTTAAAATATTTAGATTCAGTGTCTAGGCTAGTGGAAGATGAATACACACTACTAAAATATTTACTAAATCCATCAACCATGGATTGAAGAGTATTAAAATGTTCATTGTCACTTACCATTTTACCTGATATTCTAGTTTGATTTTTTTTTTTGAGTGAATATAACTCCAGAAGTGTTTAGAATCAACTTTTATATTATGTTCAATTCTTACAAGATATGATTTCTGAGCTGCTGGTATTTGTGATTTAATTAATGATCTTAATCTTTTAAATTGTTCCAAATAGTTGGTAGAATTCGTCTTTTTGTGTTTCCTACGATGATAGTTTTTTAACTTAATATTACTAATTATTTCAGAGGTATGCCTGGTGGGGTATCTATGATTGTAGTTAACAAATAATGGCACATGTTTTTCAAAGATATGAGTCAAAGTGTTGTAAAACATTTCACATGCAAGGTCATCAGTGTAAGAATTTAAGAAATGCCAGTCTGTTGACAAAAGTTCAGCATACAGGACAACATAATTTGCTTTACGAAAATTAAATTGTTTAACACAATTATCATTACTGTTGGGAAAATTTATATATCCTTTATCAGCAACTGACATATTAATACATAATTTTTAAAAATGTTGTAAAAAATAATTACATTGTTCACATTGTCATTAGTGTTCCTAGAAGTCTATAAGACAGAATTATCCTGTCAAAAGAAAATTCATTACTCAACAAGTGTATGGTGTGAGGAAGTCCTCAACGTTTTCCACTTACACTACAGAACTTATTTTTACATCACAGAATGTCCATCAATTTTTTATCTGTATTCAACTTAAAATAGAACACATTGCAAATAAAGCAAAATTAACATTGTTAAATATTATTATATACAAATAAGTATTCTAATTTGCTTTGAATGTGATAATATATGTTCTTATATGCAATTTTATATGAACTGTAATAACTTTATGCTTTTACTAGCCCTATAAAAGTTTATTACAAAGTATAAAATATAATAAACCGGTTTAATTATATGGTAATATTACAAGTAGAAATAATTCTGTTATGAATATAGAGAATAACATTCCGTTTCTATATTATAAATGATTATGGTGTCCATATCTTTTAAACAAACATATATTATATAATCAAGTTATATACTAAATAAAATTCATAACTTCAGTATTTGTAATAAAGAAAATTGTATTCTTTAAGGTTATAGCTTCCTTGTGTTCCATCAGAATTTCATATTTAATTTTCTTGCACCTGAAGAATAATTTTAATATCATCAAGGTATAAGAAATAATATTTTGCAATACCTGTTTTTTATTTTTTGTTTATTTGCACATAAGGATAAAGCTGACATAAAAGTACAAATTTGTAAATAAAAAATTGTTGTATTTAAATACCCTTTTAGTATAAAGACCAAGAAACGATTATTTTCAAAAATGTGTTAAATAATGTTAATTTAAATTTTCGATACGTTACTGTATGTTTGTTAGTGACTACTTACTTGATTTTTATATAATTGGAAAGCGTCTGTTCACCCTTATGGAATTATATCTCAGTAATAGACAATAAAATGTTATCTACAATAAAATTAGATCTACAAGACTTAATTTGAATACTGGAGTCCCACAAGGCTCAGTACTGAGCCCAATTTTTTAAAATTTATATTAACAGTCTACCTCTCTTACTAATAGTTAAACTTTTACCATTTTATTTGTTGATGATACTAACCTTACTGAACATAGTATTAACTTGGATGATTTATTGAGAGAAATGATCCGAACAGAACGCAATATTCAGTTCTGGCTTCTTTCGAATTAATTAAATCTTAATACCACCAAGACGGCTAAGGCGTTTAACTTCAGAAAAATAAATCCAATGAATAACCCAAAGTCTATTAAATTTATCGGTGTTTACTTAATCTCTAAAATGCTATGGCAAAGTCACACCAACTGTGTTTGTCAACAATTAAGATAAACATAATATCTATTTCGCAGTCTAGCTCATTAGGTATTTATAGTAACCCTTCTAATAACCTATCACAGCATTATCCATTTATCTTACGCTATTATTGTGTGGGGACATGCGATCTCTACCGCTGGTGTAATCTCCATGTAAATACGGGCAAAAAAAGTAATTGTGGGACTCAAATTCATGGAAGACAGTAAAATAAATTTATCGATTTACAAATCTTAACGTACGTAAATTTTCCAATGTTTATTACATATCAAAAATAATCCTGACGCATACACAATGCGTATCGAAATTCGCTGATATGAAACAAAAAAGCGCAACAATCTGGATAATAATTATTTAACACTAAGCAAAACTAGAAACGGCACTACATATTGGAGCAACAAGTTCTATAATGCTGTCTTGCTGGCTATTCTTACACTGTGAGAGGTTGAGATTCTAGAATATGCAAATGATGTAGTCGTACTAGTCAAAGAAATCTCTGAAAGAGTAGTATCTAATACCCTTCAAGACACACTGGATATAGTAAGCAACTAGTGCGACAGGGAGCACATGTCTGTGAACACTAAAAAAATAGTAATAGTAACATTCACCCGAAAAAGGATATTGGAGGACTTAAGACCACCTTCCTTAATGGGTAAAACTATTCCATTTGCGGAGAAGGTGAAATATCTAGGAATAACTCTAGATAAAATAACTTAATTGGAATTCCTATCTGAAAAAGGTAATCCACAAAGCAAAACTGTCCTTATGGACATGTCGTCGCGTTTGTGATAAATCCTGGGGCATGGGTCTTCAATAAATTTACTGGATTATGTCACGGTCATCAGACCAATGATAATATATAGATCTATCGTTCGGTGGCTGAAAGTATCACAACGGATGGCCAAAGCCAAGCTCTCTGGTTTGCAGAAATTAGCATGCTTGACCATTACGGAGGCAATTAGCACCACACTGTCAGTTGTAATGGAAATCCTCCTGAACTTACCCCCTCTTCATATATATTTGAGAGAGAGGGCTAGGTGGGCAACGTATAAACTACAACAAGCGCCTCTCAATATGCCAGAGACTAGTATCATCCAGCGGTAAGTATGCTGGATGATATAGAAAGTCACAGTATCCTGAGAAGGTCCTCGGATACTATGCTTACTAAGACCAACCACGAGCTGACCTTCAACATTTTTTTCCTGAAAGAGATGAGTAGGATCAGATCAAAGTCAACCTTTACTAAAGGCAGACAGATGCTAGTTTACGTAGCTACAATCCAAGGGTGAGAATATCCTCAAGCCTCAATATTAATGCAACCATATAAGTATGTAAGAAGTTCTAAAAGCTCTTGGCTCCTACTGATGTAACTCTAAAACGGTATAAAACTGTCGGAGGACTCTAAGGCATTTGAGTAAAAACAATAAAGTGACTCTGTCCTAGATACTTGGCCACTCTGGTCTAGAAGGTAATGAAATAGCCTACTCCTCCAGAGAAGGAGGAGAATTACTAATTGTTGAATCGATATTTGGCATATTCTCAAGTACCGCCAAGATGGCTATATTAACCTGGGTGGAAAGGAAAGCTCTCCAATTGCAAGAATTACCATAATTATTTCATTCGAAGAGCTAAGAAAGTTTTACAGTTAAACATGTTATACCTGAAAACTCTAACAGGCCTATATACTGCCGATTAAAATATCATCTGCATAAACTTGGCTTGGCGGAAAACGTCGAAAGCCACCTGTCTGAAGAATGACGAAGGCAGTCCACGTCTAATGCACCTGTCCCGCTTTGGAGACAATCCGATTTTCAATATTTGGCAGAGGGCAACTGCTGCCAGAGGATTTCGATACACTCTTACCCAATAAAGTTGTCAGTTTCATTAAGGGCATGAACTTATTGGTTGGAATATAAGTAGGTGCGAGATATAATTGGCCTGCTGATAGCCACTCACAAAAATATAATTTCTGAATTCCTAATGCATTTGACTTAAGTGAAGGATTTACTTTTTTGTAAATGAAGTTTTTTGGTGCACGAAATAATTTAATAATTTAAAGTCAATATTATTTTTTTGCTTTAAAACGCGATGAACACTGCAATGATTCTTTATTATATTAAAATTGGGAAACACTATGTCCATAATTCATAAAATATTTAAATATAATAATTGTGCTATCTTGACTTAATTATTTTAAAATTTCATATAAACCATAACATATGACGACAAAATTAGTGGGTACTAAACCATAACAAAATTTTCTATATTTATTGTTATACAATTTAAAAAGTTTCAAATCGGAACAAGTTGATTGGCTATCGTTGTGTGTTTTCAATTTATTTTCCATTAGATTTACATCCCACAAATCCAATGAAAAGGATTATCAGTGTCGGTAAATACATTTCATGTGATATATTTGGAAATATGTATTTGCAATTATTGGCTCGTTAATAATTGACAATTTGAATAATTTAAGTTTGTTACCAAAGCTGCGCACATTTATTTTTTAAAATTTTACAATAATTAAATAATACATTCCAAACTAAAATATAAAAACATTACACTTAAGAAAACAATAAACAAACAAAGGAGGCCACAGAGACCCATCTATGTTGCACAGCAGAGAGACCCGAGGGAAATGTATGTTCTCTTCCTTTAAATCTTCTCTGTTCGGAAGGGTACCCTCACTCTTTCACACAGAGCCTCCTAACTGTCGGATGTTCAGATTTTTCTCTTGTGGTCGACGAATCATCCTCTGGGGCATGAATATGCCTCCTCTAACCTCAACTAGTCTTTCGCTTCTCTCATTTGAATGTGGATATAGCAATTTTACTCTCCACTAGTTCAGCTATTGCTGTGTGACGTTCAATTATGCCTTTCATTACATAATAGATATGGTTCATAATCTTTCGTCAAGAATAAATAATTTTTTAAAGTTAAAAATAATTTTTTTTCCAGTAGACCCCTTTCCACATGATATTTTTTGCTTAATACAGTCTCTAGAAGGTGTGTATCAAATTTGAAAGCTTCATCTTAAAAACTGTGGCTCCTATTACATTACATACAGACACACAGACACGTAGATACAAACACAATTTTTTTGTTTCTTCAACAAATTATTTTATTAAATTTATATTATAAATTTAATTTATAATCTTTCACCAAGTTTATTTTACTCGTCAATGACTCATTCTTTTCCTCTGCAACGGTGATACCAACTTTGAAAGTTTTCTCAAAAAATTGTGGCTGCGTCACGATACAATGAGGCTCATAGACAGATTTTTTGCTGAAATTATGTTATTTTGTCATAATTTGTCGAGATTCATATAGACATGACATATTTTTAAATTGTTTCCAAGTGCATACTCAGTTCGCGAAGAAACAACTATTATTAATTCCATACATGCATATGTTGAAATATGAAATCTAGATTTACAAACGTATGTTATGAAAAGTAAATAAAACCAAAATAGGATAAAAAATAAGACCGACAAAACACTACATACATACCTCTACTTATATGAAAAGTGCATACTTGTATTCTTTTTAACAACTCCTTTCTCGGATTTTTTCACGATGAGTATTAAAAAAAATACTATTGCTTTGTCAAAAAATATAAATTCATTATATAAGATTCTGATTCCATTTATACACAATTATAATTTATACCAATCAGTCAAAAATATATCTGGAAATTGAATTTTCATAATTTTTTCAAGAGTAAAGTGCTATTATTTTCTACACTAGAACAAAATTCTATTTAAAAAAGTTATTAAAATAAAAAATAATGAAATCTAAGTACAGTGTTCCATAAAATAACATTTTCTTATTTTTTTTTTAATTTTTTAAAATTTTTTGATTTTGTTGGATTTAACTAGGTTTGATAAAAATAACTAAATTGAAAAAAAAATCAAGTTAGTTTGGGTCATTTCATGAGAAAAATATGTTTTATTCAAACCGCTTCCAACTTTTTGGCAAGCCCTGTGTACATACATTATGTGTAAATAGAACAAAGAACCAGTAAATATTAATAATATAATATGAATTCAAATAAAATTGTTTATAATTCATGGCGAATAATTAATAATAATTTGGAATTTCGATGTAATTAATAATAATATTTCAGTGAGTTGAAAGGAATAAAAAATTCACAATGATCGACTAACAAATTTATGACAAATTTTAATTATGCAGGTAATTAATTGGGACAAATAATAATTATTTCACCAACTATGTATTATAAAGAATAATTAGATCGAGGGCAACTTTTTGATGCAAATAAATTTTAAATTATTAATCATTTATTGCAGAGGTTATAAACATTTACAACTTCAAAATCAATGTTTTCAAAATACATTTAAAGTTGTTAAAGCGAAATGGTTTCAAACAAATCATTAACAGTATTTAAAAAATCAGTCAGGTTACGAATATGGATGCATGCCAGTTAAGGACGCAACTTTTAATTTTAATTAAAACTGGATCTGAAAAGTTTATCCAATAGAAACATATATCATGATAAAGTTATTCGTAGTTAGTATGAAAAAGAGGTTCAACTGAAAAGTTGGTACTTTTCCAGACCGATCACTCATAATTAAGCTCTGGAAAATAGTACCTGTAAATAAGACGTATGTATTATGGATTTGCTATCAAATTTATAAACTTTAATGAACACATTTATATTATATAATACTTAGGATATGGGATTTTACATATTGCCGTATAATATACATAGTATTGTGGGAGGTAGAACACACTTAACTGAGTTCTAAACACCCTTGAGTGTTTACCGTTTTTGAGTTACAAGGTGTTTTTTTGGTTTTTGACTAAAACTATAGTCAACCATATCGCTGGAACAGCTATGTTTGGGTAATAGGAAAAAAATGGGAATTTTAAACTTAAATAGATTAGAAATATGTAAAAAAACAAATGAGATCATTTTATAAGTATTAACTTTTTCGTCTCTTATTATTTATTGTATATCAAAATTGATTTACATATGACTAAAAAAATTTAACAATAAAACGTACTTATCATGTAATTTTAAACGATTAAAGCTCTGCAAAAAACCATTCATTTTTCAATAAATGTGTGTTTATTGTCCAAAAATATGAAGCTGCTTAATTAGTGTAGGGTATAAAATAATGACGTTAGCTCAGTCAGATTCAATTTATATTTTTTGCACATGACTAGATTCCTACTACTTTTTGGGAAAACCGATAGCAGGGGTAAAACGAACACCTTCTGTTTAGTATAATGTGAAAATTACAGGGTGGCACACTTCATAGTTTTCAAGAAGAAATATTATTATTCTGAACTCTATAAATTTTAATAAAACCCTCTTTATACCTTTTACCTGCAACGTCCAAATTATAATGAACTGAATATAACAATCAACACCAGGAAATTTAATATTACATACGCGGAATCTATAGAATATCTTGGAATATTTATAGATCAGCATCTCCGTTGGGACGTATATGTGGCTTAATTACTAAAAAAAATTACGTGGAATAATTCCACTGTTCAGAACTCTTCGAGAAACACTAAACATTAAGCAATTACAAATAATGTATAAGGCTTTTGTTGAATCACATCTGCGAGATGGTTTAATAGGTTGGGGTGGTGTATTAAATACCAATATGACAAAACTAGAGATATTTCAAAAAATTTTAAAAAATTATGTGTAATAAAATACATACCCATCTAACATGTTATATAAAGTCGCAAATGTAATGGACAATCGAGAGTTATTTGGCCTTGCTCTGCTCATCTATCAACACACTGTAAATAAAAGCGTCGTGTCAGGAAGAAATTTCCAATATACAGGGAGGGGCAATAGTGCGTCTGGCTTCGATATCTCGAGTTCTACGATAGCTAGAAATAAAAAAAAATACAATTAAACTATATAAAAAAGTCTATAACCGAAAATTATTTTGAAATATACAGGGCTATAGTATCTTTATTTGTACATGCTTTTATTTAATGGTAATGTATAATGTCACATAATATTGTATGTTTAAATAAGTTATTATTATTATTAAAGTTATTAATTAGTCGCAGACTTCAGTTTGCATTCCTACGGGTTTTTAGAAATTCTGATAAATCTGTCGTGGGCCAATAAATACTAAAAGATAATTTAATTTTGCTGTAAGTTCTTGAAGGCTTTTTTCAAAAATTTCTTTAAGACAAAACTATTTTTAATTGCACTTGTCATATAAGTAATAAATCTGACATATATCTGATATAAATTTTACATAAATTTTACGCAAATCTGACAATTCTGACATAAATCACTAATTTATGAGCTGGCTACTATAATGCATTGATAAAATCTATATAAATCTAAACCTAAATAAATGGCATTTAAACTGTTACTTGAGATATTTTGATTCATCCTAAATAAAATGTAGAAATTGGGAAACTACCGTGTTATCAAAACAGTATATTTTATTGTTAATATAATTATTTCTCAATATTTTGTAGTTACAGTATGATAACATCGATTTTTATAGATTCATTTCATGTTGGTTATGATTCACTGGATTAAAAAAGTGACATGATAAATATTTTTTATAAAAATAGTCACTTTTTAACTTTAATCTCGTGGATCTTTACAACTGGTCATGGATCAAATTGGGTCCATTGTCACTTTTGATCAGGAGATTGAAAATCACAATATATAGTGCGCCAACTTTTCCGCATGAAGAGAAAATTAGGCGAGCGTTTTATAATTATATTTATTATATGGAAATCACAGAAAATATTTTGTTTGTAATACTTTCGAGAGTCAACAACGGATGGGCGAACTGTACTATAAATTCAGAAGATTTAACAAAGAACCATTTTCCATAAGAAAAAGTGCGGAGTCTTTTGAGATTCACATTATTGAGATTATACAGGGTCGCTGATATGTATGGAAACCTAAAGTAAGATAGCTATCGAAAATTGATAATATATAAAAGTTTTAGGATTTTTTAAAATATATTACAATAATGAAAAAATTAAATATGCAGGATCAGTCAAAAAGTCATGACGAAACAAAGTAGCTTTTTCTTTAATGGAACAACCTATATGTTATTTCATATTTCAATTCTTCTCGAAATTCTAAATAAAATTCATTATATTACATCATGTACCTGAACTTAATCGTTTTTGAGATATCGAACTTTGAAAAATCATTTTCTTATAAATTATACAAAAATATTTTAGTCCATTAAGTTTATAGTCCATCAAGTTACCATTGAAAGTTTCCTTAACTCCATAACAACGTCGCGTCTAACAGTGATTATATTGACAATACATGTCATAAATACATTTAATGTGAATAATTTCCGCGCAAAAAATGGCACATTTAAGTGAAACTGAGCGTATTGAAATTTAAATGATTATACGATATGGCGTTTTCACGAAACTGTAGGTGTTACAGATCGACGAAAAAGTGGAAGACCAGTAAGCGTTACAAATGAAGAAAATTTTTGAATTGCCATGTTAGATTGGTGGAAAATCCAATAAATTCGATACAACAGAGGGCTTTAAATCATAACATTAGTCGATATTCCATTAAAAAAATTTGCAAACGGGAAAAATTCCATCCATATAAAATTCATTTGTTACAAGAATTGAGTGAAGACGATTATGATCGTAGAATCGAGTTCTGTGAAGTTATTATGGATAAATTAAACGAAAATTTCAACGTCGTCACCCACATATTGTTTTCTGATGAATCTACATTTTGTTTAAACGGGCACGTAAACCGACACAACTGTAGGTATTGATCAGACCAAAATCCACATCGGATGGAGGAAGTTCACATCCAAGGACCATAGAAAGTAAATGTTTGCTGTGGCATTATTGGTGGACACGTCATAGGACCCTATTTTATAAACGGAAATTTGACCTCTGAACGATATTTATTACTTTTGCAAGAGCATATTATTCCAGAGCTTAGACAATTATTCCCGAACAATAACAGTCCCAATTTACTGGCAGAATAAATATGGTTTCAACAAGATGGGACTTCTCCACATTTTGGATCTGTAGCACTGGCACATCTAGATGAAACTTGTCCTGAATGGATTAGGACGCAGGGGGGCAATTGAATGACCAACTAGGTCTCCCGATGTGACCCTTTTGACTTTTTTTTTCTGTGGGGTCACAAAAAAAATATAGTCTACAAAAATATACCGCAAATATCGAAGAGTTGCAAGAAAGCATAAAGCATGAAATTTCCACTATTCCTCCCAACACCCTTTTAGATTCACTACAAAATTTTGTTCAGCGAATTCGTTACTGTCAGAAGGTAAATGGTGAACACTTTGAGCACCTTATAAAACATAATTCCAAAGAAAATATTTGTTGTTTATTAAAACTTGTTTTCTCTCTTTTTTTTCTGTCATAACTATTATAAAATTTAAAATATCCAGGACATTCATTAAAAAATACATTTTTTCGTTTCATGCATTTTTACCATCCCTGAACTATTATGCTTTGTCATTTTCTTTAAAAAACTAATAATAAAATTAAGTCATATCCATATCCTCCACCTTGTGTTATTTTCAAAATAAATATCCATAATTTGGGGCCATTTTTTTTTTAATAAATTTGAGAGTAGTAAAAAGTTACTTTCAAAATTGGATATCTCGAAAACGGTTAAATTTAGGTTCATGATGTGCCATAATGAATTTTGTTTAGAATTTCCAGAAGAATTTAAATATGGAATAATATACAGGGTGTTCTATTAAAGAAAAAGCTACTTTGTTTCGTCATGAATTTTTGACTTGATCCTGTATACTTAATTTTTCTTTACTGTAATAGATTTTAAAAAAACCCTAAAACTTTTTGTATCTTATTATTTTTCGACCGTTTCCATACATATTAGCGACCCTGTATATATAAAAGTGATTAATCTGAAATATGTAATGCCTTTAATACTCCACTGTGATAAAACTGCTATTTTCATATTTACGTTCCCCGTTTTGATATGTAACTCACGTCTTCATACAAACCTACATAAATATTAAACGTCAAAAACTGTTTATATACGTATAGGTTGTGGTTAAATTGATGGTGTAAGAATCCACATTTTTCACCCAAGTTCAATAAAAAAGTTTTGCAGTTTTAATTTTGAGGATGGGTGTATTCTGTGCTATCTAGTAAAGACTAGATTATACACCGTGTCTCATTCTTATTACAGCCCTGATTGCAGACACTTGCGATTATGCCATGTGACTGCGGCAAAGCGTAAGTACATAAGCACAGCGAATTATTTCAAGGTCATGAAAAGCGTCTTATTTACGTCAAAGCGCGACAACGGAGTGATTCTGCTGGTCTCCTTATTTTGACTATGCTATGGTTAGGTATCTTTTATAAGGCACATAAAACAATGAACATACTATATGATAAAATAGGGCAATTAGGCCAAGTTGCCCAGTTTAGTAAAACCACTAGTTAGTAAGGGGATGAGTGTTTTGCCTTTTCCTGCCAATAATCAACGAATAACAGAAGTGTTAGGTTATCTTCTATAGTAAGTAGGTAAAAGTGTATTTGTTAAAGTTTAGTGCTTATAAAGCGAAAAAACAATGATTCTCCTCTCTGCCCGAGGTATGAAAAAAAGAAGGCGTATTGTTTTAAAAGCAAATTTTAGAAATATACAAAGGGACACAGTCAGTAGTGTAAAGAATATTTTATTATATGGGGAGTCCTTTCTCAAGGGGGTGATAGAACTAGAAAAACTAAATTGTGTTTTGTATATAAACATATGCCTTAAACTAGTTCCCGAGGAAGCTACAACCTCTTAAAGGGGTAAGTACAACATAGTAATCTGTCAATAAATTTGAAACGTTTTAAGTTGCAAAACTTTAATTTGGACCATTTATTAATTTCATACTGGTCTTAATAAGTGTTTAATGGTAACCTCAATTTTGCATATTCTCAGTAGTTCTAGTAGATCAATTTTAATGGTAATGTCATCTTTATGGCTAGTTGAAAATTTTGCCAAATATTTTTTAAAATATCAATACGACTTTCGTTTGATTTTTAAGAGGTGCATTTTATATTTTTAATATGCCGAAACAAGATTACTTCATAAACCTCTTTATTTTAATATTATTTGCTGTTACAAAAAAATGTAGCAAATATACTTTCAATTGATTAAATGATTACAATTAATATGATAACATTAATAATTGGAAAATGATTAATATAGTGTATAGCAATATGTGAATGAATTATACATACTCATGGTTGCTTATAATTTTTCAAATAAATTCGTATGAAATAGTGATACATACAATGTGATTCAGAAAACAATATCACTCTCTATTTCTCGAGTTCAATAATTACAGATGACGATTTGCGGTAAGAACCGGTGTAATCAGCACTTGAATTGAGCCAGATTTCATATCTCGACAACACTATTTGTAAAATTTTTGTAATAATATAGTACTTTTGTTTACTCTCTTCTATAACTTTAACGAAAGCATTAAAATAAAATTCGTGTCAAACATATTAAAGATAGATTTGGCTTTCGAATAAATGAAACCCTCAAAATAGGTTAATGATGATAAATTTTACAAATACAAATAATATTGGTTGGAATTTATGTAGATTCTCTATTCACTTTCGACTAGTTTATAACAGAAAATAAATTCATTGTTATTATAGCCATTGTTTAGATGTATTTTCCTGTTAAATAGTTAAGCCCACAATAATATATACCCACATAAATCAAATAATATAGAGGATCCATAAATTTATGATAAACCATTACCTACATAACGCAATCTTGTAATCTGGCTACGTTATAATGTACCTTATCATTTTTATTGCTTAAATTTCTATTGTATTCGGTGAGGGCCAATTCATCAATTTACATAACGGTTTAAAAGGTTCTACATGAACCTTGGAACATATATCAAAAGTATTTACGTGCAGGAAATATTTGTACCTATTTATTATAGTTATATGACCTGGGGCGACAACCTTATGGCAAATGTTCAATATGATTACAATTTAAGCGCATACAAAGACCATAAAAAATTTAACTGCAGCATTTTGAAATCATCTTTACAGCTCTTCTTATGAATTTACCGCCATGACAAGGTTTATCGAGCATCATGTCCTCTATCGATCCATATATTTGGGAATATTTAATTAAAATGTTGTCAAACATTTGAAGAAAGTTATACGCCTAGTACTATTATTGATAACGTTTGTAAAACTTTTGAATTATTAATACGATTGTACAAGCCAAATTTTAATTATATTAGGAATCGGTTAACAGTATGTCAACATGATTTCATGAAACGTAGGTGTACTTCCACAAATCAATTTTTTCTGCATAACACAGATTATGTCTGATGCTATTGATGTTATTTCACAAATGGATGTAATTTACAATAATTTTACAGAAGGCCTTTAATACTTTTAATGACAATATCCTATTTGTAAAACTAAGTAAATATGTTCCTCTTCTGATTTGTTGCATATCTTGTAGACAGTCGCTATTTGGCACAATATTGTGATCAACAGTCTGATGTATTTATATCCACTGCTGGAGTTTCACAGGGATCGGTACTTGGACCACCTTAATCTAAAAGTTAATTGCCTTGAATATGAAGATGACACAAACATTTGCAACACGGTAACACATACAAATGTCTAAAATTATAGTTAGCTGGCAGATTAAATGATTGACGAGTCGATAATAAATTACCCTTAAATGCTTGTAAATGTAACGCAATGAATTTTCTCTTAAGTTATTCTTAAACGGTGCAAACCTTAAAAGTTCTTAGATTTTTTGTGACCTGAGTTGTATCTTTTACTCTAAACACAATTAATCGCCATATAAAAATAATTATAAATGATTCCTTTAAATCACTTGGTCTGGACATTAAGTGAAATTACATAAAATCAAATGAGTCAATCGAAGTGGAAATATTTGAGCTGAAGTAAATTTATGCTAGTGCAAGAAGTAATAAATAAAATACATTCTTATGTAAACAGAACTTTGGACGAGATTTCCTTGAAGTATTCCTGGTAAATAAACAATTATATAAATTAGCCTGGTCAAAAACTACGACTGAGGTGTTTTACATGTTTCATCTCACCGGCGCCGTCGCCATAACTTCAAATGTCGAAATTGTTGAAATGGTCGAGTTTAATGTATGGAGTAATAATCCCTATACCTGAAGCTAGATCAACACATAGCCAAGATGATTGTGAATACGTCGCAGAAAAAATTATATGTTTGTATACGATAATATTTATAAAATCGTCTTATATGCGTATTCTCATTGGTCACTCTGACGGTGGTTAGATTGTGATACACGTAATTACAACTTTATTGTTTTGAAATATCTGTTTACAAGCGATTTTAACATTTTATTACGCATACTAAGAATGAAAACGATAAGAAAATAACCGACGCTGTTGCAAACAATGCGCCGAAAGTTGATTTTATAGAAATACGCATATTAGGCTATGGGCATAAGGACACCGTGAGCAAAATAAACAAATAAAAATTAGTTTTTCTTAAACAGAGATCCATAATGAGGGTTTCATGGAAGAAGTGCATATTGACCATATCCCAAACTTTGCAATTTTTAAATTCGTAAAAAAGTACAAAATATTTTTAAGTAATTTATTTTTTATAACAAAGGTACTCATTTATTTTTTAAGACGCTATGAAAAGAATTTTTTTATGAATAAATAAAAATCTTTAAACACCGATATTGCACTTTTGGTATATATTTTTTTTATTAACCCTCGATATGATTATAATAATTAATAAATTAGTAAATATCAACACTTGCTTTAGAGATGTATTTTACATAATTTCTAAATCTAATAAATGTATATCCTATATCAAGTTTTACGTACTTAATTATTTTTATTTACCGATGAAATTAAAATGATAATTCACTAATCTCTTCTGAGCCACGCATAACACAATAATACATTTTTGAAGCAAAAACAAAAGCAACAAAACATAGTTCAGTAGCCACAAATAAATATATGTACCACTCAATGCTCCTCTCATGATGCCTCCTGTTTACTACATGAATGCAGAATATGAAATGAGAATCACAGACTACACACTCCAGGTATTTTTTGGGGCATAATTTGACCTGTCGGAAAATATCAGCGATGGGGATGAACAAAACAACAATATAGCACAGCACTCTCTTTAGCATGCATACGAATATAGAATTATTTCTTCATACCTTAAATTCGATGGTTGAAATGAAGAGTGAAAATTATAAAGTAATAATTTTTGTGAGGTTATTCTAATTAAATATTTATAATATAAGCCATTATGTACAAATAACTTATATGATGATAGAATTAATACAAATCTAAAAAAAATTAACACTATCGAGCTCGATGACGCAGTGGACTAGTGCGGTAAGTGATAAACGTAAATGGTTTACTGCCTGCTGATTTCTGGGTTCAAATATCTGCTGCGACACTAACAAAATCGAAGAGAGAGGTTATGTATCCGCATTTAATTTGGGGGTTGTTTAATGTCTGTGGTATTTTATGTTTAATATTATGTTATTTAATAGGATAACTTTCATATTTTTTAACTTAATAGAATATTTCTATTGTTATTCAATTATCAGTTTGCTTTGTTATTTTTTTCTGCTAAAAAGTCATTCTTTTTCGGTATTAAATGAAGAACTTCCATATACCGGGTGTAACAGGATCACCCGGCGAAATCGGAAGTGAAAAAAAATTTACTTGTATGTCAAAAAGTGCCGCTTATTATGTATATAGGATATCATAAATTTCACTCAATTATCCTCAAAACTAAAGGAAGAAACGGGGTGTACCATGATCCTGTTACACCCGGTATAGTATTAGAATATATGATATATTTATCTACTCATTATTGTCATTGTTTTCCAAACATTTTGTGAGCGTCCGAGAATTGCGAGAGCACAAGGCATGTGCCTGACACATCTCTGTGGACCTTGCATTACGGCGTTATGGCATAATAAGTTTTTGCATGTTGTAAGCTCTAATTCAGTGAGATTCTGTGCACGACAGGTTAGGAAGCGGTTCATAAATACAGCGGAAAAATAGGTACACAAAGAATGCCCACGTTCTTATAAAGATGAATAAGACCAACAGGCATATATATTTCATGCCTTTTATTTGAAAAATGCTAAAGAATTATTACATTTGGTTGCGAAGTAATTGGCAATAAATTGCTGCCTTGAAAATACAAAAGTCTTACGTGAATTATTATTTTCTTTGTAATTTCTTCATGAAATAATCAGATTTTGCAATCCGCTGCAATTTCAGGATATTTTATCATAACATTAAATTTACTTTGAAAAAGGAAACGTTGGAAAAATGCAAATTGAGATGTAGAGTTAAAATTACGCACCCTTATAATATTTTAAACGTCTTTGAAACAAAGGTATTAGACATTTTATTTATATTAATAAGGTTTATCCCCAATATTATCAACATTTTAAAAGGGACCTTTAACTTAAAGGGAGTTTTAGTGACAAGAAAATTAATTACCAGCAATCGCAGCAAAACATAAATGCGATATAAATATGATTAATCCTAATTTTTATTTAAATTGTAGGGTTGCTCTCTGCTTTTTATATTTTGTTTGTAATAAATTTCCTTGTCAAAAAAACTCCATTTAAGTTAAAAGTTTCTTTAAAATATTGATAATACCGGCCGTTAGTGATGTACAAGGGATTAATTTTTGTCTATTGTTCTGAAACCGTAAAGCATAGGGAAATCAGATTCACCGATATCATCACTTAAATATAATTAGACTCTTCTCAGACGTTTGTTAGAGACAATTTATTCATTTAAATAAGTAGCTGATCATTGAAAATAAGTTTTTCAAGTAAATATGTACCGTGGGGACTATTTTTAGAAAATAATATGTTGCAAACATATATTACACCAAGAATAAAATATTGAAATTCAGTAAAATTTTTACAATGGGTAGATGAGTGATTAAAAGTTCAGATCATTAAAAGTACTAATCAATTATTTTTTGTTATGATAAATTTATTTTATTTTCATTTTTTTTTATCTTAATCGATGCAGAAAGTAGCTCTTTTTCGAACAGTTTATGTTTTGTTTCTTGCTGCTATGATGAGGGTATAACAGAGTACTTTATACCAGGTACTTTTTTCATAAATATGCGCGGAAAGTAATCCGGAGTTACTATAGAACAAGTGTCACATTTAAACGGGTTAATTAAGAGTGCTATTTTCGAAATGAACGCATTTAAATGAAGCTTTTCTAGGATTAATGAGATACAATTCAGCGATGGACATAAAAGCTTGTGATTTTTTGTTTTTAAATCAAATAAAAACATATTTAACTAGAACGTTCTTTTACTAGAAATATAAATTTTTTTGTTATATGCATTAAAAAAATTAAAAGAAAAGTATTGAAAACAACTACATTTGTCAATAAAATTGCAGATAAAAACTTAAATCGAAAAATTAAAAAAGGAACAAAGTAATCTTCCAAAACATGAAACTCAAATGTATTTACAGCTTCCACCACAACGACAAAATCTGTAGTTATATTGGATGCTCATATTACAGAATTTAGACTGGTTAAATGCAAATAAAACTGAATTGTTATTGTTTCTTCAAGCAATAGCCATTTCCAATACTCCTAAGAGTCTTTATCTGATCGTAACAGCCCACACGTTTCCGGAAAGATTATCGTGTTCAGCAGCGCCAAACGGCATTTGCAGAGTCATAAATACATTTAAAATAGTCCAGTGTTACGAGGAACTTTATACTTGAAATATTCTTGTCGTGTACGTCTGAAGTAAGATGTTATACAGTTACAATGAAATTAATATTTTGTGCTAATGTCTCGATATACGAGCATGCCTTAGATTTCTGGTATCTTCATTTATTTATACATTCGGTGAAATGTCTTGGTTTCTTACAATATTGCAACTTAAGAAGGTTACCGGCTTATTTTTCTACTAGTAATGTTTGTAGTTTATTAATAACACTGGCCGACACAATTTTTGTAACATAGTTCACACTACTGTTTTTCAATATTGTTAATACCGGATACAATGTAAGTGAACACAATATCCAACAAGTCCATACCGTTTTCCTTGTTTACACATAAAACCCTATTATAGTGCCAGGTGAATAATTTCTATGATGCGTTGGTCATAATTAGTAGAGTAACTTATTAAGGTGAGACATCTTCAGTTAATCAGTCTTGTTTTGACCTTATCCAATATTGTTTATTATTTAAGTGCTTTTATTGATTAGATAAGATTACCGATTTACGCTTTCACACTGAAAAAAATACTGTTAGACATATGTGTCACATAAAATATCAAATATTACTTATATAGACAACTACATATTTACGTCGATGCTCCTTAATCAAAGTTGGGAAAGCTTTATAGTTTTCCTTACATAAGGGTTGCAACTGCCTTTGGTTGGTTTGACCTTCAGCTACTACTGTTACAGTTTTCTGTCTTAAACATCCCCACTTCTACCATTAGAAGAACTTATACCGTGCATGGAAAAAATATTTTTAGATCGTAAACCCTTTAGGGAATAATTATTTAAATATGGTTGTGTAATACATGTCGTTATAGTAGTACCATTGCTATTCTTATAGAACACTTTAATTATTTAAAACTTTCTTTAGCCTAATTTTGAATTGGTTTTTGTTGCTTTCATGCTAATTTATAAAATTTGGTAAGTGATTATCAAACTAGTTTACTCCTTGAAAGTAGACAGGACCATTAGCCATTTTGACAATCATAATTTGCACCGTGCAATTAGTTTTGAGTCAGATCTGGTATCATCAATCAACTTTGAAATATCAGCTAGGTGACTAGTATTGTGTATCAACCATCAGTGTAATAGTTTTATAGTGATTTATATATCTTGTAAAGACTCTCAAGATTACAGTGGTACGGATAAGTTTTTAAATGCTGTTTACAGATTTTCTTGGGCCAATATCACACATGTTCTCACAGTACGTTTCTATGTAGTTAATTTCTTGAATACAAGTTGCGTTCCCCTAAAATTCCCACTAATGCTAAATACACTATAGTGCCGATAAAATTAAATTATTCTCGTTAACTATACTTTTGAATAAAATTTATTCATCGTTAAGTTTTTCATCATTGAATAAAAATCTGCTACAATTAAATGCTTTATTAATCTAAACTATTATAAGATTTATTCATTGTTTAATATTATCATTGTCCTAACTCAGATTTTGAATATTTATATCTAAGATTGTTGCATGGGGTTTTTAAAATTCATCTTCAATTTTGTTTAATCGGAACTTTAATAGCAGCTTTGGTGAGTTCATCAGGAATTTCTTTGTGATACCTTTCATTTCACCTCTTCACTTTCATTTACATTAATATCTACTAGGCAAATTAAGTCACCATTCTTGGATCCAGGATAGCTGGATGTTTTATTTGGAACCAATTCATCTGTAAATTGTAACGTGATAGGGCTCCAAATTTTCGAGTAAGTTTCATTTCATGGTAGACATGTATTAAGAAACTAGTATCCGTACCTGAGATAAATTAACTTCAAGCACTCCAAATTTCCATACATTTCGCCTTCTCTGGAGTGTAGCAAGTTATTTTCGATTTTAGATTCGTCTTCGGTGAACAGTCTCACCCACTCTTCATAAATTTTTTTTATATATTGTCGGTAAATCTAGAACCATTTGTGTTGCTGTTGATTCCATAAATACTTAATTTTCATTAGTTAAGATATTATTCGATCTACCAGACAGAAATCTTTAGACTGAGTTGGGGGATGAAGAAGTAATCACTAGGTAAAACTGCTTATGGTGCCCTTGAATATTATCATATATTTTTATTACTTATACATCCTCGCCTACTACTGTTGCTAGAATCTTTTTGAAGTGAAAACTGAAATGGTCTTAAGAATCAAGAATCTCACTACCTAATTGTCCTAAATGGTTTTAGCTAGCCGCTAGGATTTTTCGAATTCCTTGGCAGATAATGAAATAGGTCTTAATTTGAAAGGTAATATGTTTGTCGTCTTTTCCATAAAAGCGGATTTGGTTGCTCTTGTATTAAGAGTCATCTAATCTGGGCGAAACTAAATCACGGTACCACGGAAAGTGTTACATTTGACGGCATGCGTTACAAGATGTAACATTTGGCCTACTGAAATGTTGTTGTACATTTGGTTCCCAACGTGGTCAGGTGTAACATTTGCGACCAACGTCCCCAGTTGATTCTGTTTTTAGAGTTTACCTCTTAAGCGAGCAATAACAGGTCCTAATAATACTTCGTTTTCCGTGAACACATAGGCCCTATTATAGTACCAGGTATTTTTATGATGGGTTGGCAATAATTATAAGAGTAGTTCCGCAGAATGTGTGACTTTCAGTATCAGTCTATGTTTTGAACTTCCAAGTATCTATAATTATGTTATTAGAATTTTTCGGTATTGATCCTCATATTAGAAAATTGCTTTAAAGGAACACTCAACAGAGAGGAAATCAGAGTTTGGAACTCATTTGTAATCATAGTCAGGGAATTTTTAGGGAACAAGAAGTAAGCGAACTTTTAGATTCGTTTCAAACGCCTAGTTGCCGTATGTCTTTAAAAATTCACTTTCTACATTCTCATTTATTTTTCTCTTTCTGAAAATTTGGGTGCGGTAAGCGACGAGCAAGGAGAAAGATTTCATCAAGATATCAGGACAATGGAAATTCGTTACCAAGGATGATGGAATACAGCCATGATGGGTGATTACTGTTGGTTCTTAAAGCGGGACAATTTGACCCCCCACAAAAAAAATGAGCTGAGCATATGTTTTTCAATAATTATTCTCTATCTTCATAGATATCTATGCAAGCCCAATATATGCCATATACATCATTGATATATAGCAATAAACAGATTAGTAAAATTAACAATAATGTTATTCCTGCTCTTAATGTTTTATTAATATACCTAACACCAGAAATAGGAAGGAGGTATTAGATATCACAATCAGCTCAAACTACTTGGGCAACAAGATATCCGATTGGAAAGTATCTTCTGAACCCTCATGTTCAGATCATAAACATATTCTATTTAATATAGAAGTTGGTCCAAGACCTAAGGTGACATATCGGGATCCGAAGTGCACGGACTGGGAAGGGTACAAATATTCCCTCCAGTCTCACTTTCAATCCGCTATCACCACAATCAGGAATCGTTATGACACTGAAATTGCGGCGGAACAGATCCGCAACGCAATTGTCTCAGCATATAACGAAAACTGTCCCCTGAAGACAAAAAAAGGACAATAGAGGCACGTCTTGGTGGAACAAAAATTTTGATAAAACGAGAAAAGAAGTTCGACGCCTCTTTAATCGAGCTAAAGCTTCGGGCGACTGGAACCAATATAGATCCGCTCTAATGGACTATAACAAAGAAATAAGTAAAGCAAAAAGGGGATCTTGGAGGAAATTCTGTGAGAGTATAACTGACCTACCTCACAGTACTAGAATCCACAAGATTCTTTCTAGAGAGCCGCCGAGGGAATTCGGTTCGTTAATGCGACCGGATGGCTCATATACGGACTCTGGAAAGGAAACATTACAGCTCCTAGCACAAAACCACTTCCCAGGGTGCTTGAATGCGGATAACCAACAGCCGTCACCATCAGAAGGCCGATTAAAACGACCTGATAAAAATGATTGACTGACGGCTAAAAAGGTGATTACAATACCGGCAATTGAGTGGGCCATTAGATCATTCCAACCATTCAAATCGCCAGGAGAGGACGGAGTTTTTCCAGTTCTACTACAAAATGGACTGAAAATATTGCTCCCATTCCTCATTAAACTATTCAGAGCTAGTCTGGTATGGAACTATATCCCATCCAGTTGGTCGGCGATTAAGGTAGTATATATACCAAAATTGGGTAGGAAAGAACCAGGCCCTAAATCGCTTAGACCAATTAGCCTGACATCTTTTCTGTTGAAAGGTCTGGAGAAGGTGCTGGACGGATATATCAGGGGGAACATCCTGAATCATCACCCCCTCAATATTCATCAGTACGCCTATCAGACAGGAAAATCAACAGAACTAGCACTCAATAACCTAGTCGAGAAGATCACCCAATCCCTTCAAATAAAGGAAATTGCGGTGGGAGCCTTTCTCCACATTAAGAGAGCATTTAATAATACACTGCCCGACTCCTTATATGCAGCAGTGGCTGCCAGAGGAATTGAGCCTACTATAGGCGACTGGATTCAAGCTATGCTATCAAACAGAACCATAACAACGTACCTACAGGGAGAAACAGTTAGGCTTTAGAGCCAGGAGAGGATGCCCGCAGGGTGGGGTTCTCTCCCCCTTTTGTGTTCACTTCTTGTGAATGACCTGCTGGCTATTCTCACACTGTGGGAGGTTGAGGTTCTAGCATATACAGATAATCTTGTCATACTAGTCAGAGGAAACTCTGTAGGAGTAATATCAAATACCCTTCAAGAGATACTGGATGCAGTGAGTAACTAGTGTGACCGGGAACAGATGTCTGTAAACCCTCAAAAACAGTAATAGTACCATTCACCCGGTAAAAGAAGCTTAAGGACTTAAGGCCTCCCACATTAATGGGTGAAACTATTCCATTTGCGGAGGTGGTGAAATATCTAGGAATCATTCTGGATAGATCACTTAATTGGAACTCCCATCTGGAAGAGGTAATCCACAAAGCAAAGCTGTCCTTATGACATGCCGTCGTATTTGTAGCAAATCGTGGGGCATGGGTCCCCAATAAACTTACTGGATCTATATCACGGTCATCAGACCAATGATAACATACGGATCGATTGTTTGGTGGCAGAAAGGATCACAACGGACGGCCAAATCCAAACTCTCTGGCCTGCAGAGATTAGCATGCATAACCGTAACGGGAGCAATTAGCACCACACCATCAGCTGCAATGGAAATTCCCCCGGATTTACCCCCTCATATATATCTGGAGAGAGAGGCCAGGTGGACAACCTATACACTGCACCAAGCGGCCATTAATATGCCACAGACTAGTATCATGGAAAGGAACAGGTTGCTGGATGACATAGAGAATCACAGCATCCTGGGAATGCCCTCGGATACTATGCCTACCATGACCAACTACGAGCTGACCTTCAACATCCTTTCTCTAGAAAGAGATGAGTGGAATCGGAATAAAGCCGACCTACTAAAGGCAGACAGTTGTTGGTTTACAGACGGCTCCAAAACTCCCGAGGGAACAGGAGCCGGAGTACATATGTAGCTACAGACCAAGGGTAGGATATTCTAAAGCCTAGGTACTCACGCAACTGTTTTTCAGGCTGAGGTTTATGCCATTGAACTGTGTGTACGAGGACTGGAATATATGCATCTTACATGCAGATCAATAAAAATTTGCTCAGATAGCCAAGCAGCTATAAAAGCTCTTGGCTCCTACCGGTGTAACTCCAAAATTGTATGGAATTGTCAAAAGGCTCTAAATCATTTGAGCAAAAACAACAAAGTGACTCTGGTCTGGATACCCGGTTACTCTGGTATGGAAGGTAACGAAATAGCGGACTCCTTAGCCAGAGAAGGAACGGGATCACGATTCATCGGACCAGAACCAATACTTGGCATATCCTCAAGTACTGCCAAGATGACTATCTCAAACTGGGCTGAAAGGAAACCTCTCCAGTATTGGCAAGAGTTACCAGGATTGGGTCATTCGAAGGCGTTTATAAAATACCCTTTGAAACCAAGAGCTAAGAAACTTTTAGAGTTAAACAGGGTAAACCTAAACCTAACAGATCTATATACCGGGCACTGCCGACTAAACTATCATCTGCATAAACTCGGCCTAGGGGAAAACGCTGAGTGCTGTCTATGCCTGGAGGATGATGAGAAGGCAGACCACATCTTATACACCTGTCCCACTGTGGAGAGGATCCGATTCTCAATATTTGGCAAAGGGCAACTGCTGCCAGAGGATCTGGACACATTCTCATCCAATAAAGTTATCAGTTTCATTAAGAGACTGAACTTATTGGGTGAAATATAATTAGGCGTTAGCCACAATAGGCCTGCTGATGGCCGCAGTGGAGGGTCTACTGAGACCCACTCACAACAAATCTAACCTAACCTAATATAGCTAACAAGAAAATGTGTTACGATCTTTTTGTTTATCATTCCTGTAATCAGAAGGTTTTATTCCATTGGGATATGCTATTCAGGTACATGTTACAAAAAAGTATATTTTTTTGTCCGCCAATGTAATTGGCTTAAAAATTCACAATGAATGAAAACTTACTTTTTCCAAAAGCAAATATAGTTGCAAAGATTGTTTAACAATTAAAAAAGTAAAAATATGATTGTAAATACAGGACAGCTCCCCTTCACGAAATATTAAAGATGGATCGTTTTACGTCAATCACGGTGTCTAGTGGAATTCATATTTGTTTATGTAAATAAATTCTTTCTAATAAATTTAAACTATGCTATTTTATTGTCATTCAAAAGTTCTACTACATTTTTATCTACTTATTTTATACATGATTAGACTAAAGGGATTTAATTATAATTTACTGATACTGTTTCGTCTCATATAATGAAACTCTATGATACGCTCTCATCAAATTTGTCATGCCAAATATGCTTTGCCACACTACAATATTTACAAATTCGAGAATTATATTACATTACTCAAATTTCTGACAAACCAGAGACAATAATTGACTGTGTTTCATTCTAGTCTAAATACTATTGATGTCCATTTTGCCGCTTGGAACTAAATAACAAATTGTTGTGTAATAAAATAATACAAATTATGCAAATCAGTACGAATCATTTTATCCTTTAACAACCCTATGTCTGTTGTAGTAGCTTTAGTCTGTATGACCTGGTTGGGTGAAATAACGACGTAGTAAGATATAATATGATAATTTCATTTAGTTACCACATAGCCTTCAAACTAAAGACAGAGTTTGGTTCTTAATTGGTTTTAAGAACAAATAATTTTCCTATGTTCTTGTGATCAAAGATTAGATTCTGTAAAATTATTTACATAAGTTACACTCCAGCAAACATTTTCCATAAAGTTAGCCATAAATCGACTTGGTAAAAGGCGAATTTACTTATTGAGGTAATTATGATGTAAAATTGACTGGAAAAATACACTTCCCATAAAAATTTACCAATTAGTCTTACTCTATATTTAAATTTACATAAATAGTACCAATAAATCTACCCCATACACTATTTTGCTTAAAAGTAATGTTAACTCAAGCAGTAAAAGAAAAACAACTAAAAAAATCTACCATAAAGTTACCTTGAAGGTAAATTTCTTTTAAAGTCGAAATAAATAATATAATTAGGTAATATTGACCTTTTTGGTGACTAAAAATCATCATAATGGTGGAATATCTTAACTAGGTAGATTTTGTTGGATATCCTACGTAATTTATACCTACATAGTAACCTACTTGGTCGCCTTTATTACGCTCCTTTAAGGGACCTAGTCGGAAAAGCTTCGGATAGTGTGTCACTTCAAGAAATTTTTATACATGAGCCCTGAATAATTTTCTCACTCCTTCTGACGTTTCTCTGAGGTCCCGATAGAGGTACAGCTTCCTTGCTCCATTTTATAAAAAACTTATTTAGAAAATCATAACCAAAACGGAAAAAAAACACAAAAGAAGTTCACTAACACAGAGAAACAAAAAAACAATACAACACTAGTGAAAAAAAAAATAGACACCCTCTAGTACACTTTCAACTACTTATCCTCCAAATTTGGTAATTTGACCAAACCGTTATTTAAAATTACCTTACAACTGGTTCTTAGCCCTCTTAATATTAGGTCGACAATGTCCATAAATTCTACCTAACCTATCTTCCTGATTGCAACCATTTAGTAAATTGTCCCTTATAGTTACATTTTTAAATTAGTATAAGATGCCATATTTTCTTACCACAGTTGGAGTACGAATCAAAATTGAAATTTTCAAAATAAACTGGAAATGAACTGATAAATAGGTTAAAAAAAATACATAATTATACTTGTTAAGTCATATTCAACAAAAATAACATACTTTTGGCTCAAACCATTATATCATTTTTTTACTTGATAATAGGAATTTTCTTATTAACGAATATTTTGAAGGCGCATGGTTACTTTTCGAAGTACAGGTGCTAATATGCACGAAAAAATTTTCGACGCATTAATTACAACAACCGGGATCTGCAGATACTACGCAATTAAATTGGATTTATTTTTATCAGCAACATTCAGTTTTATTCGGTCTCACTACGAATTAGATGTCTATTCAATTTTGTAGGTGATTGGCAACAATGTTGCTACTACGTATGGAGAAAAATACCAAATAACTACCAAATTCTTCTTTTTTACTTTCTTACACCTAATATAAGGAAGTATAGTAATCGTGATTTTTTTCGACCTCGAGATTTTGATTGATGTATACATTTTGTGCGTGAGTGTGGATGTGTGTGTGTGTATGTGTGTATCCGCAATAACTCAAAAAATACTAATGGGAGACTTCCCAAATTTTGCAGTTAAGATTGTCAACATTTTAGGTGATACAATAAATTTGATAAATGTGGTACCACCAAAAGAGACATAATGAATGAAAGAAGAAAAAAGGTACAATTTCGGGAAAAGAAATTAAAAATTTTTATTGCATTTTTGGACGAATCTCGACGAATTATAATGAAAAAACAACTTTATCGAAAAAAATCTGTCTGCATGTCTGTAGTGTCGTGATAGCAGCCACAGTTTTTGAGATAAAGCTTTCAAATTTGGTACACATGTTCTAAAGGCTAAAAACAATGATAAATTCGATGATGAGCAAAATTGGTCAGCTGAGAGGAGATTCACGGGACCCAAACTTTTTTGTATTTGCCTTTATAAAAAAATATATTCTTGATGAGAGATTATAAATCATATCTACTATATCAAGCCAATAAAATATATTTTCCAAGTTAAATGAAGCTGATGTAAACTGAAATTTTTTATACATTTGACCTCATAAAATGAGGTTAGGATAATATTAACAGTTTGACATTTGAAATGTCTAATTTAGTTACAAAAATGTCAATGTCAATAAGAAGAAATTATTTAAATTGACATGAATTATTATTTACAGTATCGAATGACGCTGATAATTAATTATTTAAAAAATTTTAATGAAACATTTCAAGGTACGCTATTAAAATTTAATTGAGGTAAGTGAATAATCAAGTACAATGATTTTTTTTACATCAGGATAATATATACTGGTATAAGAAAGTTATGTGCTGGCCACATCAGATATTTTTTTACTTGTTATCATTTGGCACTTGCATATAAGTTCGTAGATTCTACCTAAAACTAGTCAACTCGATGTCGAATTGATGTTGAAATTTAGTCAAATGTACCTAAACAGGTATTAGAACCCAAACATACTGTGCAACACAAGGAAGATTTATGTGTAATTTTACCTATCTGAGTCAATTTTAGCTAAATTTCCACGTCGTCTTCTTCACTTATATCGAATTCACATCACGTTAACGTAAATTTTACTTAAATATGGTTAATTGGAATTTTGCAACTAAAATTATTAAATATAATTTAGGTACCAGTCTCGATGTCAAATTAAACCAAAATATTTGTTGGGACGAGTAATGGCTCAATAAATTACTTTTAATTCCACAAATCAAAAGTGCATTTATATGATTTCTTATACACACTTTTTGATATATCTATATTAAAAAAATGTTATAGCACATTCGCGGACATGAACAAAAAAATGGGGACTACCAAAAACGCATGACAATATTTAAGGAACTAGAGAACTTAGTTACATTTTAAAAATAGCTATAAGTTGCAAATACCCTGAAGAGAATTTTTCATGAAGAAAACAACAAGCGGCAAATGCCGACTTGTTCGAGATCAGAAGGAAAATTTTTAGTTGGGACAATGACGGCAATTGCCGCCGAATAACAAAATCACCTAAAACATGACATTATTTTTTATTATTACATATGATATGAAGGAAACAACTACTCAGCGGGCAAATACCCCGACCTGCATTGGATTACACCTTCAAATCATGATAGATCGATAATCATTTGTCAATTCCTAACCAGACATAGATCGATTTCGAACTTATTTGTTCTCTTCAGTATGCCATAGGTTATGGAACAGACAAACGATAGTGGCCATCCTGCTAGTTGTGTACTAACTAAGGTAGGGGGTGAGAGTTACAACACTTCATATGATCTGAATCCGACCGACATCCTAGATGTCTCTGTGGCGGATAGTCTTGCATCACAGCAAGTACCGAGGGCGACCCCTAGCCCAGGTGGACTAAACTAATGTTATTCGGTCGGTCGGATAGTAGCATTCTGACCATATGAGAAGTTTCATACCTCTCACCACTATTCACTTTACCTTAGTTAGTATATACCTAGCAGGATGGCCACTATCGTTTGTCTGTTCCATAACCTATGGCATACTAGAAGAAAAAGAAAAAAAGTTTGAGAACGATCTATGTCTGGTTAGGAATTGACAAATGATATTGGCTATCGATCTATCATGATTTGAAGGTGTAATCCAATGCAGGTCGGGGTATTTGCCCGCTGAGTAGTTGTTTCCTTCAAATCATATTTAATAACATTAGTTTAGTCCACCTGGGCTAGGGGTCGCCGCTCTCGGTACTTGCTGTGATGCGAATCGCTATCCGCCACAGAGACATCTAGGATGTCGGTCGGATAGTAGCATTCAGACCATATGAGAAGTTTCATACCTCTCACCACTATTATTTTTTATTTATGACAAAACAAGATAATATAACTAGTTTTTTGACTTATGGTATTCTTCGAAACATGGGACTACACATAGGGGAGGCTTGTCATGGAAGGTTTTGCATAAGAACTTGGTCTACTTTCTTTTTCTGCGATGCACCGTGTCTACATCTCATATAGTAACTTTTCCTGATTTAAAAAATATACCATATGTTACCCCTACCATATACCGTTTTTGAGTTATTAAACGTCGAATATCTTAGTTAAACTAGTTACTGTAAATATGGAAAAGTTAACATTATTAAAGTGAGGTATGAAAATGACAAGTATTATGTTTGATAAGTGACATTTCTTTAATGAAATAATCAAAATGGTTTACAGTGAGGAAGAAAAAGTCCAAATATTTATTTGTTATATACAAAATAACAAAAATAAACGTGCAGCAAAAAGCATATTGGGTGTTGTATCCAAATCGTCCAACACCATCAGAAAATACGTTCAAAAATATTTACCGAAAGGTGAATAATACCTCCAGTTTTAGTAGAAAAAAGCGTGTAGCTCAAGCAAACCAGGAAGAACAGCTAGATATACTGCTTCATTTCTAAGGTAAGCCCATCTATATGTATTCGCAAATAGACTTATCTGAAACATTGTATTATTTTTTAGAAAATTCTGAATGTAGAAAAAACTGTTTGGTGTGGAATTTTCAGAAACAAAATTGTTGGACTTATATTTTACGATTATACTTTAACTAGAGTTACCTATGTAGAAATAATTATCCCAGAAGCAGAACATATTCTTTTGTCGAATTTTCCGGAAGCCGATGATATGATTTGGATGCAGGAGTGGGACAACTCCGCATAGTATCCTATCCGTTCGAGATCATTTGAATAATCTATTCCCAATATGGATAGGGAATAATGGACCTATTAAATGGCCACCTAACAGTCCAGATTTGACCCCTATGGATTAATTTGTTTGAGGATTTCTAAAAGACATTGTCAATGATAATAACAATAATAAGAGTATTCTTCATTAATGACAGGATTCGACTTGAAATAAACAATCTGCATGTAAATAATGAAGTCATTTCCGGCACAATTATAAATATAAGAAGACGTTATCATTTATGTATTGACAATAATGGTGGACACATTGAACATCTTTTATAAGTTATCATTTATTTATATTTAAATTTCCTAAATAAATCTTTGTTATCTATTTTGTATAAATATTTGATTTTCTTTCTTCCTTACCGTAAACCATTTTGATTATTTCATTAAAGAAATGTCACTTATCAAACATAATAGTTGCCATTTTCATAGCTCACTTTAATAATGTTAACATTTCCATACTTACAGTAACTTGTTTAACTAATATATTCGACGTTTAATAACTCAAAAACGGTATATGGTAGGGGTAACATATGGTATATTTTTTGTAATCAGAAACAAAGGATAATTCCAAAAATTTAATAATATACAGGGTATCCCATTTAAAAAATATTATTTTTTTGTATCCCCTTGAAATCTGCACACTACTGTACTTTTGATAGCATTTTAACAAAATTCAGTCATAACAATCATTTAAAAAAATTTTTTCTATAGGCAATAATAACGATGATAAGGAGTGGGTAATTTATAATGAATAACCCTTGTACAAATAATTTGATACTCTACAGAACAGTAGCTCTCAGTTTGCTATAAATTTTTTAATAATATTTTTTTTGCTAATTAATCATAGTATATAATTATCTAAAAGCTCCTTCTCATATTTTTTCCTACAACAAAATTTTTTTTGTTTATTTACAAATAAAATGGCAATATCAAATTCAACAATTTTGTGTATTTTACTGCAGCATAGCTTCATGAAAATATTATAATTTTAAATATTATTAACTGTGCTAAGTACTGTTCTGTTTTCATTCGTATTATTATTTATATCTACACTTGTATTTTCTACCTCTAATTGGACTTTTGTGTCTGTTGGGAAGCGGATAATGAATTAAAATAAATAAAACAAAAAATCAATGAGGATATGAGAAAGACTTTAATTAGGTATTAAACATTTACCATTTTAATAGAATTAATGTAGAAAATCGTCTTACTCAGATGGTAGCAGTCGCTCTATTAGTGAATTATTAATACCGGTTTATTAGTCTGCCTTTTATAATACTTGCGTAATGAAAACTTTATTAAAATATGGATTCCTTAACTGTCTACATTTTTAAGTGGCTTTGAGGGGATAAGTATAATTAATAAGATTATTTGTAAGGCTTTTATATAAATAATCCCTATTACCTTGAACAAAGGAAGTGAATTAATAAAGAAAGATTTTGCGGCCGCAACGAGGCATATTATATACCAACTTTGATTGTTGTTTTAAACACTTGGAAGTACGTTTTCCGTTCTCATTGTTTTCCTTTTAACGTCGTGATTTTCCTGTAACGCAAACATTTATTAAGCATCAGTTTATTTTCGCTATACTTCTGGATCATTGATCCATGTTTGTGCTGTAAAGAAAGGTATTATGTAAGATACTTATTAATATTTAAAAATTGAAATAAAGATAACGTTTTGGGAGATTTCCAGTTATGAATAAAATACCCTATACCCTAAAACTTGGATCTATCAGAAGGTATAATCCAATGCAGGTCGGGGTATTTGCCCGCTGAGTAGTTGTTTCGTTCAAATCATATTTAATAACAGTAGTTTAGTCCACCTGGGCTAGAGGTCGCCGCTCTCGGTACTTGCTTCACAAGTCGCTATCCGCCACAGAGACATCTATGATGTCGGTCGGATAGTAGCATTTGGACCATATGAGAAGTTTTCACCCATACCTCACCACTATTTTTTAGCATGGGACTAGCAGGTTAGCCACTATCATTCGTCTGTTCCATAACCTATGGCATACTGAGGAGAACTAATAAGTTCGAAACCGGTCTATATCTGGTTAAGAATTGACAAATGATATTGGCTACCGATCTATCATGATTTGAAGATATAATCCAATGCAGGTCGGGGTATTTGCCCGCTGAGTAGTTGTTTCGTTCAAATCATATTCAATAAAAATTGAGAGATTAAAAAATTAAACAACTTGAACATAGACAAAATACGGTTTATGAACGAGGACATGATGATTGGATAGTGTATCTATCAGACAAACAAATCCCCGATAACGTAAAAAATAATCTGTTTTTAGGACCAAAGTTTATGATTGATTACAATAGTAAATATATCCCTGTTAAAAGAATTGTAACGGATGCAGAGTACTACATTGCTGAACAAGGACTACCAGAAGAAAAAAAACGAAAAGGGGTTGGAGTTAAATTAATTTTATACTAACTACATGATAAAAATAAAAATAATAAGAAAATCATTAAAATAGATTTAGATTTCAAAGAAACCAAATGTTTTTTAAAGATAACGATGGTAAACTGATGACCAAAGCAGATAAAGGAAATGAGTCTGTTCTACTAGAGAAGATTATATGGAAAAGATTAATGAGCTAGGAAGACAAACAGAACGTACGAAAAGTTAAATAACGACCCAACAACAAAATACAAAATAAAAAGTTAGTGAAAAAACTGTTTGACCAAGGAGATATGGAGGAGTCAATAGCTGTCTTCTCCTTCGATAACTTTTGAACCGTTAGTGACACAACAATTTATTAAATACAAAAGTTTTTTGGGTGGTCGAAAGATATGTAATTTAAAATTATTGTAAAATCTGCAGGGTGCTTAAATTTTCTGTTACACACAAAAAATACTTTTTTTAAATAGAACACCTTGTATTTTGTCACCATTTCATTAAATGAAAAGAGTATTATACAGTGCTATTTTGTTTTTTGGATTTGTATGCAACGTTACCAAGTTATTTAACATTTTCTGGAAATTTAAGGATTTATAAGGATCCGTTTAATAATTTTTATATACCTATGAAAACAAGCTGGGTAAGCAAATATTATAATATTCTTAGTTCATACTACACGCTACGTATTAGCACCTTTTTTTACATTATTCTATTTTACAGGGTGTCCATGACAGCATGTCAATTAATGCGAATTTCAAATGGGAAAAACTCTATTTTCTTAAATGGAACACGTATTTTTTACGTGGTTGGATTCCTCCTTAAAATTGCTTTCTTTTTTATATACACACTTTCTATACCCAACTGTTGAAGTTTTCGAAAAAATTAAGGTTTACTCTTTAACCTTGTGATCATTGTAAAAATCAATACAATTTTATCAAGAATGGCTTTGGAAAAACAAAAATTGTGCTGTCAAACTGATATTTTGTGGTTTACACGTAACTAATTTTACTCGGTAGTGATTCTTCTATATTTCCTAGTTGAGTTAATTATTTTTGTTAAATAAATTATGAATTTTTCACACGAAGAGTTGATCGACATGGTTTATGCATTGGGAGAAGGGGGGGAGAAATCCGCTATTGGCATCAAGAATTTATATTCAGCGTTATCCAGAACGAAGACATCCTCAGCATTCTGCATATGAAAGGTTGCGAGAGAGGTTTTAATGAACTGGACATGTAAATTATGAAAAACATGAACGTACAAAACTAGCAACAAATGAAGAAAAAGTGTTTCAAGTTACATTAAGTGTCGTTGAAGATCCGCATAAAAGTACGACAGAAATTAATAGACAACTTGATATAAGTCAATCCTCTAACAAGAATATTGAGGACACAAATTTCATCCTTATCATATTCAACTGCTTCAGGAACTAGAGCCAAATGATTTCGAACGTAGGGTAACATTTTGTGAGTGGACACTCAATAAGATTCACCAGCAGCCCCATTTTTTTATTTCGTGCTATTCACTGATGAGGCCACATTTCACAAAAATGGTTGTGTTAATAGACATAACTTACACTACTATGATACCATGACCCTCATATTACGAGAACTGTAGATAATCAACACCGATGGGCACTCAATGTGTGGGCAGGGATAGTAGGTGAATATGTAATTGGACCGCATTTCTTTAATGATCACTTGAGTGGGAATAGGTACCTCGATTTTTTACAAAATTTACTGGGAGGATTGTTAAACGGGTGTGCTCAAAATGTCTTACAGAGGCTGTGGTTCCAGCACGATGGAGCTCCACACCATTATAGTATTGCCGTAAGAAACTTTTTAAATGTTACATTTGGTGACAATTGGATAGGTCGAGGAGGACCAGTTCAATGGCCACCAAGGTCGCCAGATTTGACAAAATTGGACTTTTTTGTGGGGGTACATTAAAGGATTATCGTACAAAACATCACCAACTACAAGAGAAGACATGCAGCAAAGAATTCGACTAGCGTTCGACACCATCACGCCTAACATGTTGCAAAATGTAAGTGACTCATTTCTTCATAGAGTCAGAATTTGTAGTTTACAACTAGGAGGTCACGTTGAGCATATTTTGTAACTTATTTTATTTTTTCTCTTCTATTTACTGTTTACGTTCAAAATTACACTTTTATTTTGTTATGTACATACCTAAGATGAGGTGTAAATTTTGTCATTCAAGTTCAATAAATTTGCTACTTTTACTGTTTCATTTACGATTTTATAGAAAATAATTTTTCGCCTGACCGCAATTTTTGTTTCTCCAAAGCCATTCTTGATAAAATTGTATTAATTTTTAGTATGATTGTGAGGTTAAAGAGAAAACCTTAATTATCTCCAAAAATACAACAGTTAGGTATAGAAAGCAATTTGAAGGAGGAATCCAACCACGTAAGATAATACAGGGTGTTCTATTTAAAAAAACAGAGTTTTTCCCATTTGAAATTCACATTAATTAAAATCCCGTCATGGACACCCTGTAAAATAGAATAATGTACAAAAAGTACTAATACTTAGCGTGTAGTATGAACTAAGAATAGTATAATATTTGCCTACCCAGCTTGTTTTCATAGGTAAATAAAAATTATTTAACGGACCCTTATAAATCCTTAAATTTCCAGAAAATGTTAAATAACTTGGCAACGTTGCATGCAAATCCAAAAAGCAAAATATCGCTGTATAATACTCTTTTCATTTAATGAAATGGTGACAAAATATATAGTGTTCCATTTAAAAAAAAAGTATTTTTTGTGTGTAACAGAAAATTTAAGTACCCTGTGGATTTCACAATAATTTTGAATGATAGATCTTATCGACCCAAAAAACTTTTGTATTTAATAGATTGTTGTATCACTAACGGTTCAAAGGTTATCAAAGGAGAACACATTATTGACTCACCCTGTATATATAAAAGACAGAATAAAATACTTACGGTTTACAACCCTAGACCACCACTAGGATATGGATTGCCTAAGATCCATACGGAGAATACTCCATTAAGGTCAGTAATAAGTCAAATAAATTCACCTTATCAGTTAGCAAAGTACATATCAAATATTCTCCTAAACCCAGAATTTCAATACAGTAATAAAAATTAATTTAATTTGATTGAAAAAGACAACAAATTAAATTACCTGATGGAGATGTTTTACTATCATTAGATGTCAAATCATTATTTACGAATGTCTCAAAAGAGACTGTCAAAAATTCGATGATAAAGTATTGGGAGAGACTTATACAAATATTCCATAAAATATTTTTCTGGAGTTAGTTGATTTTTGTTTTGAATGTAGTTATTTTTCATTTAACAATAGTTTCTATATGCAAAATTTTGGGACTGCAATGGGTAATCCAGCGTCGCCAATTTTTGCAAATATAGTTTTACGTGACATAATTTCAGGTTGTTAGGAAATATTACCATTGAATATACCTGTCTTTTACCTGTATGTAGATGACATGTTATTAGCGGCACCATAACACTGTGTTAATATGATTTTAAATGAATTTAATTCATTCAATAATGATATTCAATTTACTGCAGAGAAAAAAGAAAATAACATGATCACGTTTTTAGATGTATTGCTTATTAGAGGAGATAACATATTAACAGAGTGGTATAGAAAAAAGTATTAATTCCAATAGAATTTTAAAATTTTTCTCGTCATCCTTTAAATCAAAAAACTGCTATTATAAAGTGCATGATATTCAAAATAGAAAACTTGTGTAGTAATGAATTAAAAAAAATATGTATAATATAGCTAAAATAATTAGTTATAATTATTGTTGATATTGCAATCAACAATGACTATCCAGATAGCTAATTTAAAATATTTTTCTCAGAAAATAGATCGAGAGTTACAAATCTGAATGAATAATAACAAAAAAATACTACAAAACACTGTTTGAATGGTTTATTATAAAACTTAAAAAGGAGTTTGGAAACGAAAATAATATTAAAGTAACTTTTTACAATGAAAAATCATTAGGTCCTTTGTTCAATAAAAATAAAGGTAAAATTCCACTTGAATTAAAAAGTAGTGTTGTATATAAAAGTCCGTGTGAATGTGGTAAACAATATATTGGCCAAACTAAACAATGGTTAAGTTCGAGAATAAAAAACCATCAACACGATATTACAAACAAGAAACTGCAAGAGAGTTATCTAACCATGTAGTAGAACTAAACTATTAATTTAACTTTAAAGAAACAAAAATATTAGATACTGAACAGAATTTAGATAAGAGAATTTTACTAAAAATGATGTGTATAAATTGTAACAAAAATTGTGTTAATGTAAGAATAGATGTAGATAATTTAAGTACAATTTTTAAATCATTATTAAATAAGTTCAATTTTTAAATAAAGTTAGGTTAGAAATTTTACATACTCCTCGTCTTCTAATTTGTATGAAAATGTCATTAATTAATAGAAGAAGAAGAATAGGACAGACTTAACCTAACTATGCTCTAATATGAAATATGAGTTATTAGAATACAAATTAATGCCACAAAATTATTACAAAGAAGAAGAATTTAACATATCAGAATAGTAATTGTTCACATATATAAAATCAAGGTTGTACTAATTAATGCATTGTTATTTTTTATTGTTGTGTGTTAATTATTGTTGTTTTGACTTTTAATGTGTTTGTTTGCTGTTTAGTTATGACTAATCTTATTAAAGTTGGAGATAATAGGTTTTATTACTAGATTGGTAAGTGTTTTAGTATCTTGTAAATCTGTTGGTCACACTATTAATAAATTACGGATTCTGGGGAAGGCAGGTTATACTGCAGAAACTGGTCAATCTAAATAGAGAACAGTAGTTTTATTTGTCCTACTACCCACGAATAGTTTCATAAAATACTTATTAATTTTACTTTCTCATCTGTTTGTCTGTGGTTTGCATGCGACACGTTTTTATCGAAGACGGCTAATCGTATAAATCTGAAATTTGACACATAATATCTGTAAGTGAAGGTCCAATCAGACAATTTTTGTTTTGTTTGGTTTTTATTAGGTTATCTATTAAGCTTTTTTTATAGCAATAATTTTTTGCTCTTTCTTTAACTGAAACGGTGAAATGAAATACAGTAAGTCCAAAATTTGACATTTTGAATTAAGATAGCTAATCGCTTTAAAATTTTTTCCTCTATCGAATGAGCCAAAAACCTACCCTAAATATTGCTGCTGCGATTTGGGAGCAAGGTGAGCAGAAAAACAGCACAAGTCCGTCACTTGTACTGCCTTTAACCTCATCGTCTGGTTGATCTGTGATTGCTCATTTGTTTATTTGTAATGCATTCTTGACTTTAGAAACTAATGGCCCCTCTGTTATAAAACAACTTGTTTAACTTCAGTACACTGTGGTAGCAACTCGAAAACAAAAACTTTACTATATCAAGCTACAGAATAACTAAAATAACGTCTGATAAATAGAAAGAAAAAAAACAGTTACTGAGGAAAAACTCGGAATTTTGTGATGGGGCCTTTCAAGTCGAGATCGGTCTGGTTACTAGGCCGAAGTCGAAAAGCCACTGCAGACTTCGGAAACATCTATCATAGAAAGGTGTTGAGGAAGATCCTACATGCTCAGGATGAGGGAGAGATGAAGAAACGTCTTACCACTTACTGGGGTAGTGTGAAGCGTTTGGGCGTCAGAGGTATCTTCGATACTGAGGCGCTTCTAAGGGAGGAGCAGAGTTCCTTCGCATTGAATGATATCCTGAACTTCTTTACAAGATCGAAAAGATTTGATGAGGGAGCAAGAGAAGTACATAGTTGAGGGGACGACTGGGGTGGGTATAAAGGGCCCATCTACGGCCAACTTGTCAGGCGTTAGCCTCTCTACCATAACCATTTGTGTTACCATTACCAAATCCGTAATTTGCCTTAAACACTATAAGTAATATTCAGGGTATAAATATTACTGTTTTAAATTTAATTAGTAATATAGAATCAAGCGAAAATAATAAAACAGAAGTAATAACTATAAAAAGTGTAAAAAAAAGAAAATTCAAGATCAAAATTTAATTCTATACAAAGCTGATAAAGTAACACTATAACAAATTCAACAGAAAATGAGTATACCACAAATAATTTTCAATTTTAGACACAAATGAAATAATAAAATTAAATATTGACCCAACTAATAAGTATCAGACGGTGACTTAAAAATCTATAAAGCAATGTGCATTCATTATCCCACCAGATAAAAATATATAAATTTAAAATAGTGACTCCCTAACTGCCATTATTCTAGGGAGTTCTCAAAATTCATAAGATAATATACCCATTAGACCAGTCGTATCCTACGTAAACATTCCATCATATAAACTTCGCAGGGGATTAAATAACTTATTACCTTCCCTCACAAGCTTTGTGTCTAAATATTCTATTAATAATTCTATTCAGTTTATAGAAAAAGTTAAAAACTTCACAATCCTGGTAACGTCAAATTAATTCCGCTTGACGTGAAATTTTTTTTCTTTAATCCCATTGCAAACATTATTTAAACTTATAAATAAATTCAAAATTGACATGGATCAATATCAAGATGAATTTGAGAACTACGACAGATTTCTTTCTACCAAATGACTTATGGATAGTACTAAGCTCAAAATTACCTGCAAATACAAGATTCATTAAAATTGTTTGTGACAGTTCAGATACAGATATACTATAGTTCTATTCTCTGAAATACAGCATCATCACGTGGTGGGAGAGGAAATGCATATTGATGAAACCAAAGTTTTTATATATCGTGGTTAATACTGCTTATTTAGGATTTAGTTATTCGTTATTATTAGACATTTGCACGAATTTGCTATTTCAAAATTAATAATATCGTAAACAAGAGAAGCTCGTGTTTGTAGAAAATAGTTCAGGAAAAATAATTGATGCATTTGTAAGCAGATGAAAAAGAACTCAAACGAATTTAAAATTTATATTGTTTGATTGAATATCTACTTTTATGTAATTACACATAAAAAAAGAGGCTCAAACGGTCAAGTATCCGATTCGAACAAAAATTCGTGAACTTACAGTCCTCAATACAAATAACAATTTGTCCAAATAATAGGCCGCACCTCTCATGCGTTTTTGAAAAATAAGCCTCTGAAAATTCAGTGTTCAGCTAATAGAGCGTTGCAATAAACAAGCTGCGGCGAGCCAAGGTAGCCCAGTGGCCAAACTGTGACTCAGTGACGCAGAAACACTAGATCGCTTGATCGATTCCCGGAAACTTCATTTTCTTTTCTGTTTAACTTTTTTTAATACCTCATGCGTAGAGACATACAAACATAGTTAGAAATAAATAGAAATAAATAAAAATCACTTGTGAACGACATATATACGACGAAGAATAACATTTATTACTTTATACTTTGTAACTCGTTATTTGATTACATTAAAGTTTGCATATATTTTTAAATTAATTGGGGTGAGGTTGGCAGCAAGGAGAAATTCAAATTTCAATTAGCCGGCGTTTTGTGTATTTTGACGCATCCGCAGGACTCTTTAAATGATTTCTTTGTGAAGGTACTTTATTATTATTATCATTTATTTTTTAACTATATGTATTTTGTTTATAGTATATTTTCCGTAAAAGACGTATACTTGTTATTATTATTATTATTATATATATATCAGAGAGTATGTAGAACTTAAATGTGACTATATATATTTTTTATAACTATGTTTGCTTTTGTATAAATAGTAATCAGTATATTTTCTGTAAACCGGAAAACTATTTTTTTTTGTGTACCTCTTGTATACCTTTCTACATATGTATTTACTTAGTACCAGATGTGTATTTAAAAATTGACAATCTCTCTATTGATTGCATTTATGTATACTTGATTCATTCTTCGTTCAATAAAGAATTTTCAACAATTTCACGATTATGTATTACCTAACTTACCTAACTAACCTAACACACCTATCGCTAATTAATTAATTGTTTCATATATTTATCTGCTTCCTTTCTATGGTAACAGGATTTTCCACCCCAATTTGAATTTCTTATAGTATTTAATAAATTAATAAAATAAATAATATCATTTGACTATGTGACAGGAGTTAAGTGTTAGTAGGGAAGTGTAGATGCAGGGCTTTTTGAATTTTCCGCTCAATTTGAATTTTACATTGCTGCGAATTTCCTGAGATTTGAATTTCCCGTCAATTTGAATTTCCTGTCGGTGGTGCAGATCCCTAGTCACTGTCTGGTCCACCCGGTGTACAATTTGAACTTCCCGCCAATTTGAATTTCCTGCCGGTAATGCAGATCCCCTACTTAACGACTGGCGCCATGTTGGTGACGTCACTGTCTGGCTCAGGTGCCCTAGTACCTACTATATAATATGACTAGTCAATGGTGTTTGTTGATACTATTCTGGATTATGTTTATTTATTGTTCATGTCTAGTTTAAATTTTTAGAAAATATATAACTTCACAAGAAAAACCTAGTTTAAATAATCCTGAGGTTGCAACAAAATACATGAAACGTCGACTAATCGAAACTTGGATTTCTCCTTTCTGCTGACCTCACCTCAACTAATTTAAAAAAATATTATACAAAGATTAATGTATTCAAATAATGTATTGAAAATTAAAAAGTAATTATAAATGCTATTTTTTCCATGTCGTTTATATGTAATTTTTATTTACTCCTATTTATTTCTAACTATACTGGTATTTCTATACGCATCAAATATTACAAAAATATGGACTAAAATGAAAATATAATAACGCCAAAAATTGTTTTGCTAATTATTCTAACTTTTACAAAAACTTATCACAGATATCTTTGTATACAATTATTTTCCCGGCTATATGCCAAAACGCTGAAACTAGGACTATAAAAAAAGATAACATGCACATTGTGTTCAGTACGATTGACTCAATAATGTTATTTTTAATTCCAACTACTCTGTTCAGTAAAACCAAAAATAAATAAAACAAATGTACGTACCAGTTGAACAATCACTTCAAAACTTTAAAACATCCACAGACAAGTGTTTCTGCATGTTTGCTTTCTCAGTATGGCCCTTTGAAGGCCTCGAAAGTAACTGCGAATCTTAGTAAATTCTAATGTAATAAATATTAATGGCTTCAGAGGACTGAATAATTGAAATTATAAGTATACTGGAAATTCCCCGTAGGGTTAGAATAATTTAAAACAAATTAGGACTGTTCACGGATTATGGTAATAACCCCCTCCAACCATTAAAAAATTAAAATTATTATCCTACAAAGTCAAGCAAAAGAAAGAGGGAGAGAGGGAGCAAGAAGTATAGCATATTTTTCCGAAGTTCTGAAAATGTTTTAAACAATATTTATTCCGACATTTTGTTGCAGGATGTGAAAATCTATATATTTTATATTTGAGGCGTTTTTCTATAAGGATGACATAGACATTTAATCAAAATTGCTGACAAGTCATTGATGGAAATTTAAAATATATCTCTCAGTACAACCAGCTCTCAACTTTAAAAAGCTATTAAATGTTAAAGCCTCATGTTTATCTCCGGAGCAGTTCTATTTAGACTACGGTTACAGACCATTAACCGGAATGCGTTTTTCCCTAATCCGATTATTTTTTCCCTTCCTGTTTTAATATTCAATTTAGATTCAATTTGCAGCTGCAACCTATTTCCCTGCCTTGATTTATTTTACTTATATTTCGAATTGCATTGCCATTTCTCATCTTAAAATGAATAAGTGTAAAAGTTTTAGTTGCAGATACGGAAGAGCTTGGTTATGAACTGAGTGACGTATTATCTTGTTTTAAAAATATGCTGAGAAGCTGATGGAATATGATTTATTTATTTCGGGATAATTTAGATTTTTCTTTAAATTTTAAAAAGTTTAATATACATTTCGAAGTTATGGAAACCACCCTTCAGTTTATATCTTAATTTTTTTTTGAAACATGTTTCAAATACAGGTTGTGTTATGGAACTTTTACGCACTTGTTGTGTTCGAAACCTAGCCCAATAATATTTTCAAACGTCATTATTTTAACCAATTAACAATGAATCACCTAATAATTAGGCACTACTGCAAATTATCACTTGTCAAAAGCTCAAGGAGAGAGTGATAAATTTTTATCCACTGCCATAATTTTTGTTCTTGAAATTTTCTATTTAGTTGGGCGCCACGAAAATAATTTTAGTTTTGTTGCCTTGGTATTTGATCGTAGAAATGGAATTTTCTCAAGGTCGATTTCGATTATACGGAGAGGTAAGGTAGCCTGTTCTTAACATCGTAGAATTTATGTGTGCTGGTGGCTATACTGGCAGAACTGAGTGAGACTTCAGCAACTCCATTTCGGCGGTCCTGGCTTGGGGGACTTGTTTCTACCTCAGACTGTAGCTGAAGGATTTTATCAAGCGCCCTATGCTTTTTATTTATTTATTAATGCTTAAAAAAAATTGCACAGGGGTCCCTGGCAATCTGGCGTTTCTCTAGCCTGAAAATGACTTTATGGAATACTGAAAATATTTTTTGAGTCAGCTTTTATGTAAAAATACAATGTGCAAAAATGTCTTTTTCTTTCATGCAAATGCTTTTAGAACTATGATATTATTTTTTCAAAGTCGCTGAAGGCCAAAAAATATAATTTGAACAGAGGGTTCCTTACAAAATTGAATTTTACTAGTGAGATCAGGTGATTTGTGAAAGTGTAACATTTATTTGACCAAGTCATTAAGACCAAAAATAAAATTGGACAGGGAGTCCTTTAGATGAACGTAAAATTCACAATCACAAAACACTTTCAAACAATTTCTTGAAAAATTGTTGGAATTTAGCAGACTGGACAGCAAGTTGACCTACAACATGGATACTATTAGCCTGCCTAAAAGGTCGCGCAGGACTTTTCATAGTGAGTCTTAGTGACTCATAGCGACCAGAGTTAGAGGTCGAAGCTCTTGTTCCTCTTTCTCCTACAGTTCTAGTCACTAAGACATCAGTGATGTCTGACTGGTAGTAGCACTGACCACCAGAGGGGATACACTTATTATTCACTATGTCTGTTTTGCTTAGTTTGCTTTAGGCTAACCTAATTTGCTATTATTATTTGTCTTTTCCATTACTTTTGGCATACTGACGAGAGCATAAATAGTTCAAAACCGGCCTATGTCTACTGAGGAATTGACAAATGATCTTAGCTACCAAACAAGATTTGCAGGTTTAATTCAATGCAGGTCGGGGCTTTTATCAGGTGAGTAGTTGTTTCCTGCAAATCTTATTCAGCATAAAATTAATATACAATTAGTAATAAATACTAAAAGTTAATACCTAACTAAAGTGTCAAAGTCGTAATGCTCTCACATTATTTAATTGAAGATTAAATAAAAATGCCACACACTTCTTGATGATTTATAAATTTATATGAAACAAAGAGAAGTGGTTAAGCTTTAATTGTGAATGCTCACTAGTAAAAAAATTTTACCAAATAAATGGAATCGTTCTTGAGGCCGTAAAACTACTTTAATTAAAGCCCTAAAGATGGCTTCGGACAAGTTGGCGCAAATGGAGTATTATCCTGTCCACTTAAAAAATTTTACTTCAGACCTGTCTTATTCTATATCTCATTCCTTTAGCTACACTGTGCTGAAGAGGAACTATAATTCCAAAACACTGATTTCCGTAACTACGACATAATAAATTTTTTGTTTGTATAAATACAGTCACTAACAATTAATTGTTAAGTATTTTGTTCATGTGCATTATGTTTGTAGTAACATCTATCTCTGACATGTTTTTTTACAATAAAATTAACACGTGTCGTATACACTTCATTTCATATGTGTAGGAAATAAAAAACACTATAAAATCACCCAACAAAGATTTTATGGTGTTCTTTATATTTATTATACCTCTGATATGAACCATATCTTCTGACTTTTAAAACAAAATGATATGTGAATTTTCTTCACAGAGCTGGTATCGACATTCAAATTTAAGTGACCCACTCACTCGGAAAATCACGTAGGCAACTTGAGGGTATGTTTTTTCGAGACGTTTCTCTGGCCATTGTTACAATTTATTTGATTTTTACAAGGAGACAAGCGGAACACAACATAATTATTTTTGTGAAATATAAAGATGACAAAGCTAGTGAGTTGAGTTGGTCAATTTTAGACACAAATGTCGTTCCACTTCATTTGGCGACCCTTGCTATCCATTACAATCCTCTGCTCGCTCTGATTTAGTTGATAGTGAAATATTTCTTAGGTCTTAAGTAAACGTTGCTAAGATATAAACTGTAGTTGTCCGTTGATTCTGACATTCGCTTGAGTTTGCTAAATAAGTTCTAAGTTAGTGAGGCACTTAATCAAATTGAATTAAGTATACACCACTCTATATAATCATTAAGCGAGGATGGATTTTAATAAATTACAATATCAACTTTAAACTTATACTGCACAACGACTTAGAGGAGTATTAATGTACACGAAGTAGGATTAGAAATGTCTTCCCTTATTTGCAACAGTAATAATTAAACTGAATTTAATATGTTATAAAACACAATATAATTTCAAAACATACCGCAAGAAATAAACATGGATTATGCCCATTAGATTTCCAATTTTTGACAGCGCTCCTCCCAGAATGGTTCCATTTTATAATAAAGTTATATCTGTAAACGATTACATTAACTGGATAACAGGAAATGATGGTGAAGGGCCTCTTAATGTTCGGAATTTGAAAAAATTACCTATAAAGTTTCGAATTATTTATTTCATATAATTAAAGTATCTATGATTATATAAACAAATAATATCATCTCATAATATCACCAAAGAGAGTCTACCTGGGTTTATAAAATTTTAGACAAAATATTTGAACAGGTCGATTTTATTTTCAAGGGGCACATTTAAATTCACTGTTTTCATTGGTATCATATCAACCCATAAACGGGGGTGATATTTATGCCCAAAATTTCAATCGAGTAGCCAAGTGCACATCATTTTAAAGCAAATTAATTTCCTTTACAATGGTATTTTACTTTTTAAAATTCGATAGAATGAGAATTTTGTTCATTTGATCAAAAATTACCAATATAATAAAAAAAAATAGTAATTAAGCAGAAATTTAAATAATTTATTTCATTTTCATTTGAATTATTAAAATCACCCAATTTATCCTTTAATTTTAAATCACAAGATCAAAAATAACAAACCGAATTCTCCTGAAATTAAATGAACATTTTTATTAAAAATTTACATAATTTGCTTTGACTCCAACCTAGGTATTCGTATTTATTTTCATTACTATTCATTATGTAGAGTGATTAATTATATAAATCTAAAATTTCGTATGAAAATCTCAGGTTGTGATTATACTATGTAAATATTTCATGGAATATGAAACTCTCTGACAACTATTTGCTTTTCATTTGTATTTCTATTGTGTATTCTCCCATGTCCTTAAAGGTTTAGTTTTTGCTCTGTAGAATATACGGCTTACTCGATGCAAAAAACACTTAGCGGAGAATTTCGATATAATTTATTCCATCAGAGCGTATAATAAATGTACAAATGGAAATTTATATTCCGCAAATGAACATCGCAAAGTGAGGTTCATCAAATTGTAATTCCAATCACGAAATGAGTTTTGTGGATATAAATATATATTTATCTGTATTATACCGGAAGCCCAAAAAGTATGAAATAACGATATAACAATTTTTATGAATTAAAAGGAACCGCCTAGACGTATCTAATTTTATAGTGACGCATTTAGGAATATAACGTAGCTGATGGCTACCTATCATTCTTATTACGTTATTTTACACTTGATTATCTATGAACATTAATGTACGAATATTTTTGATAAGTAGGGGAGTAATGGGAGTTCTAGAACATACTATATCGCTTCTATAGCACTTCGTCATTTCCTTCTCACCAGTTGTAAGTTCATTCCAGTGAGTGACCTTAACTAAATTTGATTTAATCAAAAACACTTGTTTATCATTATGTCCCTATTATGATAACGAAATAAAAATGGTAAACTAATAGAATATTTGAAACAAAAACAATTAAATTTTAATCTAGAATCCTAAAGTGAACTCCATTATTTGCTAGGCAATGATACAGTTATCCTCAGAACATTGAAAATATGTATTGAAATGTGAAAGTATTTTTGAGTTATTCGGTTTTCTTTCATTTAGATCTTAAACGTCATTTGGTTTGTAAATCTTTTTTTAAGATGATCTTCTGGGCGAAAACGAAAATCTCTGGTGACCTTTCTATTTTTTCTAGATAGCCTTTCTTTTGCTACTTCATATTACCGGAAATACCCGTCTAGATATTTAGATTGCATGTATTCAAATAGAGAAAGGACATACATCATAGGTGTGCAAAAACGTATATAGGCTCGTGATAGCCAGTGTGGTAGCATCGTCAGTGCATCTAATTAATCAGCTGCTTTATCGATCCCATAGAGACGTTGGTTTTGTATGCTCGATTCTTATTTAATGTTGAAGGCACGATGCACATAGCACTTTAATATACAAGGTCATACATCGCGCAGTTATGTATATGCTACTTCTCTATGTGAATATAGTCTATTGGTACGCTCAAAATTAATATCGAGATCGAGGAAATTTAAAACCACTAGATGCTGCGCGTTTAATCATATTAATTCACCCATTTGTCACAGAGATGCACCTCCATTGATGTTTGTTTGGAAATACTCGTTTAATTTAAATGTTGCAGTTCAGTATAAATAAATAAAGACGTTGTTAACGCAAATAAGGAATGTTGAAATGAGACGAAACTACGGTATTGCAGGCTAGTGACATGTAAATGACCAGACCAGATATGATTTACAATTTTTTATGTTATGCCTTGAAAAGCAAGGTGATTTTACAGACATGTGGATTTTGAATTATTCATTAAATAATTCTCGCTACCTAATTAAAATAAATCTAGTCGCATAAATGTAAAAATTCTACGGCATTACATTAAGAAAATTTTTGATAAGTAGAGGAATAATGGGATTTCTAGAACCCACCACACCACCAGAGGACACTGTATGTCTGCATTTGGTGACCTCAAAGAATATAATATTGTGTTTCATTTTAATACCATATCCTCTTTCAATAAAAAGCATAGTCCCTCATTGCCACTAAGAACCTGGATACCAGCGTCTTGCAGTCATTTAGAGTAAATGCGAGGTGTACATCAACCTCAACATTAAAATGAGAAAGTGCTCCCCTCCAAATTGCTAGAACCAAGTTGTTGTTTGGTTCTAGATAAAAATCTTAAGTACGGGAACAACATTTTGCTGTAAAAGGTTAGGGTTTTAAATTTCTGTCTACAGAAAATGACCCCCTTACATTTCTGGTAGAATACTGGCACTTGTGTAATAAATATGGGGAATAACAATTATACTATAATACATCAGAAAAATACTAATAAAAAATATGCCAATAGCATATAGTGTATTCAATATTTACATTGTACAGCAAATAATTTATATATGTATAAAAGATGACCTTTTCGTGCTCACAAAATTCAATTTTTCACAGCTTTTACTAGACCATGATCATTGAACTCACTTGCGGATTTCTTTTGTTACACAGTATTCATCCGCCTGTAATATATTTTATGCTTAGAATGGAATCAAATTTGCTATTTACGACCAATAAAACTGTGTTAAGAACTCAGTCCGTGAATTTTCAGTTGCTCTGAGTTTTATTTTATTCCTAACATGAAGGACTTGTCTAATTTTTATATATGAAATACGTTCAATCGTTACAATACTATGAATATTCAAATAATATACACAGGGTATTTCGAAGTTTACTTTTCTATCTTTAAATAAATAGAACCCGATATCGAGGTGTACAGGATGTTTCAAAAAACATACTAACATAAATTGATGTTCGGCAGTGGAAGGGACGTGTGTGCAGAAGTACTGCTAGTAAATCATACTTACAATAAGTACAGGAAGTGTGCAGAAGTACTGCCCGCAAATCATAAATGTAATAAACGTTGTGATATTATACGAAACTTCGTGAGATTGCTATCCTCAATACAAAACAACTATTTGTCCAAATAATAGGGCACGCCCATTAAGCTTTTCTGAGAAAGAGACCTCTGACCAATTATGTTCAGCTTATAAGGCCTTGAAATATTCAGCCTACGACAGGCTGCAAGTAACCCAGTGTTAGTTTTGGAGCGCTAGATTGCTGAATCGATTCCCGGCCACGTGCACAGTATTATGATCACTAACAATTGTCCATGTAACTCATTCGCATGAAGGGTTGAGGTCTGCCAGTCTGTAATCAAAGAGACCATATGAATACCATAATTTTTCTCTTTTGAAATTTTTGATATGGCGGCCGGATCGATACGGAAGGAGTGAACTTTTTTTTTTAATCGAATGGTTACCGATATTTATCCGCATAGGTAGTTATTATATGTACTCCACATACCCCAATTACGCTGGCAGACCAAACTTCCGGTCGGCGCGCGGTAACTGGAAATTGAAAAAAAAATTTTGTTACCGAATCAAACCTAGCGCAATGTGTTTGTTTTGGTATGTACAGTATGGTACTGTAGTGACAGACATTTCTAACGGTTGTTTTTGAGCAATTTACCATTAAAGTTCGAAAAATGGATCAAAGTTTCAATGTTGATAAAAAATTGTTCAAATTAAAAAAATGCCTGCCCACAAGCTTATTTCAAAGGACTATTAAAAAAATTTAAGTTTGTGTTTACTTTTTTCTTATAAATATTAAAATTGTTAACCCTATAAGGGGTGGTTTGGGAAGGTTAAATTTGGCAAAAATGTCTGCCAGCCAAGGTTAGTAGTTTTTGGTGCCCTGTGAACCATAAACTGGATGGACAGACGTTCTTTTTTTAATTTCAACTATTTTTTATCAACATTTCAAATTTTGATCCATTTTTCGCCACTTTGATGGCAAATTCCAAATTGGTTTGGTTCGGTAAAAATTTTTTTTCAATTTCCGGTTACCGCGCGCCTACCGGAAGTTTTGTCTGCCAGAGTAATTGGGGTATGTGGAGTACATATACCAACTACCTATGCGGACAAATATCGATAACCATTCGATTAAAATGTTTCCCCCTCCGTATCCGGCCGTCATATGGTCTCTTTGATTATCGACTGGCAGACGGTAACCTTTCATCTTCGAATTTTCACGCTATTGCCTAAATTAGGTTAGGTTAGGTTAGGTTATTGTGAGTGGGTCCTTGTGGACCCTCCACTGCGGCCATTAGCAGGCCTATTGTGGCCCTAGACTATAATATACAGTAGTAGTCGGATAATAGGAGAGCAGTGCTCTTTGTTTGTCCTGTTTCTATGATAAATATCACGGTAGTTTATGTATATAATAAGGCCAACAAAGGCAGAGATTCATGTATTTATATAATATACCGAAAAGTATAAAGTAATAAATATTTTTATTCGCTTACAAGTAATTTTTATTTATTCCTATGCATTGTTAACTATACCCTGTGTCTATCGGTAAGTGTGGTCAGTTAGAAAAAGAATACGAGAGATGGCTGCGAACTAGGATGAAATGAGATGGAATAAGACACACCCAGCGAACGTAATGAGAGGCTCAGTCTGTGCCCCACCAGCCACATACAATACACAACGCTTCCATTGTTACGTCCATCTCGCTTGTTCAATTGGTCTTTGTTAACATTTGACCACATTAGCCGTTTTACACACGGTATGGAATTTTTATGTATTATAACTAGAGCCCGTATCTCGGATGACATTGGCGTAAAAGTCAGGTGCGGCATGGGAAGGTAGTACTAAACTATAAAATTTATTATCTCTTTTTGTGGTTTATTGATGATGCAATAGGAGGAGATTATACGTAGTGGTGGATGCATCACTGCCAATATTGCTACAACCCCTAAGGGGGCGAAAAGGTGTAAAACGTGTTTTCACAGATTCGTCACTATCTCTTAGGCTCAATGAGATATCGACTTGGTTTTTGCTCAGAAAGGTTACACATACAAATGTTTTAAAACATAAGTCAGCGCAAAAAAGTGAACGAAATCAGAAGATTGTTAAATCGGCGAGAGGCTTCAAAAAATTGAGCGAAATCGGACGACTCTTAAATCTTAAATGTGCTAATACGAAAACATGTTAAATCTATGAGAGATAGAGGGTTGATTTTTCTACTAGAACCACACTATTCCTCAGATTTTTTTCCTGGCGTATCGAATAAAAAAAGTTCTAGCCCTCTATATGCAATATTGGAAGAGATATTCAATTTTTACTTCTTTCAACTCTAACTCTGATTTTTAATATAGTGCTAAATATCCCGGTTCGTATGGGAAATAGAGGGTTGATTTTTTCCTAAAGTCCTACTGTCTCGTAAAATTTTTCCTGACAAATCAATAAAAGAATTTCGATCCCCCTATCTCCAATAGGGGTTGAAATATTTAATTTTTGTACTTTCATCACTAATTTTCAATACAAACTGGTAAAGATCTTAGCTATGGGAGATGGTGGGGGCGTTACTGGTAAAACTTTTAATATATTGTCCCGCATTTCACGTGGAGGAAGTCGCGGGTAAATAGCTAGTTACGTATAATTTTGACTTTAGGAATATAAGAGAAAAAAATAATATTTAGGATTTGCAATACTTGCACATAAAGCGGTACATTACTTTATATCGCACCTTGTTAAATTTTGCTCTAAACATTAAGCTAGTCTGTAAATAATATTACATAATTTGACTAATTAATTTTCAATTCTTGAGGATCAGGGTCCTTTTTTTTCTGTTGAGAAATGTAAACTCAGTAAACGTTTGCATAGATTTTCACTGTGGTTTTATAAAATTAAACTTTTGTATTTAACAATGTTTGAGCTTGTGTAGCAATGATAGTTAGTGGCCGATCTTTTTAACTGTACAAAAGTATTAGATAACTGCTTTTTTAAAATGATTTACAACTGATAATAAAATAGTTTACTAATAACAAAGATTATATATCTTTGCCAATAATAACGATAACATGGAAAAGTCATTGTATATCGCATTACTAGTACAGTGCAGTTCGGAATCCCTCTCCGGAAAAGTCATCCGAGATACGGACTATAATTTTACCGCATGTAGTATTAAAAAAAATTAACAAAAGAAAAAAAGGCATTGGAGTTTAACGCCTTGGTCACAGCTACTTGCATATTTCATTATAAGCTAAACGTTAAATGTTTAGAGGCATTCCTTGGAAGCGATTAAGAGGCGTGCCTTATTATTTGGACCAATAGTTGTTTGTATTGAGGACTGAGTTTCGTTCAAATCGAAGATTTAAACATTTGGCCCCCCATTTGTAAGTTAAAATCGTCAACATAATTTATATAAATCTCGATGCTTTATTAAAATTCATGTGAGTTCCTAATTTTAAACTGAAATTATGGAAAAATAAGAGTTTGTAATATGCGTTTGTGTGCGAAGTTTTATTCGTATGTAAAGAAGATTAACGATAAAATATAACGAAAAATCCTGCTAGAGCCCGCAATTTATTTTGTTCTATTTACAGTTGTAAGCCTCCATCCAAAAAAGATAAAAACTTTACGTGTTTTCCCAAAGGAAAGTTGATATTAACAATATCAGCACATGTTAAAATTTACATTAAATTCACGTGAGTATATAGCTATGACTGGAAATCTACATTTTATATATTTAACAAACATAATTTTACTAAAACTGAAATTTGTAAAATACACTGCCATGCAAAATTAACATACCACGAAATAAAAAGAATACTTCCATGGCTCTGTTATTATTGGGTTTTAACCAAACTTTAACAATCAAACTACTTTAAGTATTCAAATGCAACTTTTAGCAGCTTATAATATGCATTTGAATTCAGATACTGTGAGACGGCTTGAAAAATAAAAATTACACTCTCCAAAACCATTCGACTAACCATATTGATGGTAGAAGTTCAGTTATAGTATGTGGAGGAATTTAGTTAATAACTTGTACAGAAATTTGCTGAGTAAATAAAGGTTCTTTTAATAGTGACAAGTACATAACATAAGTTTTTTAAATCTTTGATCTATCTCGTTCATTAGCTTAGCCACATTTTCCTATTGAATCAGAACAGCGATAAACCCCATATTGCTGTTATAGTGGGGAAGCATTTAAATAGGATTGTCATTAAGTATTTCCAAAGACCACCACGCAGCCCAGATCTTAATCAATTGAACATTTGTGGTATGTTCTTGGCAGGTAACTAAGAAACTGTCAACTACATCTGATAACATCAATGAAGTTAAACAAAGTTTGGTAAAATATGGAAAAATATTAACCACGGCGGTTAATACTAAGGACGAGTCGTCAGTGTGAGGTTGTAATCCGTAAGAGAGATGGAAACAGCTAAATTTTTTATTATGAACTTTTTCCGGGGTGTTCTTTTCTTTGTTCTATTAATTTTCAAGAAATATTTTATTTATTTCCCAAAATAAATTATGTGTTTTGATCCCTTTGGTACAATACAATAATAGTAGCAAGTCAATATTTTAACAAATTATGCCCAGTTTCTCTCAAACTGAAAGTTTAGAGAGGCGGGGATCATGTGATTTATTTGAAATGAAAATTCATTTTTAAAAGTATTTTTACTCTTCTTTCCTCTTTCTTAAAACAGATAAATGGAGGATGAATGCACCCATTCTACATTTATCTTGTTGTGTTGCAAAACTTCCTACGGAATAATGACTAGATTTAAATTGTTCCGATTTTACAAATTAAAAATAATACCAATTATATTATGAAGTAGAGTCACGAAATGATACTACGGGCAAAGATTTATAAACACCATAGATAATAAGACCCTACATAAAGTTTAGAGCTGGGAAACCAAATGAAGAAGGAAATTGCTAGACTGAGAAGAAATAGTTGAAACTATGAAACGTTACAAATAGTTTCATTTCATTCTTGTATATCTCTTGTCAATTGAACTTTTAGCCTAAGGCAGTTGCCTTTAGAATTAATGTGCGACAAACTTTTATATATTGGCTGACAATCTATATGGTGTAAAGTAGTGTTTGGTACAGGAGCTGTACTATAAACTACTCTGAAGGTCCCGGAGTCTCAGAAATCCTGACACGCTACGCTCTGGATTTATTGACTTCTGTTGAAGAAGCATTTTTGTATAGTCAGAGTTTCAGTCAGATTAGATTTCACGTAAGATTTTCGAAGTTTGGCGAAATACATAAGTTATGTAGTCCAGTTTTCACAAATAACTGATAGTTTTACACGTTTTATTTTCCAGTTCCCTAGGTATTGCAAATTGGCGGTGTGGTTTCACTAAACCCTATAAAGGAATGATGAAATAATATGCTTAAATCTATCTATAGACTTTCAAACGTAATTGACATCGTCAACTGTCGACTTCATTGTTCTGAATTCCCTCGGAACAGCCAATTCAACCCGCGCCGCGGTCAATGATTGTCAAGTTCTTCACTGTAAACGGGGCCGCAATGTAAAGCTAAACCTGAAACGCACCAGACGTTATTTCGTAGTAAATTTTTTAAAGAGATTCTCGTACCAAGTACAAAATAAAATATAAACAAAACAAACATCTCTAGTACTTGTAGCCCAGCTAAACACTAAATTTTGTAAAATTTGTATCTTTCATTATGCAAGAAAATATTCAATCCTTCAATCTGCATCAGATTGACTTGCGCTCCGATAAACTTTTGTGAAAAAATATCCTAGTTTTTTCGGATTATGTTAATAATAATTACTAGAGCCGAATTTAGAATCTACAAACTGATTTAATATTGGACTAAACAACCAATTTGTTTTGCTGTATATACATGGTGGGGCAATAGTGCGTCGGACTTCGATATCTCGAGTTCTACGATTACTAGAAATTAAAAGAACATGCAAGTAAACTAGATAAAAATGTCTATAACTGGAAATTATTTTCGAAAATACAGGGTGAGCCAAGACGAAATTACAGGATCAAGTGCCTTTTTTTTGAATGGAATGCTATGTATATCAGTAAATTTTTTGAAGCCCCTTTCTAGTCTCTATTCATTCCTATATTATTATTGACTATCTCCCGACCACTTGGATGTAATGAATTTATTTGTTGAAATAATGTCATCTGCAGATGCATATTGAAAAAATCACCAAAGTCACAATTATGGGTTTTATGCATATATTCAAATACACCAGGAACTATCTGATGACGATTTTCAAAGGAGTCTACAGTTTTGTAATTGGTTAGAGATAAAATGCAAGATGTCACCTTCTTCAGTAATGTTTTATTCACTGATGAGGCAACTTTTCATAATAATGGATTTGTTATTAGGCACAATTTCCATTATTATGCTGCACACTTTTTTAGGCAAGTTGATAACCAGCACAGATGGTCTATAAATGTTTGGGGAGAAATTATTGGAGAATATGTAATAGGGCCACATTTCTTTGAGGTACATTGCTTGAGCTATTTATCTTCATTTTCTGGAGAACTATCTACCACAATTATTGGTGAATCTTCCTGAAAGGAATCGAAATAGGATGTGGTTTCAGCAAGACGGTGCTCCACCACATTATTTAAATCAGTTAGAGACCATTTAAATAATACCTACCAACTTCAATGGGCCCATTGGAAGAAATGGCCTGCTAGATCCCCAGATCTTACAAAAATGGCTTTCTTTTTATGGGGATACGTAAAGGAAATTGTTTATAAAGACACACCAACAACAGTACAAAATATGAAGGAAAGGATAATAACTGCTTTTAGATCAATTACACCGGCAATTTTAGGATCAGTAGAAACCTCATCTCAAAAGCACATAGAGACGTATGTGATTTAAAGTGGGCAACATGTGAAGCACTTATTATATTTTTTTCTAATGAATTATTTGAAGAAACCACTATTTTTTAAGTTTATTCTTGAATTTTGTACTTATTGCTCAATAAAACGAAAATGGTTGCAATTAGCGAGATTTTTTTACAAAAAATGTTCATTTTTCATTTCTACATCACATCGTCGACAAATATACAAGGTGTTCTATTTGAAAAAATTTAGTAAATTCAATTTAAAAAGTTCTTAATTGAAAAGTAATTTTCGGCCACCTTGCATATTCTTAGGAAGCAATATAAGAAAAAAATAATTAACACCCTTTTTTTTTTTTTCTCCCTGCCCCGGGGGGTGGGAAAAAATTTATCCCAAAACTTCGGCAAGTTAAAACAAAAGTGTTTTAATTACATTAATGATTCAAAAAACAATTAATTAGATGTTTCGTAACTAGTATCCACATAAGTTTTTTTTAAACCCATAATTGTGACTTTGGTGATTTTTTCAATATGCATCTGCTGATGGCATTATTTCAACAAAAAAATTCATTACATCCAAGTGGTTGGGAGATAGTCAATAATAATATAGGAATGAATAAAGCTAGAATGAGGCTTCAAAAAAATGTACTGGTATACATAGCATTCCATTAAAAAGAAGGCACTTGATCCTGTAATTTCGTCTTGGGTCGCCCTGTATATTCGAAAATAATTTGTGGATATAGACTTTTTTATCTAGTTTACTTGCAATTTTTTTAAAAATTTCTAGTTTTCGTAGAACTCGATATATCGAAGTCCGACGCAGTATTGCCCCACCCTATAAAATAATTCATTCTTTACGGGCCTTCGTATAAAAAATAGTATTTTCTGTGTTCTTTTCTTGACCTAGATTACTACCTATATCCTTTGAAATTAAATTTGCGAAAATTCAAAATTGATTCAAAATATAGACGGCTAATTCAAGCTCTTATTGTTTCAGGTGGTGTTCTCGAAACAAGATGAATGGTGGAACTAAAAGTGGCAACTACTTTAGAATTCTGGATAGCATCGAATGAAAAATGAATTGAGTATAAATTCTAAGAACAAAACCTGCTAAACCCAAGAATGATTATTCAATTTCTCAGTTTCAAATTAAATTAACTTTACAATACGATAAAAAGACGCAGGCACAAAAGAAAACTCTTTAAAAGAATGTTAAATACAATTTCAAGTTTAAAATTATGAAGCGAACCGAGAAAATTGAAGGAAATATGGAAGAACATAAAATATTAATAACAACTTCGATGAGCTCGAATTGTTTCTGATATGAGTTAGTGTTAAATCTGTAACAGATGCTGCGATGGACTTTGCTATAAAGTAGTAGACATTTTTCTGCCTTGAACTTTTTGATATACGGTGCGGCAAAATTCAGGCATGGATGTGTTTCGGTAACATCTGGTGATGATCACGGATATTCTGATTTAATGTAAGAAAGCGATAGACCATCGTGACATGCATTGCTTTATTTTCTCCCGAAATTAATTTAAGTTTTTGTGACGAACTTTCATCAAATAAATGCGATTCCCTTTTTTGTTCGAGTAACTTAAATTTAATTATGTGAAGAGGAGAAGGGCCTGAAAATATCATTCAGCTCTAAAAGGTGTTTTCAATGGAAAACTTCAAAAAAGTCTATTTGGATGCAGGACGGATTTGCGAGGTAAGATTAGGAAGGGATTATCAGGGATTTTAAGTTAAGTTGTTTTACTGATTAAACACAAGTTACTACCACATTAAGAGGAGCATGTTGTGAAACGTTTTAGTGAAAACTTAAAATTTGTTTCACTGATTTTTTAAAAATTTTAGTCTATGGTATTTAACAATATTAAATTTGTATTATACAGTGCGTTGCAAAGAAAGTAACAAGAAATGGCATATAGATTTTTAAATACATTTCTCTATTTTAAAATTGTTTTACTAACATTTATATAGTAAAATAAAAGAAAATTAATAAATTATAGAACCCACCTCAAAGAGTAATAATTATAATGTCAGTATCATTATGATGTTACAGAGAACTGAACCACTTGAGAAACGCTTGTAAAAATAAGCCTACAGCACTCGAGGACATAAAAAAAATGAATATGGTTTCTCATACAAAATCATATATTGCAATCGATTTTTGAGGTCGCTATGAGATCTGAAATTGCGAACGACCCCTAAAAAGTCAATTTTACCTCCAAACAAAACAAATAGGAGATGTACGTTTTTTAATACTCTTCACGTCATATATTCTTTATTAAAAAAAATATTGAGCTGATTTTTTTGCTAAATGATTGCCTGAATCTGTCCATGATACTGACGCCATTATATTACTTTATGTGAAACCGTCTTGTAGAAAAATGCAAATTTATAAGACCTTGTCGTTTTTGTGCAGTGAAATTTGAACTCATCTAACCCCTGTTTTAATAATCAATATTAAATTTAAAGTTCTTTTAAATTTTGACGTTTGAATCTAAAATACAATGTATTTAAAGTGACTTTAGTTAAAGTGAGACTTAAAATTTATTATGAAAATGAATCTAAGAGGCGAGTGTAGGATTACCAGAAGTTTTATAGACCGCCGCGCCGGATCTATTATTTTAAAGCGCCAAATTTGAAGAAAAAGCGCCAATATAAAAAAAGAACAATGATATGTGTTAAAAAAATATACTATATGTACTTAAAAATAAATGTTGATTCTAACAAAACAAAAAATATCTATTCTGATAAACAAAACAAAATTTGAATTATAACAAAAATAAAATAAAATTTCCGTTAAAGCAAAAAAAACTAACTGTTATTCACTTCAGTATTTGTAGAGTACTATTGGGAATCTACTTATATTTTTAATGGCCAATGCTAATACGCTCTAGAGCGAGCCTTGGAAGAGATAGACGAGATCGTACGCGCGCAAAAGTGGCACGATCCTAGTGATGTATGGCAGGTGCAGGTGCATATGCAAATATAACAACATACAAACCAGAAATAATACATACCTACAATTCCTCGAAGGATGCCGTTGACACATTTGATCAAATGTGTCAAAACATGAATTGTAAACGCAAAACCAAATGATGGCCAATGTGTATGTTTTATAATTTATTGAAAGCCCGCAGTAAGAGATAAGTATATGCAGGATTTGCACGTCAGGTTGACTCAATCTTGGCAATCTTCACGTTTGGCTCAAAATCCTAGATTTGGTATTCCTTTACGCAGGATGATAGAAGAAGTGCTAGGAGAAAAACAGCAAGCTGAATTACAGCAATGTCCAGAATCCCAGAAAGGCCGTCGAACTTATTGTCAATAAGCAAAAAGAAGTATGACCACGACCTACTGCTTGAAATGCAAGAAACCCATATGTGGCGCACATAAACAAAAATGTTCAAAAGATTTATGTATAAAAAAATTATTTTTTAATTTTCCATTATTTAGAATGTTTTTAAGTTATTATATAAGTGCATACATTTACTTTGCAAAATAAACTATTTCAACTTAACTTAAATGATGTTTTATCAATTTATCTATTCATAGTTTAACGTATTCCTCATAAAAATATAAGTAAAATTTACGTATCGATACCAATACTGTATAATTGAATCGATACGTTTCTAGGGTTAAATTAAGAAGACTAAATCCCAGTCGATCTGAATCCAGACACTAACACTGGTATTCATAGTTATTTTTCAGATACTGGCGAGTCGCCGGAGAACGACTATGACTACCAGTATAAATATTCTGGTTTGAGAGCCTTCTGCCATATTATTTTTAAACATTTAGAGAAATGTCTAACTTTTTGGGCAACTAATTCTAACTTATTTATATAATACTCGTCTTTTTAGATGTACAATCGAGGTATTTCTGAAACAATTTCTTTTCTGTAACTATTAGTAACCATAACTTTTTTCTCCTGGATCCATTATTAGATGCAATCTCAATATTTTTGAGAGTGATAATGGACGCGAACTAGTGTAAACAAATACTAATCAATATACACGAATTTTGGATGTAATATAACTTCAACATTCCTAATCTCGGAAAACTAATTGAAACACTTATAAAGCAAAAAGAATTTTCTTTCACAAACATATGTGTGTGTGGAGAAACGCCAATTCAGATGTTAAATTCAACATTTTAAAACATTAAAAAAAAAAACGAGTGCCTGCTGGCTTCATCGAAGTGGTTGTAGATAGGCAAGATATTAAAGTGTCATTCATACCCGTATCTGTTTATCGCTTGGTAGTTTTAAGTTTTTGGTAACCAGTTTCTACAATTACCCCCTTCCACAATTACCCACTCCTCCTCTACATTTTGTGCTGCAACTGCAAATTGCATGAGACTACATTATCTCTTTTCTATTTTAATAATATAACAAATAACTTATTTAACTTTTTTAACTTCGTTTACTTCAGTGTGATTAAAAAGGTTTGATTATTACCTGTTTAAAATTTAAGGTTAATAAAGTACCAATAAAAAAGATTACGGCAAGTTGAATGAAAAATCTAAAAAATCTAAACAAACGAATATTCTGAAAAACTCTCTATTTCACCGATTTCACAATTCCAAATCAATTGGCGACTCAAAAATTAGATGCAGCAGGTCATTTTACACAAGTTTCAACGTTAAATTTTTTTAGGTTCTCGAGAGGTATACAAGGTATGAAATTCAAACGTTTTAGTTCTTTACTAGGAAGTTAGTTAAGTATTTAAAAATTTACCGTTTTACACTGTAATAAGTTTATTAAATATTTTGTGTCAAAATTGATAAATGTGATAGAAAAATACTTGGGTGTAATAGTTTAGATCCTTTCAAACCCGTTCTAATAAAAGCAAGCGGTATTTGCACAATTTAATTTTTAGAACATCGCATCTGTTAAAGGTAACTGTAAATTCATCAAGGCTGGCGTTGGAACAATGCTTTGCAACCACTTTAATCGGTAAACAACAGAATAGATGCCTAAACAATGCAAATCAACAAATTAGGTCCTCAATATATGTACGTACTTATCGCCACTAAATTATTAAAGTGCTTCCATTTGCTGGTTCAGAATTACCCTGAAAGGGAACTACTTACAGCTAATTAACGCAAACATCAACCGAATATTGGTTAATGTATTTAAAGTTAATGCAATGGCAATGTTTTATTTCAAAATAATACAAGGTTGCCCGCAGAAACCTCGTGATTTTTAAATGATATTGCTGGATGAATAATATAAACGATTACTTTTATTTTAGCTTATCATAGTTAGTAGACTTTAGCATTTATTCAGTATATTATTTTCTAGTAAGCATCTCAAACCTCGGCACTTCTCGGCACTTTTTTTTAAGAGTTAAAAGACGATTAAAATCAGAGATCTTGTATAACTAGATTCCAATACGCCTACATAAGTGTGTTGCAGATATGTCCACGACAAACTTTGTTGATTTTATCTTCTTCTGACATTATGAAAAAGTATATGCCCTATCCTTCTCTCTACCCTTTTGCAATAACACCAACATGACAAAACAAAAGTATTCAGATAATTTAAAAATTAACCTACTTTTCCTTGCATATTTCACAAAAACGCCGTCGAGATCGCTTCGATAGCTCTTCCCGTCGCCGAGATACAAGCCCCGGAAAATCTCCCCCTCTGCCGCCCAATGAGCAACAGGAGTAGCTTGCAGCGACTCTCCGAGCCCCGTTTTGACCCAGTGGGTGGCATGGGGGCGAACGAGATGAAAGAACTTCCATCTGGACCCACCCCCACCATTGAGGTGCGTGGAGAGGGTTGTACATCCCCAGTAAGACAGGGGTCGCGACCCAAAATACGTTCGGGAACGTCGAGGCCGACAAAAAAGTAAAGGGTGGGACGGTAGACGCGTTTCGCCGTAGTACGGCTTTCCATTTTTTTCCAAACAGATGGGAAATATAGTAAATATCAAATTAAGGAACGTTTTGGGACTAATTTTGGAAAACGACTTATCGGCAAAATCGCGGGCGGCGTGTCGTTTTACGTCGCGAACGACGCGAAAAAGTCTTATGACCAAATTCGATCCGACGCATCGTAACGGAGTGGTGGCCGTGGGCGCGCAGAGAAATTTTCGATCGTTCCAAAAAAAATACTTCGGCGACAGATTAAGGAGCGCCTCCCTGGGCGGCTATTATTTGGAGAGGTTTTCGCGAAAAAATTCGAACCACCTTTTCGGAAAAATCGCAGGGGGCGCGTCGTTTAGTCGCGAAAGACAAAAAAGTCTTATGACCGAATTCGATCCGACGCGTCTAACGGCGTGGCGCCTTCGACGCTTCAAAAATTTTTATCGTCCGAAAAAAACACTTCGTCGAGATTAAGTACCGCGCTCTCGTGGCCAGGTATTATTGAGGAGAGTTTACTAAAATTGAGGGGGTTGGGGTTGGGAAGGGGGTATTTTTAGAAAACGCCGTTTTGGCTAATTCACGGACGGCGTGTCGTTCTACGTCGTGAACGACGTAAAAAAGTCTTATGACCCAATTCGATCTGACGGGTCGTAACGGCGTGGCGGCCGCAGACGCGCCGCCAATTTTCGATCGTCCGAAATAAATACTTCGCGGGCAGACTAAGGACCGCGCTCCCGTGGGCAGGCATTATTCGGGGAGGGGTTTACGTGAAAATATTGGAGGGGGGTGGGGGGATGGGGAGGGGTGCTAATTTCGGAACGCGCCTTTTCTGCAAAATCGCGGGGGGCGTGTCGAAAAAGTCTTATGACCGATTTCGATCCGACGCGTCGTAACAGCGCGACGGCCAATAATATACAAATTTTTTTTCCGACAGAGGAGGATGCCTTGCGACGCGCAAAAGGTGCGCCTAGCGCACGCTTAACTTATGCACATATCAGAATTGGATACGGGGGTTAGTCCTTCACGTTCTCATACTGTTCACCCGCCCATACTGTTCACCCGTTCTTACTTGTTTACCAATAACATACAACATGCATCTGGATCCAAAATTTAATATGGGAACGATTAAAAAAAACACAGCACTAGCACATCATAAAAACACAACACGAGGGGAGTGGGGTTCACTTGATACGTGGCTTAAAATTTTGCGAAATAAACAATGAATGAGTTAATAGTGTTGTGGCGGTGAACTTGAATTTGATTCTGTAATCTTGAATATGGTGATTTGATTCTGTAATTTTGAATGTGGTGGTAGCGTGGGTGACGTTTGCCTTATTTTTGTGAGCTTGGCTTAGTATCTTTCTGGGTTTCGTGACTGTCGCGAAATTCGGACTTCACTTGACTGGCTGAAGCCATTTTTTATCGCCCTATAACTCGGCGTCTGTTTTCGATCGAGTATTCTAGCAGCTTACTTTTCGATTACCAGATGGTTTACGATGTTATGAAAATTTCCGTTGGCGATCCTAAGTTTGCTGTACTGAATGTTTGGCACGTTTGAGTATATTTTATCTATACGAGTTAAATATTGTATTCTTCGGTGAGATAATACGCGGTTATATAACTACTTCACTGAACACGTGCCATACACTTCAAAAAGAAAACCACATACATCTATGGTCATGATCTGAAGATGATTAAAATTTAAGTTTAATCATCTCCAGATGATATAAACTTGGTTGATGAAACGCGTGTCGAGTGCAGGATATAGTGCTTTGGTGTTTTGTGGAAACTACATCAGTGTTATCGCTCATCATTTTGTTTATTTTGTTTATTTTCCTTCAAAAACTAGCAGCATTTAGAAATATATAAGCTGCTCAAAAGCTATTTATCTAAGTGAGATTAATTCCAATTTAATTTTAAACGGCCCACTGGTTATTTAAGTTTCACGTCACATTCAGATATTCCGTTAAAACTTATCTGGGATACCATCAATAATGTTTCAATTTTAGAATTACCGCCATGTATTATGAATGAGAGTTTAGAAAGTGATTTATTACGAAATAGCATTAGAAAGTTTATAGCCTCATGGAGTTGACTTCATTCTCATCACTAAAGCTATTAGCACTTCAAGTACAGCGAACTATTTTAAATATTTCATCAATATCCGAATAATCCTCTTAGCAAACTTAAATTATGGAAAGAATTTATAGATAGGTATACTCGGTAATCTGCTTTCCAAAAAATGTCTAAAACATACAAGATTTCATGCGAAGTAAAATTAAAAATAGAATATAATAGTAATTAATTATGCGTACAATTTATTTTAAATACCAAGAGTTAAAATTTAAAACTGATGATTTATGGTGAGCAACACCCTTGAAGAAATTTTGTGTATAAGCATTAGGAAGTATGATGAGGCCTTAGAAAAGCACAAAAAAAGCACGAGGAAGCTATAAGAAAGATCAGTAAGTCGTAAAAGAATTTAAGGATGTTAAAGAGAAGTTGAGGAAATCATAGACAAATCAGGAAAAGTCTTGAGGAAGTTTTATAATGAAATATTGCGCTGTTTCTGTGCGAACCGGAAACCGATAGCAATAGAACAGAAACTGTAATTGATTAATATAAGAATGTTATTATCTTTGAGACCGATTCTAGTTCTATAAACAGTTCAAGTGTGTTTAAACTTTTTGTGAAAACAGAGAAGAATAGACTGTGAGCAAATCAAAATTAAATGGATATCCGATAAAAGAAAAACTATGATTAAAACAACAATCAATATTCAATAAATTACCTGCTCTGACCAGGTTTTTACTAATTTCAAATAAGGTAAATAAAAACAAAATAATCCAAGTAGATACTTATGTGAGTAAAAATGTTAACATAAAAGGCATTAAAAGTCTTAATCACAAATTCTGCTTTTATTGGGATTAGTGTGAGAACTCAGCGACTATTAACAAACAATAACAAATTATATTAATGTAAACGTTTTTTATTGTTTTTATTGCAATCGGCAGTGATCTTATTGAGAAAAATGTTCAAAACATGCTCATTTGCAATTGGCACACAAATCTCAATCAAACAGCCAAGACAGCACCATATATTCTAGAATAAGCTATGAATATACATTTTAGAACAATTGATTATTCATAAAATACACCCTAAATATATATAAACTTTTAAGAATATTCATGGAATCGTTATATTAGAATATCTCAGAGAAACTTATAATATACTTTTATGAATATTCCTTAGATATTGAGAATATTTCAGGGTTATGCATGGAATATCTAAAATGTTTAATATTAGAATATTCTTTTAGGGATAAACCAGGTATAAATTATAATTATTCAGATTATTACAAGAATATACATGGAATATATGAAAGGTAAACAATTTAAATAGGATAAATATTATTCTATGAATATCTTAGAAATATATAATGTATAATTTGAATGTTCCAATAATATTCCGGGCAGATTCAAATTCTGCTATGAATATACCTGAAATTGACGCTGCCATAGTTTTCCACGAAACACCAAAACACAATATAATACACTCGACGTGCGTTTCGCCAACCAAGTTGCCGTCATTTGGAGATGATTATAACTGATGATTAAAATCATGATGATGATTGAAAGTGATGATTGAAAGATTCTTGAAATTATTTATAAATAAGAAAGTTGTTTCTAAATTGTGTAATTATTTATTGGTATTAGTAGGTATTTAAGTGATTATAAAAAAAAACTCAACTAATTATAATTCACAATCCCCTCCATTCTCAGTAAGTCCATGAGCAAAATTATAATTCACAATCTCCTCCATTCTCCGTAAGTTCATGAGCAACATTTCTAAAACAAAAGAAAACAATTTTTTTGAATTCAGTTTTACTGATAAAAACATTCTTTAACATTTTTTTATGGTGACAACTCAGATGTGTATGTGATGTACAGTGTAATAATGTATAAATTAAAATACTAATAACTGCGCTATCGAGATGGATAGCATGGCATATTTTCAGTTACGGCAATGGCAATGCTAGAGGGTATGGGTATGGTACGATAACAAAATGTTAATCTCCGTCAGGATGTTAATATAAAAAAGTTGTTAAAATAATGGTGATAATAATAATATAATAACACATCCGCTTCCTAGAAAATTGGTCAAACTCTTTCACAGATTAATAATTAAAAAAAAAACTCACATCTCGAAATTTTGATCCGGATTTTTCATTCTTATTGATTTTTTTTTATGACCTTTCTGTAGCTGTAGCCAGCCATTGGCCTTTTATGGTTTCAATATTTCTGGCATTTGTGTTCTTGTCGCATATTAATATATCATCTGAAAAAGTAATCGGAAAAATAATTATGTACATATTATTTCCAAGACATTTTAACTACTATTTTAGTTTTATTATTATTAAGAATGAAAGAGAATGCCCTATAAATGGTAAGCAAGTTCAAAAGATTGATTATGATTTCAAAGAATATAGACATGTTTAGACATTATTATTGTTGGCAGTAACTTGTGATTTATCTTTTCAATGCCCTGTACTGGATAAATGACAATATCAAATAGAAAGAAATATAATCAATTAAATTAATACCGAAATTACCTACAACCGAACTACAAATGAATGAAAATAATAATATGTGTGTTATTATTATCCATTCTATTATTATTATTATTTTGTTAGTTATTTTATTACCTAAACTTAAACGAGTTAAAACTCGATTAAAATGCAGTTACGGTACTTCCCTACTTGTTAAATGTAAAATGTAACGAACGGCAAAATAACGAAACATTTCTTTTACAAATTAGGTACAATAAAAATTATTGTTCTGGAGTATAAACACAAATTGCATGCCAATACGTACTGTGTGGTTTAGTGGTTCTGAGAAAAATGAGGAACATGTTCAAGATTTACCCATTTGCCGAGCACCGAGCTGCGTTCAGTGTATTAGAACTTTTCTATAAATTTTCTATAAATTGCATAATTATTTACAAAATATTGTTCGAATGTCGTTTGATGTAGTATTTTAAAAAAATGTGATTTATACATACAGGAAATTAAACAAAAGTTCAATTCTAGCAATTCCTCAAATTATATGCTATCATACTCTTGAGAATATTCTGGGATTAATATCTAAAGTATATATTACTGGCATATTTACCGAGTATATTATAGGTACATCCTTAAAAGATTTTCTATGAGTATTTTGTGAGCACATATGAATATTCTATGTTCATTTGGAATACATATATATATATATATATATATATATATATATATATATATATATATATATATATATATATATATATATATATATATATATATATATATATTTATATATATATATATATATATATATATATATATATATATATATATATATATATATATATATATATATATATATATATATATATATATATATATATATATATATATATATATATATATATATATATATATATATATATATATATATATATATATATATATATATATATATATATGTATATATATATATATATATATATATATATATATATATATATATGTGTGTATATATGTATATATATATATATATATATATATATATATATATATATATATATACAGGGAAATAGCTAGACGCGGGTTAGTTACGAACAGTAAAAATGTAAAAATTAATCGGGTATTCCCGCATAAAGAAAAAAATTGCAAGGTGGAAAAATGCAAAATTGCAAATGGCAGAAAGATGCAAACCATGGACACGTGTTTCTGACTAATTGGTCTTCATCAGCACGGTGTAGCTGAGTTAAAATGATGGACAAAACTCAGAAAAGACACTAAAGGGAAAACCACTGACAGACAGCCAGTCGCAACCTTTGTGGCTTTCACCTGGAAGACTCTGGTATGAGAGCGACATCCAAGTTTCGCAACGTGGCGACTATAGCCAGCTGCGTGGGATTCCGGACCGGTTTGCATCTTTCTGCCATTTGCAATTTTGCATTTTTCCACCTTGCAATTTTTTTCTTTATGCGGGAATACCCGATTAATTTCTACATTTTTACTGTTCGTAACTAACCCGCGTCTAGCTATTTCCCTGTACTTATTCATTTTCCTGGGTCCGGAATCCCACGCAGCTGGCTATAATCGCCACGTTGCGAAACTTGGATGTCGCTCTCATACCAGAGTCTTCCAGGTGGAAGCCACAAAGGTTGCGACTGGCTGTCTGTCAGTGGTTTTCCCTTTAGTGTCTTTTCTGAGTTTTGTCCATCATTTTAACTCAGCTACACCGTGCTGATGAAGGACCAATTAGTTAGAAACACGTGTCCACGGTTTGCATCTTTCTGCCATTTGCAATTTTGCATTTTTCCACCTTGCAATTTTTTTTTGCGGGAATACCCGATTAATTTCTACATTTATATATATATATATATATATATATATATATATATATATATATATATATATATATATATATATATATATATATATATATATATATATATATATATATATATATATATATATATATATATATATATATATATATATATATATATATATATATATATATATATATATATATATATATATATATATATGTTATTAAATATGATTTGAAGGAAACAACTACTCAGCGGGCAAATACCCCAACCTGCATTGAATTACACCTTCAAATCATGATAGATCGATAGCCAATATCATTTGTCAATTCCTAACCAGATATATATCGATTTCGAACTTATTTGTTCTCTTCAGTATGCCATAGGTTATGGAACAGACAAATGATAGTGGCCAACCTGCTAGTTATATACTAACTAAGGTGAAGTGAATAGTGGTGAGAGGTATGAAACTTCTCATATGGTCTGGAATGCTACTATCCGACCGACATCCTAGATGTCTCTGTGGCGGATAGCGACTTGCATCACAGCAAGTACTGAGAGCGGCGACCCCTAGCCCAGGTGGACTAAACTAATGTGTTATTAAATATGATTTGAAGGAAACAACTACTCAGCGGGCAAATACCCCGACCTGCATTGAATTACACCTTCAAATCATGATAGATCGATAGCCAATATCATTTGTCAATTCCTAACCAGACATATATCGATTTCGAACTTATTTGTTCTCTTCAGTATGCCATAGGTTATGGAACAGACAAATGATAGTGGCCAACCTGCTAGTTATATACTAACTAAGGTGAAGTGAATAGTGGTGAGAGGTATGAAACTTCTCATATGGTCTGAATGCTACTATCCGACCGACATCCTAGATGTCTCTGTGGCGGATATATATATATATATATATATATATATATATATATATATATATATATATATATATATATATATATATATATATATATATATATATATATATATATATATATATATATACATATATAAAATAATTGGGTGTGTTTAGAGAATATTCTTAGAATATATGGTGCTGTCTGGGAAGTGTATTAAAATTGCGCTAATAGTTTTAATATTAAATATTAAATTTGGAGTACTTCTGTGTTCTATTCTGGGGCCAGTACTCTTTCTTATTTATGTCAATGACATGTCAAATAGTAAGGCATTAGCGAAATTAACCCTATTGCAGATGACGCAACTTTGCTCAGACCCACAAGGATGTCTTAATTCTGTTATTCCAGATTCGCTACACTTTATGTACAGTTGAGGATTAGTTTTTAACCAATAAGTTAGTTCCGAATAACTTAAACTGAAATAGCGATTTTCAGTTTAAGACATCACTCTTTAGATAGGATTCGGTTTATTGTGGTAAATTTTTGGTAGTTACTTTAGATAAAAACTAACATTAGTTAAAACACAGATTTAGTTAATCTGTCTTGGTGTGGTCATTCGACACATAGCGAAACTCTTTTCAATTCTAAGGTTCAAGGATAATTGCAAGATTGAGAGGACACCTTTATAAAATTTTAAAACATACATATTGCAATGTATCCTGTACATAAAATAAAATCTAAATATGCAACACATTTTACATATTAGTGCGTCTATATCAGAAATGTTGATTCATAGCAAAAACTTAATTTCTCAAAAAAATGGGTTAATGTTATATTTTTCACATAGCTGATTCAATTATATTTTAGACAATAAATCTACAACGTATTTGACAAATCATCGTATGGGAAATATACAGTAAAAAAACAGTTTGTTTTAATGGTTATTGCAAGACTTTCTTAATTAACTTCAGGACAAATTGCAATCGCAGGAAAGCAGCTTCCAAATGCATTATCAGTGCGATATATAACCTGGTATGAAAACTAAAGTATCGACCCAAGGGAACATCATTTCATTAATTCCCGATATCCGAACGATTTAAAATAAAACTAAATCAGTATGACTTTTCTATCTTTCACATTTCAGTAACAGTTACCTCAGATAAATATTAATACATTTTCAAATATTTTCTTGACTATCGTAATTATCAAGATGCAATTAATTGCTACGTACAGTACAAATTCAGTAATATAAATAGTAAGACAGCATTCACAACACTTAATTATAATTTTAACCTGATAGTAGAGAAACACGTAATTAATAAGATGCTCACAGTGTTCGCGAGTGAACATACCAGTTCTTAGTGGGGGTAAACAGGTGGTTTATTATTTTGCTACGTCACGAAAACATCGGGTATCAGGTGGCCCAGTTTTAGAGTCATGTGTCCGGAAGAGTTGCTCGTTTGGGTATCTTCAGCATCCGGATTAGAATGTGTCGAGATTTATAAACTATACTGTACTGTTATTTTTATACAGGAAATTTTAATAAAAGACGTATACGGTGTACATTCAGTAATATATAATGAATTTATGTAAAAATCTGGTAAACAATAGATCTGATGACAAATACTGGTAACTAATATAATAATAAGTATATCTACATCCACCCAAATACAATATCATTGAATCAGTATTAAATATTTATAAAAGTAAAATTAATTTCCGTATGTCTCTTGGAGCCAAAATGCTGAATAGTTTTAGGAAAAGGTATATATTGCAATAAAATAACTGGATAATATGAAACAAATTCGAGTTTCATTTTATAACATTCATAAAAACTGAAAAGCCAATAATAATACAAAAATTCATAAAAATGTAAAAATAATCATTTATAATATTATTTTACATTTTAGAATTAAGGTATTTCCAACTAACAAGGTTAAAAAAAAACTTCTCTCTATTTTAAAAAAATGTTTATCTACCATTGTTTATACCAAATATAGTTGATGAACTTAGGATACTTTTTGGATAACACCGATAGATGGAAACATTGAAATTAAATCCACTGTACAGCTACACGTTTTAATTGACTGTAGGGACTAGCGTCTACATCTAGATAGTTGCACTTTCGCTCCTGCCCCACGCGTTCGTTCACGATAATAATGTTATTAGTTTACAATATGTGTTTCATTTATTTCATTGTGTTTCTTGCCCTACACTAACCATTCAAAGTTGTTATCCCCCGTTAATTTTTTAGAGCAAGGAAAAATATAACTACTGTTAAATACATATAAAATAAATAATTTTTGAGCCGTTGTTATTTTATTACTACAGAATTAGATACATATTATCTGTCTTTATTTTTCATATCATAATCAAAAAGTAAAAAAACATTCTCTTTGGAGCAGGAGCGAAAATGCAACGATCTAGCCGTAGACGCTCGTACCATCGTGCACTGATATCGATGTTTGCTTTCGGTGACGGAGCAAGCTTATTATTGAAACAGGTTAGATCAAAGAATATTAAAATGATCATGTATCATTTTAGTATCATTCATTTATTTATTTAAAGGCGACGAAGCTGAACGTTTTATATGAGAAAGTTTGGTTCAAATGACACCAAAAGATAGCGCACTACCAGAAGCCTCTAGTTGACTAAGTTAATTTTATATAAACAAGGGACTAGTTTATAAATAGTCGGTATGATCGGATAATAAATAAAAGATGGTTATTTTCATTTGTCGACGTTTCGATTAACTTTTTAATCTTCTTCATGACTAAAATAAAAATTTCAACTTACAATACTGTATGGTTATAAAATCACTAGATATAATGGATATAGAATTTTACATAACATACACACATTTATTATGAATTAACTCTTGAGTAAAATGTAAAACAATTAAAAAACCGCAGCCAATTACTTGGGAATCAGAACTTCTTCACCGTAGTAAAACTCGACGTGTGGTGGAGTTTATAATAAAAGTAATTTTTGACGTTTCAAAAAAGTAAAATTTTTTGACATTTCAAAAAAGTCACATTGGTGGAATGTCACTAATATTTTTTTTAGACATTGGGACCGATTTTGCTCATCAACGAATTCAATCTCTTCCTTGACCTCTAGAATGTGTGTACCAAATTTGAAAGCTTTATCTCAAAAGCTGTAGCTACTATCGCGAACCAGACAGACACACAGACATAAAATTTTTTCTGTCTGAAATTTTGTATATCGTCATAATTCGTCGAGATTCGTGCATAAATGCAATAAAAATTTTCAAAATTTTTTTCACGAATACATAATTTCCTCACTTTGAGGGGTGAGGACGTAAAACAAATAACTTACAAAAAAAATTTTAAAGTTTAAATAAATTTAAAAATTTTAAAAAAATACTCAAACATTGAAACTAAAAATAAGTAATATCCTTAACTGAAATGAAACGAACATCAAATAATTACATATCAGTAAATCACAGATGAAAGTGTCGTAATGATAAAAACAACAGTGTAAACATTCAGAATGTAATAATTATTGAAAATAAATTTCGATGTGAATATCTCCATATCACTTAATAAGCCTAAGAATAAAATGTAGTTGATAGAAAAAACTTCATTCTAAAAAATCAGTAAAAAATGTCTTATTCCTATATTTTGGTTTACATGAATTAATATGTTGACTAGTTCTAGCTTTTAGGTGTTGCTTGGTTTGACCAATGTAAAATTTATTACAATCAAGACAAGGGATTTTATGTACAACATCAGACTGGAATCCCATAGAACGTTAATCTTTCATTGAAGTAAACATATTAACCACTTTTTTTGTGTGATAGAAAACTAAATCAATGTTTTCGTTACATAATATGCGTTTTAGATTTTTAGACAAACCTTTTACATAGGTAATATTAATATCGATTTACTTTGAATCATTATTATCATCATGAGGGATGTAGAAGAGTCATTGTTAGTGTTAATAATATTACAGCACCTTTTAGGGTAGTCATTACTTATTAACTTGTTAAAGAAAATCAAGTTGCTTTCATGAAATTCATTATTATTTAACTTGAAAATTCTATTTTTCATAGATTTAACGATGGCTAATTTCTGTTTTAATGGATGTGCCAAAAATAGTGTGGTTAGTACCCATTTCACTTTTGGCTGAAATTTATAAAAGCGCAATTTTCGATCGTATAACAAAATTTACCATTTATTACTAACTTAAAAAGAAGCACCAAGTTTTCTAAAGAACGTCATTATTTATTAATTGATATAAAAGTTTCCTCTCAATCGCAATATTTTAAGGACCATTGTATTTTTGCATTTTTTATTTGTGTTTTAAGCAACATAGCTATTTTGTGATCCCCCTGTACAAAATAACCCTTCCTTTCATCCTGTCATTAATTAGGGCTGTCCTTCCGCTGTGCTGGAAAAATACAAAGCCATAATTTTAATTGTTTCCTTTTTCAGATCGACTCCTGCAATAATCTGGGCACTTCCGAAGAAGGATAATGAGGGTGCAGCGTAAATGCCGAGTCCGTCATCGGTTGTGACGTCATGCGTGTGTTAGGAACGATTGTTTTGAGACAATTGAGTTCCGTTTCTGCGTTTTTTTGTGCTATGTGGGTGATCGTGGTGATTGTATTGGTGGAGGAATCCGGAGCAGGAGCTTCCCTCTTGGTGCACAAATACAGTACGAGGGTGGTGAGGACTAAATACGGACCTCTCAGGGGTGTCATGATTCATATTCATCCGCCTGTCGAAGCTTTTCTTGGAGTGCCCTATGCGACGCCCCCTGTCGGCAGCCTAAGGTATGTTGTAGTCGTTGCGGCTTATTAATGGCTGGGGTTGGATGATCAGTGTCAAGGACATATAATAAATGGTGTAAAATGCGTGCGAAAAAGGTCTCGGAATTTATTATGTGGGACAAATAATGAGGGTCTAAAATGGCCTTTATTTTATGGAGGCAAATAAAATAACTTTTCAATAGGCATTTTATCAATCTCTAAAATGATTAAGGGTTCGACTTTTTAACTGCTTTAATTTAAAACCCAGTTAAGCTTTACAAATAATTACAGGGCATGTCAAATTAGAAGCTCAGTAGTGTGTGGGTGTGGGCATGTTAACTATCATTTTACAGAGTGGGTTACAAACGTACCCCAGAATTAGAATTTACTTCATACATTTTCTTTATCTGAGATTTCATACTTCCATAATTGTCTTTACTTCCAATGTATATGAAATATAATTCTAGATTCTTTGCCCATAAGCACTACAAAAAACTCAAAATTTGAAAACAGTAACCAGTATGGGGTACGTTTGTACCCAACATGGTATTTAGAGTCATATATTTTTAAAGCTTATGCGATACGAGTATATGTAATTCAATAATAACTCTCGTGAGGCCTGCCCGATGTATGTTCATTATCCAGACTTGCCTGTATACTTGCCGTACAAGAAAGTGAGATAAAAATTCCTTAGTGTCAAATTTGTTGTCTAAAGAAATAAAAGTGTATAATCCCAAAAATTTGACAGAATCTTGAAGTAGCATAGTTTCCGAAAGATCATCTGGATAATATCGACATGGAGCTTCTTGACAGTGCAGAAGACAGCGATGGTGAACCACAAATCACAGAGGATGCAAATGACATTGTAGAAGTTGAAAATATTGAATTACAATTAAAAACTAATGCAGAAGTGATCAAGGTTCAACCAGAAGAAAGAATGAAAGAAACCGGTTTATTTTACTGAATTAAAAATAACACCACCTTGAATAAAATGTCATTTAGACTAACACGCCAAAGAATTATGGAAAATATAATAACGAGAAAGACAGGACTAAAACAATATATATCTAATGTTTCCTCTGATTTGGATGCATTTTAGCTGGTTATGATTGACAAAATATTATAAATTATTCTTCTAAAATACTTACATCATAGCAGAACAAGTCAAATATTAACTTCAGCTATCATGTTTACTAAGATTTTTGTTTTATCTTTGTAGATAATGTTGGAAGAAAAATAATCCAAATAACGTTCAAGGAAGTCAACGGAAGAATTTGTATAGCATATTACATTGGCCTATTTTTATTTTGGGCAAGAATGCTTCAAAGGAACCAACACGCATATGTGGAATATATAAAGAGTACACCAGATAAATATGGGTTGAAAATCTAGACTAGCACCCATACTGAAAATGCGTACACTCTAAGTATGATACTTGGGTAAAACTAGCAACATATGGAAAAGAATCAAGGAGAAAGGGTTGTCTTTAACCTTATTTTATTTATTATTGAAACAAGAACTGATTGAAAATGAAGTTGCTTTGTGAAAATCCATTTTGATTTAAAAAAAATTATAAACACTTTTTATTACTTGTCTAATTTTCACTTTGTTATTTTTACAACTAGTTTCATCCTATTTGGATATTTTCAAGTAAACTTACTTGAAAATGTCCGAAACTCCTGTTATATGAACGTTTATCGAATGCGTATCATTGCCATCATTGTCTTGCAACGTGATTAACTTGTTGACAGAAGGCTCAAAACATATGTTGCATAATCCAAAAAGACCAGAGGGTATTAATTTGATTAACATTATTATATGTTCATATTTTATATTAGTAATTATATTTTAAACAGGATTTTTAATGAATTAATAAATAAGTTAATAAGTTAAACTGATCAAAATTATTAAATACACGCGTTTTACTCTTGATTTAACCAATAAACAAATACCACTTTGTAAAAAAGTTTCAAATGTATAGGGTACGGTATTTATTACTGACACATTTCAATGTGCAATTACATGCTTGTTAATTAAAACAAATTCTCAAAATCGCAAATATCCACTCTCTAATTTAGTAGTTGCTGCAATCAACATTTCAAAATGTTCCACTATGTCACACAAATCTGCATGAATGTTTATTTGTTCGAATACCCACTAACTTTAGGTTCTAACTGTAAGATAAATGTGTTTTCAATTATTTTCTGTATTGCTAAGCTAAGTTAACTGGGAAATAGATGCCAATTTGCCAAGTAGGTATAATTTTATATACGTATTATCCCCGTTTCCTGCATATTTCTGCCTAGGTACTGGTTATACTGGTTACATATATTACAGATATACAAATAAACAAATCAATAAGTAAACACCTTATAGACGAATATAATGCAATATTGCTGTTTCATGTACAGTTGATTTCAATAAAAACTGGTACACTTTCTTTTAGCTATGTAAATCATTCGTTCTTTGATTGATATTAATAATATTACAAATGTCACTTTGACGTTAATCAGTGGCGTCATTATTAAAAATGGTTCGACATCTAACAGATATTCAAAAATTTCGAATTGTTTCTAAAATTGAAGATGGTTGGTCCATAAGAAGACTTGCTGCTGAATACAATGTGAGTAAAACCACGATAATGAGTGTTAAGAAACAATGGGAAACCAAACAAACGGTATCCCGTAAAGTTGGTTCCGGTAGGCCCAGAAAGAGCAATAATCAGGAAGATGAAAATCTTATAAATTACCTAATAGAAAACCCTTTTCAGACTGCAGTAAGTGCAATTTCAGAGACAAATTTCCCTGCTTCGGTATCTACTGCTTACAGAAGAATAAAACTATAAAGCGACTTGAAGAGTTGTTCAGCGGCTAAAAAAATACAAACTTTCAGAAGAAAAGAAGCAGGGTAGGATTATTTTTGCACTCAACTATATAATCAATGATGAAAACTTCTAGGGACAAGTTGTCTTTTCTGACGAAAACGTTTTTAAATCCTGTAACGATGGACATGTTCGCGTATATAGGCTTCCTTCCACTAGATACGACGAAAAATATACTTTCGATCCACAAATATCAGGAAGGTTTTCAGTCAATGTCTGGGCTTGGATGAGCTTAAATGGGTTAGGTGTGTGTTGGAACAGTGGTGGTCATCTCAATTCCATTAAATATATTGAAATATTCGACAATATTATGTTGCCGCCAGTAATAGAGGTGTTTCCGGAAAATAATTTTATTTTCCAACAAGACAACTGCTCCATACATACGGCCCATCGTGTCAGGTAATGGTTTCTTAATAAAAACATAGAGTTGTTACCATGGCCATCTAAAAGTCTGGATTTAAATCCAATTGAAAATATATCGGGACTAATAGTGAAACATATAAGAAAATTAAATAACTATCCAAATAATTCCCAAGAATTGGAAGGGATAATTGAAGACGCTTGGGAGAACTTGTCGCAAGAAGTTGACCTTGCAAGAAATCTGATTTTGTCCATACCTGCAAGACTTCAGGCAGTTTTAGACGCTAATGAAGCAATGATAAAATATTAGTTAATTCTGTATTACGTAATTGAATTTCATTTATTTTATTTTTTTATTGTATTTTTATGTTCAGTTTGCATTGTTTACATTTTCTTTAATCTCAAGTGGTATTTTTGTGTTCTTATTTTTAAATAAATATAGTTTAAAAAAACTAAAAACACGCTTTTAAAGCACATCAAACTAAAAAGTGAAAAATAATTATTAATATAAACTGAAAACAATAATGAACGAAAAATACTAGTATTATTGTGAAAAAGGCGTGGGTTGCTCGATATACGGAAAATATGGCACAAAGCGCCCCACGCTTTTTTCACAATAATACTAGTATTTTTCGTTCATTATTGTTTTCAGTTTATATTAATAATTATTTTTCACTTTTTAGTTTGATGTGCTTTAAAAGCGTGTTTTTTAGTTTTTTTAAACTATATTTATTTTTAACTTTTTAGTTTGATGTGCTATGAAAGCGTGTTTTTTAGTTGTTTTAAACTATAATTATATTGCTTATTGATGCTGATATTATAACATATTACGATCCAACAGATATTTCTGAAAAAAAAAATATTTTTTTATTTCAGCCGTGAGGTTCGAACTCACGCCGGAGGAGTCAGTCGTTTCGCGTCGACTGCCTTAACCCACTCGACCACCGAGCTAATTAACAATTACTGAATCTACTTACATATTAAGCCTTTGCTTTCACGCAGGGATACGTGAGGAAAGGATTGGCGATCCTGATCAGGATAATGATATAAACTTATCAAATTATTGTATTGTTACCGGTTCTTCGTAAGTGTACAAAGTTTCAATTAAATCTGTCCGTTTAAAGTGGGTCAAAATCGAGTCCAAAGAGTCGGTTACAAACAAACAAGCAAACAAACAAACAAGCAAACATACAGGTGAAGCTAATAAAAGCGTGTTAAAAATAGAATTATCATTATTCAGTTAGTATTTTAATTACAACCATTAGTAGAATTATCCGTAACAAATATTATTTTTTTAAATAATAATATGGCAGGCTTGAAAATGTTTTGAAAAAGTTATTTTCTAATTATTTTTTAAAAATTCCATTTGAATAAAATAAAAGAGAAAGGTTTAATAAGTTTAAAAACACAAAGAAAACCGATCTCCTCCAAAAAACCCAGGTCCGGGGTAAATCACCTCTTCTCCACCCCCCTCTCGACATGCCTCTCCAGCCCTATTTACAGACATATGCACACAACTAAACTATTAAGATTTTCGATTACAAGAGTTGTACCAGTTTTTTTAAAATCAAGTGTACTCCCGTTGTAGTACCCAACTTACAATCTTGGCTAAAATGACCACAATTAAAGCTATTTAAATATTTTTTTTTACATTACTCAATACGAGTGTGTGGGTAACTTTAATAAAATTGGTCAATTGTATAATTTGTACAACTCTGATTTAACATAAAATTGCATTATGTTATGTGTTGTACTGTCTTTTAGATTTGTGTTGTGTCGTTAAACTCAAATACCCTAATTCAAGTGTCTAATAAATCCGGCTCAAAGACTGTGATTGCATATTGTCGATATTTTCTTATCTTTTCAGAAATAAATGAAAATACTTGACTTAAAATACTGAATATAATTATTGGCATAAACAGCCCATTTATCGAATCCTAAAGTTTTCTATATCACTTTCTGTTATAAAAACAAAGGTGGGAATAATTTGATAGACTATTCTCTAATATTTCTGTGCAACTTTAGTTCTTGTGTTATCGAACAATGAGATGATTTTCTCACAAAGAACTCCACTGTATTGGCATTTATTTTTCTACTACTAGTTTAAAAACATGTTTAGTTTTTAATCGGTAAACGTCTATGATGCCCCGTCAAGAATCTGAATTAGACTTGTCTAGATTCCCTACTATAAAGGATTCTCTTAGGTATAACATTACATGATAGTCTTTGTTCTGATCTGTGAAGTATTCCAATATAAAGTTAGTAAAACTGTAAACAACATTTATTACGTAAAACTCAATAACTAAATGCATTTTGTGAAACAAAGGCATTCATATTTATTTAAATTCAAGGGTTTATCATGGTTTGTTAAACCAAATAAGCAGGCTTGATTCAAGGAACATTTACTATATTAGAAAAGCATTCAGGAGGTAACTCAATGTTAAATTAGCTGTGAATTTCACTAATTTAACCGCAGAAAGTATTTTGTTTTAATTTCACCGTGTTTAAGTAAGCTTCTCTTAGAAGCCGTAAATAATTATCATGGTTTGCAAAATAAAACAAAATCTTAATGGAGTTTTTCACTTGCTTTCTATACAATTTAGGATAAAAGCTCATTTGGAGACCAATATAAATCTATAAATCGTTCTTAAACTTTTTTTACTGATGGCATTCAAAAACAAAAACAATTATTTCGTTGTAAATGCAATGTATATTTAGTAGATAAAGTTACAGGAAAAAACGTGTTTTTATTTGTGCGAAAAGCAACTTTCGTAAAACTCACTAAATAACAAACAAACAAAATTCGCACTTCGAACAAATAAAGAAAATAATGTAGTTTTGTATATAAGTTCGCCTACTCTTCATATGGCTTAATATTGTGACGTATTTCTACTCTACACAAGAATGAAAGTATCACTATTACTCCCAAAACTACAGCGGAATATTCAAGTACGGTGATCTTGAGCGCTAGTTCCCGTTTAACGTGCAGAAACACCACTCTCGCCTATTGTATTGACAATAGAGGCCAGGTAACAACAGTGAAGAAAGGGCCAAGAAACTGGAACTCAGAGAATACAGTTAAAGAAAGAACATATCATAATCCAATATATTGTATTTATATTTACAGATTATTTACAGGTTATACGACAGCTAATTACAAACTTTCAATGATTAGGTCACGCAAGCAATGCCAACTAGTGAGCAGGCAAGGCGGTGAACAAGCGATAAAACCATAAGCAGTAAAAACATTCAGCAGGCAGCCAGCAAAAAAAGAAACTGATTTATAATCTTTCATCAAGAATATATGTTTTTATAAACACAAATACAAAAAAAGTTTGGGTCTCGTGGACCACCTTTCAGCTGGCAAATTTTACTCATCACCGAATTATTAAATGTTTTTAGAACAAGTGAGGTACATTCACCGCTGCGGTGAAGATGCCATATAGATTTTCAGAAGCCGGACAAAGTACATTGGATCGGTTCCAGAATGATTTGTTATTCGATGCCTGCAATCGTTGTTAAAATTGCCTAAGACGCGTTCGGAAATGATCACAGCGGTCCGGGAATGCTCGAAATTGCTTCTTTATGTTCGGTTTTATTGAAAATGATACCCCACATGCCTTGCTTGACCTCGGGTATCTTCGGAAAGGTTCGAGTCCAGTTCGGGTTTTGCGGTTAAATATGTAGCCTCGGTGGCTGTTAAGACCCTTGAAACTCGTTTGCCCTTTTTAATTTCTTAAAACGCTATTAAAAGTGCTTATAACGCCTTCGGGAATGATCGGAGCGGTTCGTGAATAGTCGGAATCGGTTCCTTATGATCAATTTTATTGAGTCTTATGCTAATATGCCTATATTTGTACCAATTCGGTTAATATTTGGGGCATTTATTGCACTTCCAAAAAAAAATCGAAATTCTTCATTTTTTTTGCCCCACTTCCCGTTTTCGGAACCGGTTTAAAATCAACACGCATATGTAGACCGTAAAGGTCTACCCCTGTTATAAATTTCAAGTCGATCGGTCAATATTTTGAACAGATATCGCATTTCAAAAAAAAAAAGAAAAGTAATTTGGCTTTTTAGGCCGTTTTGCCCCATTTCGCGTTTTCGGAACAGGCTCCAAAACAATAGGCTTATGTAGCCCTTAGAGGTCTACACCTGTTCAAAATTTGAAGTCGATCGGTTAATATTTAGGACAGTTATCGCATTTCAAACGAAGGTAAAAAAATTGGTTGTTAGGCCGTTGTTGCCCCACTTGCCGTTTTTGGAACCAGCTCAAAATCAATAGGCATATGTAGACCATGGAGGTCTACCTCTGGTAAGAATTTTAAATCAATCGGTCAATATTTGGGACAGTTATCGCATTTCAAAGAAAAGTTTACGGACTACCGGAGTTCCGGACTACCGGAGTTCCGGAGTTCCGGACAGACGGAAAGTTTCTGGAAATCTCGAGATTCGGAGAGATCCCAAATTTGAGGTGGATCTGATCAGCCGTTCTTGAGATACGGGGGCCCAAAGTCGCCGAGCATAAATGTATATATAGATTTTTTTTTGAAAATCTATATAACAAGTGTACCAAATTCAGAAGTTTTACTTCAGAAACTGTGGTTGCTATCGCGATACTATAGACATACGGACAGATTTTTTCCATGAAGTTATGTCTATTCATTATAATTGAGATTCGTTCAGAAATGTAATAATTTGATTTATTCTTTTTTCTCGAAATTGTTGTACCTTTCTTCCTCTTTCATTCATTATGTCTCTTCATCCACATACACGCACCGACAGACATCATTCGGAAAATCCATAGAATGAATTCAGGAGGGTTCAAAATGTATATATCAATCAATATCTCGAGGTCGAAAAAAAACCACGATTACTATACTTCCTTATATTAGGTATAAGAAAGTAAAAAAAAGGGAACAAAAATGAAAAAAGAATTAATAACAGATTACTAACTAATATACTAATTAAGTAAATTACTAATTTTTTTAAAAAATTTTCCTAATTCCCTTTATTTTACTATTGAAAATATAATTAAAGTAATCCTGTAATAGTGGCGATGCTTTTAGTAGGTTTGTTCGAGGAATGGGTAGATGAAATGTTTCAGAAGAACGCGGAGCTAATCTTCGTACATTAAAGTAAAAGTGCTGGAGAATTTGTCGTCAATCAAAAATGTATTTGATTATCTTGTAGAGAAATATGATAGAGCTCATGGATCTTCTTTCCTTCAGTGAATCAAAATTATATAAATATAAAGCAAGTCATGGGAAAAAAAATAGCTGGTAAATTCCATTATCCTTAAAATACATATACAAGAGAAATTTGCGTTCAATGTTTTCGATATTGCCTATATATATACGGTATGTGTTGGACACCATACTGTGGAGGCATATTCCTGGTGTGACCTTACGAATGTGTTATACAAGAGTCAAAATATTTAGTATTTTTATTACAAATCCAATATTTTCCTGTCAAATATAATTCTAATAGGTATAGATCCTTTTATAATGCAGGGACGAGCCAAGTACACATTGTCTATTTGATAAGCAAAGACTACTGAGTGACATTATATTGCATTTCTTAATGTTAGGAAGTAGATTATTGGCAATACTCAATTATTAACGTATTTTAATATATCCTGTAGCCAAGCGCTGTCATCATATAAGTCAGTTTTAGAATAAAATTTCATATCCTCGGCACACATCAGAAAATCATATTGAGGGATGTTGTGTCATCTAAAATTATACTAAATAAAAAAAGCCCCAAGGATGGAACCTTGCGGAACTCCTAAAGTACTTCTATTTGGCATCCATGATACTGCACGTATTCCACTCTCTTGCAGAGATAAGATCTAAATAGATTTATGACATCTTTTGATATTCAATGTTGATCTAATTGATTTATTAAAATTGTATGGTCAAGGCGAACAAGAGCCTTGGAAAAATTCCTATAACCGACATCCACTTTACCTTGATAATCTCCAATGTCTGAGATATATTGCGTTATATATTCCAAATTAGTTGTAGTTGATCTAGCATTTATAAATTCATGTTGATTTACATAAATTATATTTCTTACATATGATCATTGATTCACTGGCCAACAAAATAAATTTTTTGTCGTGGTGCCTGGAAAATACGAACTGATTTAGGGTATTTCTGATGTGCTGGTTCTAAAAATAACTCGCTTTTTCCCTAGCAGCTCTAGTTTTTGAGATACACCATGGTGAAATTTATTACTTATACGAATAATAATTTCAAAATCAAAATAACTAATTATTTAGGAGAACAAAATTGTATGTTCTTACCAGAAATTAGAATGTAATTATGTATTTTTATAATTCTCGGTATTCCCATTACGGTACAAATCTACCTGCCTAACCGGAAACAACCCCAGTCCCCACCCTATTTCATTTACGTGTAACATAGGGTTTCCCGTATCTTTGCCTGTATCCCACAGTTCAGTGTAGTATTGTGCTTTCGTGTGATAACTGTGTACTAATTTGCTTTAAATTGTTGCGTGAATATTAAAAATTCGAATTACAACAATGGCTTCTACAAGCAGACGGAATTGTGTGAACCACCCAGATGTTTTTTGTTATATTTGTGGCGAGTACTCTTTCAAGGGAAGTAGAAAACCCATATCTGACTTTATAAAAAGAGCATATTTAGCGTATTTTGGCGTCTAGTTAGGAGACCACGTGCTTAAAATTTGGAGTACCTATGGTATGGAGGGAGCCAAAAAACCATCATGATGACTGCTATTTTTGTTCTATCAGCATCAAAGGCATTAATCGCAATAACCGGCATAAATACCCTAACATGGAGTCAGCAAGAAGACCTCTTCCTCATTCTGAAGAAATACCTATTCCAACGTTCAGTAACTTGCCTACGCTTCTGGAGGATGACTCAAATACATCGCCTGATGAGGTGCAGTTCAACAAATGTGAAAGTGACAATAATTTTGAAGGACCTTCAACGTTTCAGTCAACAAGAGCTCAATGATCTTGTTAGAGATATGAATCTCTCAATGGAGTCGTCCGAATTGCTTGCTTCCAGATTAAATGAAAAGAACTTACTGTGTCCAAGTACTAATATTACATTTTATCGTACCAGAGAGAAAGATCTGCTGCCGTATTTCTCTAAATAAAATAACTTAGTGTTTTGTAATGACATAAGAGGTCTCTTGGAGAAGATGGGGTTAACAGAATACACGATGTTTAAAATGTGTACTTTTACACAATGGTAATAAACATGGTTCTATACCTATTGGACATTCCACCACTATGAAAGTGGAATACGCGACAATATCATTGGTCCTGAAAAAAATCAAGTATGAAGAGCAACAGTGGTCGATTTGTGTCGATCTAAAAATGGTAAACTTTCTCTTTGGGCAACAAAATGGATACATAAAATATGCTTGTTTTTTATGCTTGTGGGACAGCAGAGCTAAGGCCCAGCACTGGATTACTAGAAGTTGGCCTTTAAGAAATGCTTTAGTTCAAGGAGAACACAACGTTCTTAACGAACCGTTGGTTGACAGAAACAAAATCATCTTGCCCCCATTACATATCAAGCTAGGTCTTATGAAGCAATTTGTTAAGGCTTTGCCTCGAGATGGACCTTGTTTTGAGTATTTGACACTTAAATTTCCAAGGCTTAGCAGAGAAAAAGTGAAGGCTGGAATTTTTGATGGTCCTCAGATAAGGCAACTTATAAAGGACCCGCATTTCACGACATCAATGAACGAGCTTGAATCTAATGCCTGGTCCTCTTTTGTTAACGTAATTAAAAATTTTCTTGGAAGACATAAAGCAGAGAATTACGTCGAATTAGTAGAACAGATGCTTTCTAACTTTCACACACTCGGATGTAACATGAGCATTAAGGTCCATTACCTTCACAGCCACTTGGACCATGTTCCAGAAAATTTAGCTGCTGTTGTGAAGAACAGGGAGAAAGATTTCACCAAGACATCCGCATTATGGAAGAAAGGTACCAAGGAAGATGGGATACCCACATGATGGCCGATTACTGCTGGAATCTTCAGCGGGACTGTTCTGGTAAACCTCACGCAAGGAAATCTTATAAAAGGAAATTTTCAAGTGATGATTGAAAGTTGCATATGTATATTTTTTTTTCTATTAAATAAATACTTTCTACACACTTTTTTTGTGTTTCAGTTGAAAGTTGTAATCAAATAGTAATATTTTAAAACTTATATAACAAAACATTATATCTAATTTTAGCGAATTGTTCCTACATAGGGCAGAAAATAGTAAATTTTGAAAAGTAGATCTGATAGAACAAATCTGATAGCATTTTTGGATTAGGCACCCCAAAATTACTTAATTAAACTTAACAAATCCCAGGCACCAAAATGTGTGTTGGCCAGTGTTATAGATATAGCAGTACAGAAAAATCTCCAAGACAATAATTACATAAAATGTTAACAAAACTTGCATTTCCAAACATGAAAGGGGATGCTCTACCAAAATTTGATATTTTATTGGAAACAAAGATAGAATATCTACATTTAATAACAAGATTCACAATGCAATATTCGATAGATGGCTGCATTCCGTGTTGAGTCAAAGAAAGCGCATATATAACAAAGCCACAAAATGTTAATGAACATTTCCCACAAATTACGACACTCATTTATAGTGAGCTGTGTTGAGAGTTTTAACGAAAATGTCCATTAACTCTAATGGTTCGCACTTAATAATATAGTCCAATACAATTTTGTTAATTTGTATTGTATTATTGCTGGGATATTTATCATAAAATGATTCTTGGTATGTTTTTTCAAGAACTAACGAATTTAAAGCTATTGCGATGAACGTATAATCAAGTGTGTTATATGTGATGACTAACATGCCATGTGAGACTGGGTGTTTCTAAAAGGTATGTCAAAAACTTTACAAGATATTTTTGAATACAAATAATATCGATATAACCCAATTTACGCAAATACAAACATGTACCCTTCGAAGCCATAGCATCTTGAATATGTTTATCTTCAATAATTGGTAACATTTGTACATGGGAAATTACTTACGGCATGGCAGTGGTCTATAAATTGGGTGAACATTTCCTGTTTCATTCGATTTTTATTAACTCATCGAATTTTACGTACTGTTGTCTTTTTGCAAAGAAATCATTTGTAAAAACGGTGGCTTAAATAAAAAAAAGTTGAAATTTCTAGAAATGATTTCTTTACAAAAAATATGTTAATGCAAATCGAAAAAAAAGGATGTCCATCCGGTTTATAAACCGTTATCCTTTTTTTTTAACTATGACACAATGTTGCTAATTTATTGAACATAAACCGGTACAAATTGTAGACTCGACCACGTATAGCTTCGTGGGAGTACATTGTTGAATTGAGGTAAATGGGCCTTTTCACAGATTTTTTTTATTACTTTATGTGATAGTGTTTTATAAAAAAAAACTTGCCGTATTTTTTTCTTTTTTGAGCACGATTTCTATCGAAAAACAAATAACGAAAGTGCGGAAATAAAGCGCGCGCGTTTACGTGACGTCACGCAACCCACCTTAGTGACGTCAAAGGGACTACGACCTTGAACATGACACATCGGTGTATTGCGAAGTTGGTTCTCTGCTTTTTGACAGTTGACGTCGAAATTGACTTTGACAGTCGTTTCTTTTTAGTTTGGATTGTTGTGTGTGGAACCATGGAACATGTTTAAAAAGTGCTTTGTACCAACATGTACAAATAACAACATGAATTGTCCAATCAAAATTTTCGTTTACGTTCCACCAGATGAAAATAGACGACAAGCATGGTTTAAAATAGCCAAAGTTGAGAAGCAGTTGACGAAAACCAGAAACATTTACTGTTGTGAAGATCATTTTGATGTAAGAAAAGTAGTTGTATTTAGAAATTGATGCTAAATTATTGAAATTTTACAGTTAAAAGAAGATTCAGAAAACTGGTGTTACTATAAAACCATTGGTTCCAAACTTATTGCAACAATTGCATGTTAAAATAATGGTAGTTCCATTATATTTATAAATAAATTACACGAAAATAAGATTACTAATGACTTACCGTTTTGTTTTAATATTCCTGACTTCTGCTGATATATAATCGAAATTTGATATGTAAAACTCGTCCACCATAATAAAGTCAACTTTCGGCAGATTTTCTGCATTTCCTTTAGAAAATCCTGGATCCATTTTCTTCCAATAATGTGCAGAAATAAAGCAAAACAATTCGTAAATGAACACACAGAACATAACCACAAAACTAACCTTAAACAATGTAAAATGTGTCAGTTGTGGTGTGATGTTAGTAGTATTAGCAGAGACAACTCTGGTATTAAGCGTTCTGGCAAATGCTACCAATATGATTCCGGTTTGTGTGACGTCACTCAGCTTCAAGGTCAAATGAGTGTTCAAATTGCCATAATAAACGTTTATTTTTTTATTAAACAATGGGAGACTTATATTTCAAACTGAGTTGCACAAGGTGAATATCTATCAGTTAGCTTTCAAATAAAGATATTTGTTTTGAGATTTAAGAAGTAGTGAAAAGGCCCATTGTCGTATATAGACATTATCTGAATCCGTTAAAATTTTAACGTACCTTTTTTGCAAAATCTTAAACGCACGATTTATCCTCTTTTATCAGCTAGAATCAAAAACAACATATCATATAATATTAAAAACTTTAGATTTATTTACAGTGAATTTAACATGTCTGGAACCAATTCATTAAAATTTTAAGTAATTTTTGCGAATAATTGGTCGTATGTGATGTGATAACTTATTGCATTTTCCTGCCATAATGGAAAGTTGTTTTTTTTTTCAAGTCACTACTATTTATATCAGGTGCTTAAATCGTAACTTTTGTGATCATTTTCTGAAATAAATATAAAATTATTAAAAATATTGCCATTATTATTTACACAATTTTATTGAGCTGCTTACTATTTATACTAATTTTACAAGTTATTTTTAGAGGTATTACAACAATGAACACCTTAGCACATAAAACATTTTACTGAGAATTTATTTATGTTGAACCATTAGTTTGCATTTATGCATTTCATTTCAAGAAAAACCTCTATTTCTTAGAAACTACCAACTTTCAAGTTGATGTAGGTAGACATTTTACTGAATTTCGAAAATCATTGAGCATACATTAATCTGTTATTTATCAAATATTAAAGAAATGTTAACGATTTTGGTAAGTACTTATTTATTTATTTGAATGTTTACCTACTAAAAAATCATTTGTAAAATATTTAAAACAGTTTTAACATCTTGCTAATTGTTCTAACAACTATAATAATGTAAATTTTTAGTTACTTATCTTTGTTAATAATGAAATTCACTGTCCAATTCTTTCACTGTCAGTTCCAGTTCCCATATTTTAACTACAACAAAAATTATAGTAGATAAATAATAGCATCTTTAAAACTTTTTTAAATATTGTACCATATTTAGTATTTTAGATATTTGTAATAAACCAAAAATAAATACCTCTCAAGACTAGTCGAAATCCCAACTATAAAGAAAACAGTAAAATTATTTTGCCATGTATTAAAAAATCCATAATTGTAATATTAATTTTAGTATTTGATCCATAAGATCAAATCCTTAAGAATTTTTTTATTACAATAGTAGTAAACATAAATTCAAGCCACCCAATCTTCGATAATTTTCAATTAAATTTTATAAAATATGTATGAGAACAAAACTAAACTATGTTAGATTTTTACAAAGAAATATTTTTAGGTAACGATAGGATGTTTCCATAAAATCCATATTCAATTACACATTGATATGCAGTGAAACATATGTGCCACACGTTACACTTTGCTTTTGTAAACGAAATGTCTTATTTTTATAGCAGATTTCAGTTCTACACATTTTTTAAAAATAAACTAATTATATTTATCCAACGAATCTTTAACGAAATTGTTCCTTTTTCTTGATCATTCTTCATTTTTAACACGCTTTTTATTAGCTTCACTTGTATGTTTGTTTGTTTGTTTGTAACCGACTCTTTGGACTCGATTTTGACCCACTTTAAACGGACAGATTTAATTGAAACTTTGTACACTTACGAAGAACCGGTAACAATACAATAATTTGATAAGTTTATATCATTATCCTGATCGCCAGTCCTTTCCTCACGTATCCTCACTTGAGAGCAAGAGGCTTAATATTGTAAGTATATACCGTGATTCTCAGTTCGGTCGTTGGCAGAGTGTGCAAGTCTTAGTCGACGCGAAACGACGGACTCCTCGGGCGTGAGTTCAAATCCCATGGCTGAAATAAAAAATTTTTTTTTCCAGAAATATCTGTTGGATCGTAATATGTTATAATATCAGCATCAATAAGCAATATAAATATAGTTTAAAAAAACTACAACACACGCTTTCATAGCACATCAAACTAAAAAGTGAAAAATAAATATAGTTTAAAAAAACTAAAAAACACGCTTTTAAAGCACATCAAACTAAAAAAGGGAAAAATAATTATTAATATAAACTGAAAACAATAATGAACGAAAAATACTAGTATTATTGTGAAAAAAGCGTGGGTTGCTCGATATACGAAAAATATGGCACAAAGCGCCCCACGCTTTTTTCACAATAATACTAGTATTTTTCGTTCATTATTGTTTTCAGTTTATACTAATAATTATTTTTCCCTTTTTAGTTTGATGTGCTTTAAAAGCGTGCTTTTTAGTTTTTTTAAACTATATTTATTATTAATACGCTTTCATTAGCTTCACCTGTATGTTTGTTTGTTTGTTTGTAACCGCCTCTTTGGACTCGATATTGACCCACTTTAAACGGACAGATTTAATTGAAACTTTGTACACTTACGAAGAGCCGGTAACAATACAATAATTTGATAAGTTTATATCATTATCCTGATCAGGATCGCCAGTCCTTTCCTCACGTATCCTCTGCGTGAGAGCAAGAGGCTTAATATTGTAAGTATATTCCGTGATTCTCAGTTCGGTCGTTGGCCGAGCGGGCAAGTCTTAGTCGACGCGAAACGACGGACTCCTCGGGCGTGAGTTCAAATCCCATGGCTGAAATAAAAAGATGTATTTTTTTTCAGAAATATCTGTTGGATCGTAATATGTTATAATATCAGTATCAATAAGCAATATAAATATAGTTTAAAAAAACTACAAAACACGCTTTCATAGCACATCAAACTAAAAAGTGAAAAATAAATATAGTTTAAAAAAACTAAAAAACACGCTTTTAAAGCACATCAAACTAAAAAGTGAAAAATAATTATTAATGTAAACTGAAAACAATAATGAACGAAAAATACTAGTATTATTGTGAAAGAAGCGTGGGGCGCTTTGTGCCATATTTTTCGTATATCGAGCAACCCACGCATTTTTCATAATAATACTGGTATTTTTCGATCATTATTGTTTTCAGTTTATATTAATAATTATTTTTCACTTTTTTAGTTTGATGTGCTTTAAAAGCGTGTTTTTTAGTTTTTTTAAACTATATTTATTTTATACAAGAATTTATTTAAATGTTTTCAGTTCTGCATGGTTTTAATTAATGATGAATAATGAGTCCTATAAAAGGAAAATTCTTAATGTGTTACTGAACGGTAAAGTAAAATATTAGGTTTAATATTTTTCCTTTTTCTTAGTCGTATTATCAATTTTTAATTTTGTACAATTTCCAACAAAATATTTAAAATACATTTTCGTTGGCGATCGATGAAGATAACTTATAGGTATCCAGGGTGTTTTTAAATGTATATCAATCATATAACCAAAAATTCTCGAGGTGAAATATAGTTGATTTAGTATATTCCAAAACCCCGTTTGTTGATGTTTATTTAGAATTTTAGCAACACACGCAAAATAGCAATAGTTTAACTCAAACTATTTCAAAATCATTTTTTGTAAGAAGCTGGATTAGGAGTATACACAGGCTGATTCAAGTTGTACCCCAACTATGGGTAACTCGCTTATTTTAAGAAATAAAAAGTAGGTTTAAATTTGGCAAAGTTGCTAGCTTTTAAGCTATAATAATCCACAAAAAAAATATTAAATTCCTTTTACTGATTCCTAGTAATTCGAAAAAAGTCTAAAAAATTAGCTTTTCGTTTTTCGGCCATAACGTTTTTATCTACAAGATTTTTTAATTTCATAAAAACATTCTCATTGCAACTTTTTATTCTAGATTTAATAATAATGTCGATTGGTTAATGTTTTACTCATAGCAACCTTGTTTCTTCTTATGGCCCCGATATTGGATTTTTACACAACTGGATAGTATTTTCTTCTCCCAAATTAAAAAATATAACACATTTCATAGAATGAGAATATTGTCATAAAAAACTTCAAATTCCAAAAAATAATATCGTATTAAAAATTATAAGAACAATTTATTATTGAATAATGCCTCTAAATTTTTAATGTCATTTTGATGTATGGTAAAAACAACATAAAGACACATTTATTATTTCTTAATTTAGAGCATTTTGTTATTGACCCTGTTTTTCTTTTATTATACATTTTTTGCTTGGTTAATGTTATTGTTATGAAATGAAAGAAAAAACACAATTTTTACGTAAGAAATAATATCGATTATAGATTGCCCAACTTGACTCATCCTTCAAAATGTTAGCAACTGGCGGAATTGCAACAATAAGGCTGTAAAGGACTGTAAATTGGCGGTTCAGCTTTTCACTCGTGCGGGTGAAAACCATTTATGGCGCACATTCCAGAATAAATTTAGTAAAAGGTCGACATGACTTATGAACCGTCTATAAATTCTTTCCACTTACGTTTCAATCCTCTTTTAGCCATTAAGTAACCTTCTTATATGTGTCTAAGGCCTAGACCGGAAGCGCAACTTTAGGGAACATGAAAATACGATGGATGAGTTTGCGTAGGGAAGTAGTAGTTATTCCATTAAAATAGGGCGGAGTAACCTTGAATAAATATTTTTAATTTACGTTTGTGAAACATTTTACACTACCAAGAGCCATGCAAAAATATTCATGCTTAAATTGATTTTTTTTTTAAAAATATTATTTTTGAAGAGGGTAGGCCTGTATATTGGGAATGTCTACTTCAATGAAAGTTGGTTTTTATGTATATTATTCTGCATATACAGGGTGTCTCACCAGGAAATACATCGATCGATATAGGGAAATGTACAATCCAGAAAATTTTGAAAATTTTGGGAATTACTGATGGCAGTGTGGTCAATTCAACTGAAATAATCACAAGCATCTAAGCACTTCCGGTTATACCTGAAGTCGATACCAACTTGCTTATTTTAAATAGAATACTCTATATATTTTAGGGTTTTCGAAAAGAGCATAAAATTCTGAGTCAAAAACATGTTAGATACCCTATGCCTAAACCCAGCCGTTTCAGAGATATTTGACATTTAAAAAAAACTTTGACAGGTGTAACGGTTTACAATAACCTTTATAACTTTCTTCGTATAAAAGATACTCATTTGCTTTTTGGCATGCAGAAAGAACATAAGGTGAGCTACGCTCTACAGTTTAAAGAAATTAAATAATAGTATACCAAGTGTTCCATTTTTGACGTTACATTTTGTAAACTTCAAACCGCGAAAGTTTGCTTAAGTCACATAGTACACCCTGTATTTTTTTACATCAAGTTATGCATAATTAAATTATTTTTTATCTGATAAATCCATTGTCGGGGTTTAAGTTACAACTTTTTGAAATATTTGCGATTTTTTAGTAATTCAAGAATTCTTACTAAAAATTTTATCAAATTAGCCATGATTAGAAACAATTAGTAATATCAGTCATTCACTTATGTCAAAAAATGCCACCGCGTTTAAATTACACCCACGAAACCTTTTGAATTTGTTTATTATTTATGGAGAATGTGATAAAGTAATATCAAGAACTTGTAGTACTTTTGCTACTCGATATTCACAAAAACGGAAACCGGATAATTTTAAAAACTATGGCTCTGTCAAGACAAGAATTCAAAAGCGGAAGCCTTATTGTTTATGACTAAAACGTAGAAATAGCAATTCTGGGATATTTTCATGCATTTCCAATGATGTCGTTAAGACAAACTGCTCTGGAATCGGGACTATACAAGGATTCAGTTCACAGAATCTTAATTAAACGTAAAACTCACCCGTTTTCGTTCCAAATGGTTCAACGATTATAGAAAACAGATTTCCTAAGAGAAAATAATTTGGGAAATATTATATGGTCAGATGAAGCTAAATTTACCAAAAGTGGACTTTTTAATCGACATAATTCGCATTATTGGAGTGACTCGAATCCTCATGTGTTTAGGGAGCGAAATTTTCAAGAAAATTGGCAGTTTAATATTTACTGTGCCATAAGAAACGATAGAGTGGTGGCGTTAGAATTTTATGAGGAAAATTTAAACAGTAGGTTATAAAGATTTCTTCTTCTGCTAATATAGTTAATTTTTTTTGTTTTTTGTTTTTTTTTAGGTGAAAAAATATCTAAATATTTTACAAAATTTGAATAACTATTTAGAAAATTTACCTCTCGCCGAGCATAGAAACTTTTTTTATCAGCACGACGGTGCTCCCCCACATAGCGCGGATTTGATAAATAATTTTTTACAAGAAATTTTTTACGATTAATGGATCGCCAGTAATGGACCTTTCCTATGATTTATCAATTTTAGATTATTTTATTTGGGAAACTATTAAAAATAAAGTTTATGAGAGCCTATTAGAGCGCTAACCATGAAGAACTAATCAGAAGGTTCGAAAAATGTGTGAACGTTCGAGGGCGGAATTTTGAACAATTATTAAATTAAAATGAATCATGTTTTTAGTAGATTTTATCTTAGCTATTTTAATTTATGCAAAGTGTCTTCAATCCAATTAATTGGCATGTTACAGTGTTTAGTGTTATTTTCCGTTTTTGTGGATATCTAGTAACAAATGTACTACAAGTTCTTGATATTACTTTATCACATTCTCCATAAATAATAAACAAATTGAAAAAGTCTTCGTGGGTGTAATTTAAACGCTGTGGCATTTTTTTACATTAGAGAATGACTGACATTACTGATTGTTTTTAATCATGGCTAATTTGATAATTTTTACTAATAATTCTTGAATTTCTAAGAAAATCGCAAATATTTCAAAAAGTTGTAACTTAAACCCACACAATGCTTATATCAGAAGAAAAGAAATTTAATTATTCATAACTTGACGTAAAAAAATACATGGTGTTCCATTTGACTTAAGCAAGTTTTCGCGGTTTGAAGTTTACAAAATGTAACATAACACTATTATTGAATTTCTTTAAACTGTAGATCGTAGCTCACCTTATAACCTTTCTGCGTGCCAAAAAGCAAATGAGTATCTTTTACACGAAGAAAGTTATAAAGGTTATTGTAAACCATAACACTTGTCAAAATTTTTTTAAAATGTCAAATATCTCTGAAACGGCTGGGTTTAGGCATAGGGTATCCATGTCTTTGTCTCAGATTTTTATGCTATTTTCGAAACCCCTAAAATATATAGGGTGTTCCATTTATAATAAGCAAGTTGGTTTTGACTTCCGGTATAACCGGAAGTGCCAGATAATTTTAATTATTTTAATTGGATTGACCACACTTTCGTTAGTAACTCCCTAAATTTTCAAAATTTTCTGGTGCGTACTTTTCCCTATATCGATCGATGCATTTCTTGGTGAGACACCCTGTATAATCAGTATCTATAAATGGTTGTGACGGTTACTTTTTTAGGATAAAGAACTATATAATTTCAGTAAAAAAATTGTTGATTATCTTTAAAGAAGATGGATAAAAAATGATTCTGGTTTTGATTCACTGGCGGACAAAAAAAGATATATTTTTTTTGTAACATGTACTTGAATAGCATGTCCCACTGAAATAAAGCCTTCTGATTACAGAAATGACAAGCAAAAGGTCGTAATGCGTAACGTTTTCTTGTTACATTTATAAAACGTTACGGATATTTTTTTCAAATAATAGGGAGTTATTAACAATATAAAAACAGTAGTGTGAATTATGTTGCAGAAATTGTGTCGGCCAGTGATTATATAATTTATGGATCTCATATATGAAATTCTCCTATTCGGAAATTCATTGGGACAGAATTCTTGAATCGGAAGTTCCATTTGAACAGACTACTTCGTTTATTGACACGCACATCAATTTCTTGGGGTGGATTGTGTAGTAGTTAAATTGTTTATGAAATTTGTTTTAAAATATTACCAATTCCAGTATTTTGTTGTTTTGTACTATGCTCTAGTTTCCGTAATGAAAATTAAAAACCGTAATTATTATCCTGTTCACGAAACAATTACACAATCAACTGAATGTGGCAACTAACGTTTGTCAACTCCTATAAATCCATTGAAGTTGATTGCACTTTTTAAAAGCTTTTTAACGTTTATATATTTTAACTTTTTTATTGACATATTTACAGAAATTGAACATAATTGGCTTAATGTTAAATTTCAAATCAATTTGAAATTGAATATATGTTGACAGAAATTTTAGATTAATCACTCTTGTATTTATTTCATATTCATGTAATTATGTTTCACATAAGAAAAATGTAAGTATTTTTGAGTTTCTTGTCGCATTCTCGAAAAATAGATGAATTTCGTATAGACGATCCTCACGTCTTGAAGTAATTTGGAATCTTTGATGTAAGATATTAACACATATTTAAGCAGTTTTCACAAAAACTAAAACAATTAATATACTCAACGCTTTTTACCAACAAAGTGTGCGTCATCTGGAGATGATTGAAATTAATCATCACCTCGAAATGATTGTTACAGGTTAAAGTAAAATTAAAAAAAAATTGACGAGGACTAAGGATTCTAAAAGATCTAAATAATGCTTAAAGTTAGCCATGAGACTTTCAAAGCATGAATTCGTTTATTTTTAACGATTTGAATTGAGCCAATGTTTGATTGGGTAAGCGTCAGGTAATTTACTAACCTCAAGCGCTTGGTATGCACACTAATTAAATATGATACATTCAATACTATTTAATCGGCCACTAATCGTTTAATTCGCCGGTGGAATTTAAACTTTTAGATAGTGTCAATATTAAAATCAGAATAGATTAATTTTAAAAAATTTCTACATCACTTTGAATTAATAGTTATTTGTGCAAGTAAATTTATTATTTTGGTTATGAAAATAAGTCTCAAATAACTCAAGTTCTACTTCTTCTAACCATGTTGTTTATTATATGAGAGTTACATGTAGCAACATATGCGCAACTGTGTTTTCTATCACAACGCTCAGATTGAATCTAAATGCATCCTATAGTATATTTAAGCTTTATGCAAATTCATAACTTCATAATATTGTAATTTCTCATACACATATTCCAACCTATATTTGTACAAGCAGAGTATAATTAAAGTGCCAATTAAGAACTCTCGCACTGAAATGTGACAGCTACCTGTACAGTAGCATAATCAAGATACCTATGACCCAGTTTATTTCTTTGCATGTACAAAATTTTTTTCTATAATGTCCTTGTCATGTTCGATAGAATCAATATCTGGGTTTGGAGTTCTTCCTTATATAGAGAGTAATAACATCTACTGGTCCTGTTATGTTGTTTTTATTGGAAAATACAGATGTGATTAATGTTTTTTCAACTTCTGTTAGTATATGAGTAGTTTCAACATGATACAATACGTTAAAATTTTTTTCACGTTTGAAGTTATTGTTCGAAATTTTCTAAATTCAATCACGTAAACAATTTTATTTCCACTTTTTATTAGTTTACTGAATGTTATAAATGTCTTTCAATATATGCATGTAGTTGATAACTCGTGGAAAATTTCATTTGATGGTTCCAATTAAACTTAATTCAATTCAAAAGAAGAATGACTTCAAATCAAATTCTATACTAGCGAAACATGATTAAGATTATAGAGAGGAACACATGCCGGGGCAGGAGATTTGTATAAAATTCTGGACAAGTTTAGTAACAGCGATAGTACTTAACTTGGATGTTTATGCAACTATATATCTTATATAATTTTTTTATTATCTATGTTTATTTTGATTGTAAATATAATTTGACTTGAATTTTTCTATTGTTTTTTTTTAAATTTTATTAACCAAGGGTTGCGACATTTCAATAAATCAATAAGTCCCAGTTTTTTAATCGTGAATTAACTTATAGTTGAAGGTTAACCTATGCTATACATATTAAATTATATCATAATACAAACCATTTTAACTAAAATTTAATTCATATATAAAATATTTGTTACTATGGAAGTCTCAAAAATGTTAATAAAATTAAAAAAAAAATCTGAAATTGCGAGTTTTGTTAATTCATGAATGAATAAGTTAGCCTTAGAGGCATTTGTTATTGTGCTTATGTCATGTATTGCGCTCTCTGATATTGGAGCTATTTATGACATTTAGTTACAAGGAAGCTGCAGAAAATATTAAAATTCAGAAATCACTATTTAAAAAAAAAAAAACAGTAAACATCTTTTGAAATCTCGTTACAAAAGGCTTGATATCACATGTTTGATTTTAAACAATATTTTTGATTTGAAATCAATATTTTTGATTTCCAATCAAACGCTGTGATTTTTGGCTTAATACTAATTAGTTTTAATTTTTTCTTTGGATTTTCCTCGTTTTGTTTCATTTGTTCACGCAAATTGATAAATGTTTAACTTTTTATACTCCTCATTTCTCTTTAAATCTGGAGTAATTTCTTCCTTTTGTCCATTTCGGGTTTAATTAGTTCACCCTCAAAAATTTGTATACTCATTGGGGCTTTCTACAGTATTCCTGAAAGCTCTCCAAAATTATAAAAGTAATATTTCATGTCAACACACAGAGTTGTTTTTGGGCTTGCAGATATTAGATCCTGATATTGCCTAAAGATTTTCCACTCTTCTGATTTACTTGACAATTCAACCTAAATCTCTGTTGAAGTCTAGGTAACTATGACCACTCTCGGGAATAATAATCTTGAACAATATATACAAAATTAGAAGTTGGTAAAGACAAATAATGTTAAAATTTTTATTTTGGCCCGTATATTATTTTGTCTAAATTACAAGACGATTGATATTTCCATCCGTTATCTTGAGCAAGGGCAAAACCTATACAAACAACTATTTCACAGCTTCCTTTATTTGCCATATCCTCTATCCATTTAAGAAAAGGTCTATTTCCCGCAGAAGTTAAACTGCACAAGGAAATTATTAGGCACATTTGCCTCAAATAAAAAGCCTTTGAAGTTGAGTTTCGATTGCGGCATTATTTACTATAAATCCATAGTTACAACATTTATTTTTATTAACAAAAGGTATTTCTCTATCTCGTTGTTGTCTCAAAACCTATTTTGTAATTTTTTATATGCTTATCAACAGTTTGTCCAGAATTACACTACATGTATCACTTTTCGGACTCCCAAAAGAAATGTTCAACTTGCGTAGAAAAGATATTAACATAATATGAGGAAAGCTTCACCATAAAGTTGTCGCAAAGGTTTTGTTCTCGCACTCTTTAATGACATTTTGTACATTTTAGTTAATTTGAGATACGGCACAGGAAACATTTTATGGTGATTTTTATTCCGCGCATTTTGCGGTGATTTTCATTCTGTGAATAGTGTGATTCTTTATCTGAAAATGTTTTTATATTCTTAGTCCTATCATACCTATTAAAAAACTTATTAATCTATTTTTAAAATATTCCTCGAAGATTTTTGCAAAATTATTTGATATAGGCCTATAATTACTCACATCTTTTTTATCACCTGATTTGTAAATTGGTGTAACTATAGACTCTTTCCATTGATCGGGTAAAGTGCCTGTTATAAATGAGAGGTTTATTAGGTGTATCAAAGGTTTTGCGATATACTGGTGAATATGTTTTATTAGTTTACTTGATATACCATCTGGATCAGCAGCACATTTATTTTTTAGTTGGAAAAATTTTGTTGGGTAAGGATCCTTATTTTGAGAAAAAACTACTTTGCACACGATTATTAAATAATGTACTCATTATGTATGTGTTTCCTCAAGGACAATGCAATCCATTCTGCAGTGAATAATGATCACATTATTCACTAGTGAATAATGATCTCATTATTCATTAGTAAATAATGAGGACAGTCAGTTGTTTATAAGAAATCACGTGACTTTACTAAAAATTTAAAATATCAAAATTGTAGCAACCAGACAAGACAAGTGTTGTTTCTAAGTTTTCTAGGAAGCATTGAAATGGTACATGCCGAAGAGGTACTTTAATGAACACTCAAAAACTACATTAGTAAGTTTTTTTCAAAGCATCATCTATTAGCAACACGCGGTAATCTCCAACATTGATTTTGAAACCATTTACCTACGTACCTACAAACTGTATTATTTCATTAGTAAACCATGACAATGTGTCAAAGCGTAATTTTGTTATTGATTTGAAACGTCAAAATTTGTGCGTCATATTTATCTCGTTTATTTAAGTTTGTTAGATGTTTAAAATAAAAATAGTGAAACTATGGATACCGATAGTGAAAATGAGATATCTTGTACATCGCCAAACATTACCAAAGCTGCTGAAATCACCTCTTTGAATTTATTGCCAGAAAAATCTAGAAAACTGTACATTTACATACAAATCTTTTATGGATTGGAGAATTGCTAAAAATGCTAATTGGTTCTCAGAATCAGTTCTATTGGTGTACTTTTCCGAACTATCCATAAAATATAAATCGTGGATTCACTTTTAAAAAATTAATTATTATGTTAATATTAAATAAATTTTATTAAATAAGGCTATAAAGTCTAAAATTTTGTTTTGCGAAATAGAGCTAAAAATTGATATTATAGTCGTGGACAAAGTATAGTATTCTACTCATATATAATGGCTATTATTCACAACGTTTCGGTAAATTTTATTACTATCCACAGGACAATTAATTATGAGTTTTTCCTAATCACCATAAAATACATATAAAACAGGAAACAAACAGATAAAATTGCTGGGTATTAAGAAGTATTTTATGTTAATGTACTTATTCCATTTTGGGAATATTCTTCTCTTCTCTCTCTTGCATTTGCTGATCATTTTTTTCCATTATTTCAGATTTCGTAACCGTTTTCTAGAAACTTTTTCTTTTGACGTTGCTTTTTTTCTAAAAAAATGGTATTATTATAGCAATCTAAAACTAATTCATTTTCAGTTGTAACAGGTAATTTATGTTAAAGGTATTGATAGGTTTTTAATAAAATTCTTTAGGAATTTCACATTCATCGCTGTTTCTTTACTAGATATATTTTTTGACATTTATATTTTACCAGATCCCTTATTCATACAGGATGGCCGAAAAAGAGACCATTTCAAATTTAATCATTTAATTTTGAAGGCCTCCTTGGAAGCAATTTAAAATATGAATATATGTATTATAAATATTGCCTTTGTTTTATCCTATTTTATTTTTAGAATCAATTTTTTAAAATTTATGTAATAAAATGTTTTTATTATAATAATTGACAAAAAATAACTATTTATTTCCATCTAAGAAAAACGTATATACCTTTTAGAATTCCCTGGAATTCCTAGACAAAATAGTGGAAATCCACTAAAGTACTTCGGAAGTAGAAGTTTGGTGTACAGATTTTTGTCAACAGGTTAGCCGTTTGTAAATCATTTCTCAACGTATGAACAACTGAACCCTTCCCTCTCTTATTTTGTGAGAATTTCGAGGTGTTTCATTAAAAGTTCTATCATTTTGAAAGGTTTAATATTAGAAAATAACAACTTCCCTCGGTATGTACAAGTGGTAGCATGACTATTTTTATTGTGTAAATCACATGACCTTAAATAGTTAACAATCTTAACGATTCACATAATAACAGGGGCGTGCGGTGAGTTTTGATACAGGGGAAGCAGTTTGTGATATAGAGTGATGGGTAGCGCGAGGCCCCGAGCGAAGCGAAGCAAAAATTATTTTAAGAAAAGGGGCGTGGCTTCCGTATAGTCATTTTAAAGTAAATGTCGATAGCTGCAAAGTTATGATATCTAGAAAAAAGTACACTTGTAGGACCGCCACTCCTCAATAAACATAAAACATAAAAAACACCACAAAAATTAGACAACCCCCGATTCCAAAGCCGAAGCTGCACGGGCGAAGGTTACACTTATGAAAAAAACGCAGACACACAACCATATCCACCGACATTGCCATCGCCGGTGGCGAGGATTGAACTCGCAGCGAAATAGAGAGTTTGTTCAGTCACACTAGCCATCGTGCACTCTCTAGCCAACTATAAATTGAGCCAGCTAATTAAGTAGTTAACATGCACATACCTACCTATTTACAATGTAGTTTAATCCGCCTCTCCTTTTTTTGCGATGTCGGAAATAACTTCATCGTAAAAGTTTGAATTTTGGGACATCTCCTGCACAGTCACTTTCTATTGTCAACAGGGACAATTTTGAAAGCCGCTCTTCACTGGTTGAATTTCTTGAAAAAGTTTTTATTCTCGTGTCCGTTTTGATGATTTTGAAAAAAAGGGAGCCATTCCACTAATACTTGAAAAAAATACTTTGCACTCTTTAAGACACGCTGCAGATTGAGCTAGAACTAAATTTAATCGATGCGCAAAACAATGTACAAATATTGCATTCTGAAAAGTCTCTTTTACTTTGGCCTGCAGGCCCCCGAATTCACCAGCCATTACAGCGGCCCCATCATAACTTTGGGCGATAAGTTTAGCACCACACTGTAGATCATCTTCTATCTGACAAACTATAGTATATAAAGCTGCGGCCGTTCATGGCGTTGTTACGTATAAAAATCCTAAAAAGCGCTCGTGGACTTTCACATTTGGATTTATGTAGCGTACTACGATTGACAACTGACTAATATTCGTAATATCGGCTGTTTCATCTAACATAACTGCAACAAAAGGAGCTTTTTTATTTCTTGCTTGATCTTTTCTAAAACAATATTGCTTATCGACTGAATCAAATCATTTTGAATATGATTTGATGTACCGCGAAATATCGTGGAGTGTTCCAGATGGTTACTTAAACTTGTATCGTATTTTGCTAATAAATCAACTAAATTGATAAAATTGCCCCTATTAGCAACGCTCCGAGATTCAGAATGACCTCTAAAACTAAGTTCATTTTCGCCGAGAAAACAAACAATGTCAATAAGTCTTTTTAACACTTTCTTTCAACTGCTGATCTAATTAATGCTCAATTCGTGATTTCAAGAAGTTACTTACATCAGAAACAGTTGTCTCTGCTTACATATATCGAAGTCGCGCGAGTTCATGTTGGCTCGATTAATCGAGTGCGTCATCGTTACGGTTTTATCATGCAACATTATCTCAGCTGCTGAAAAGCAGGGCCGTGTCTATTGAAATTGGGTAAAAGTAAATTTTAATGATTAATATATGTGATAAATAATAATTAGGTTCTAGTTATGTGTTTTTTTTAATAATCCCAGGGGAAGCAGTGCTTCCCTTGCTTCCATGGACCGACCGCTACTGCATAAGAATCTGTATACTTACATATTTTAAGGGATTGTATAGCTCATCTCATAGTATTCATTAACAATAGATATGTATAAATCCTGGTAATACGTTACCAAATAAAATCTGTTTTAATTAATGAAAATGTCGCAGTTAAACACGATTTACTAAATCACCGAATGCAGCAGTAGTTTTTGCAGCAGTTCAAAATTGCCCAATTATGTTGTCCTACATAATATTACATAACATTTTCTTATTTTTAATGAACCATGATCAAGTTAAATTGTGCGGCAGCCTAACGAGAATTCGGCTCAGAAATAAACTGTCTCAACTGAAGCGCATTCGCCAATTTTGTGCTTTCCGGCTCATCTCATGGGGACTATTTTGCACTTCTTGTTTGCTTAAGCTTTGTTAATGTCGTTCTAGAAATTCGTAAACGGGCCTAGTTTAATTGCGGTGGGGTAAAACATTTTCTTTAAATTAGGTAAATAGAGATGATGGAGAAATGTCGGGAGATCGTCCCATTCGTTGTAATAAAACAAATGGTGAGATTATGTTAAGTGTGTTTAATGGATCCCACTTAATCTTTTTCTAGCAGGACTGGCACTGATGAAATTAAATTTCATAATCCTGCACACCCAACTGAAATATGCGGTTTAATTATAAGCTAATGCTGACTTTAAAAACTTATGCAAATTTTCCATTTCTTTCTAGGACGGAATATTTTAATTTAAAGCATAACTCTTATTTAAAAGTGGCAGCAGAAGAACGTTCTCAGCATAGTAATTTAGAAAATTAAATAATAGAAGCGCAAAAATATTATTATACATTATAGTGACCCAGGAGAAATTGGACGGCCATTCTAATCCCATTTTTAAAACAAAAGTTGTGAAATATTTGTCAATATGAAATAATTTTGACTAAAGAGAGAGTATTTCAGAAATATCCAGGACTCAATTATCAATAATTTACAAAACATTTGGAAATTTTTCAATCTACAAAGAAAGGCTATAGAATTCCGGGCAGTACTTTTTACAATAATATCACTTATGCTAGTCCGCATACATCCACTACTTATAATATTGTTAGTCATAAAAAAAAAAAAAAAAAATTACTTCTGGGCCTAATCAGATACCTTCTTTTTCGTTAAAGATATCCTGAAGTGGGTTGGAACCTTTGCCGAGAAGCTAACACTAGCGTAGTTTTCTACAAAACACCAAATCACCATATACTGCTTGCACTCGACGCGCATCTTGCCAACCAAGTTGGCATCATCTGCAAATAATTAAAACTAACCTTATGCTAACAATTATAACGAGGGGTTTTGCCCTCGCTATTTTAATTAACTTTACTGTAGTTCTCAAATGAAACAACAAGATAAAAAAATACATATATTCATAATTTATTATACAAAAAAGACTCATCAGGGCGTGGTAACAAGTAATAAACCCTTCAACAATTTAAAACCGCAGAAATCGTATTTTAAATCCACTCAAGGAGTTTGTGTAGGGCGCCACCCGCCTTTCTTTTTTTCGTTTTTGTAATTATACAAGTCTAAAAGAATTACATAATTTAAACGTCTAAAAAACTACACGCACTAGTGCCGTTGAAAGGGGGAAAGAACGGTTACTTTTCATAACATTGTCTCGCACAGTCAAGAGCAGAATTAAAACTCTAGGGGACTTTCTCCACTTCTAGATAGATCGGCAAATCAGCCTGTTGATGCAAATTTTAGTTTTCAAATTTTCAGCTCGCACTCAAAACGAAGCCGGCTGGTTAATACTTAATAAGTACCTATTTTAATAACAATTGGAAGGAAAATAACCTTACCATCTCACATAGCTTTCTTAGGTTACATGCCTCGTAACTTCTTAACCATAACATTTCAACCAGACACAATCTATAATGTAGTGCCCATAAAAGCAACGTACAAAAACACACCACTAACTGTCTCGATGCACAGGTCTTGTCTCCAAACATAAAGGTAAAGGTAACGTACATCAACCCATCCACTCGGTGCCGAGGCCTTCGAGCTTCTGCCTTCAAAAACCTAACCGTCTTAGCACAAGCGTTCCCCCTTGTCCCCACACCGCAATGTTCGCGCTGGTGCACAAAGGTCCAGTGAAGATTTACAATTTAGTTGTCGGTTCTAGAATTTTTAAGGTTGACCTCAAACCAAATTATGCAATTAGCCTTAAATAAAACGCAAGTTAATTATATCTAAAAATGGACCGTTACACAGTGTATACTGTTTACACCTTGTCACAAATACAGCAAGGTGGCTTTCTTTTTTATTTGTGTTTAATGGGAGACATTTTTCTCTGATTTCACCCTAGCTGGGTTATTACTCTTTTTAGCTAAGTTAGGTGCCGATTTGCTGCCACGAAAATAATTTTAGTTTGTTGCCTTGGTATTTGATCGTAGGAATGGAATTTTCTCAAGGTCGATTTTGATTATACAGAGAGGTAAGGTAGCCTGTTCTTAGCCTCGTTGAATTTTCGGTGTGCCTTTGGCTATGCTAGCAGAGTTGAGCAAAACTTCAGCAACTCCTCCTCGCAGGTCCTGGCATGAGGAACCTGTTTTTACCTCAGACTTTGTAGCTGAAGGATTTAATCAAGCGGCTTATGCTTTTTATTTATTTACTAGGGCTAAAAAAATGTGCACAGGGGATCCCCGGCAATTTGGCTTTTTTCTAGCCTAAAAATGACTATGAAATGCTGAACATATGTATTCTTTCAGTCAATTTTGAGGTAAGAATAAAATTGAACAATAATGTAATTTTACTTCCATGCGAATGCTTTTACAACTTTGGAATCTATTTTTTCAAAGTCGCTAAAGGCCAAAACATAATTTGAACAGAGGGTTCCTTACAAAATTAAATTCTACTAGTGAGATCCGGTGATTTGTGAGTGTAAAATTTATTTGACTATGTCGTTAAGACCAAAAGTAACATTGGACAGGGAGTCCTCACTGGCGGTTCTTCTATAGGGTCATTTGGTCAATGACCTCCCACATACAAATAAAAAAATAGAGCTATTCATTTTCTGAAGTTTAAAAATATATAATATATATATATTCTTAATATTCTTAAAAAATATATTAAAGTTTCTACTTCATTCTATGCACAATACTATTCAAATATCTAGATCGCAGGATTTCGTATCCCCTCCGAGCACCGAGCCTCTATTCATTACATTATTCATTTATAGAATTTAAAAATCTTGGGTCAGTCCACAACTTGTCCTCAAAGCTATCTACGGACCGAACTTACAACGAATTAAAGTGAAATAGACTTATGCGCGAATCGTTAGAAATCAAAAGAGACATAAAACACTGGTGGGGATAATGTCCCTGACACATTTTACGGAAATGCACGAAGTTCAATAGTGAATAGAGCAGTCTTAATGCTGACTAGGTACGCGTTGGTCGGGAAATTCTGTCGCGTTGTTTTTAATGTTTTTATTTGTGAACATTTTATTAGTAAATCTCTATTTGAAATTAAGTAAAACAGTGTTTTTGGTGTTTACTATTAAATATGAGTGTTGTACAAAATATATTAAAACTGAAAGATGGACTTAAGTTGGATTATGAATAAAGTACAAGTAGTTTTTGTGTTTAGATACGTTTTAGATGGTGTTGTCTGTGAGAGATTTTGGAAATTTATTAAGCCTCAAGGAACGACATCGCAGCACTTAACACATGTAATTTTAAAAGAGATAGAATGTCTGAAAATTAAAGAAAGTCCTGAAAAATTGATAGCACAAAGTTACGATGGAGCATCAGTAATGAGTGGTGCTTTTGGAGGTGTACAAGCCAAAATTAAAAAAAGTTATCCTTCAGCAAATTTTATTAATTGTTACGCTCATCAAATAAATTTAATTTTACAAAAAGCATCAAGTCAGGATAAAAGCATAAAAATTTTGTTTGCTAATTTACATAGCTTTTCTTCATTCTTTGGAAAATCGCCAAAAAGAACAGCCGTGTTATATAATGTTGTTAAGGTGAGATTACCTAAAGTGGCTCCAACACGATGGAATTTTAATACAAAGTGCATAGAGACTGTTTATACCTACCTATCGAACAGAATTATTAGATTGTTTAGGAGAAATCATTGATAATGAATCAGAAAACAACACTCTAAACCAAGCCATTGATTTAAAAAACTACTTACAAAATGAACATTTTCTTTACTGGTTAAATTTTTTTCATTTAGTTATGATATATTGTTCAATCAATTACAAAAATGTAATATCAATGTCATAACAGTAAATAAGTGTATTGGCGTTTTTAATAGTAAAATTGAAGACAGCAGAAATAAAATTTTGAATAACTATTTGGAGGAGACATCCATGCAGTCTGCCCAGAGATATAAAATGGAAGAATCAAAAAGGAGAATTTCATTAGAAGTTTGTGATATAATTACATCTGAGATCAAAAACAGGTTTGGCTTCAGTAATCATTTAGCAGTGTCTCAGTTATTTCACGCAGATCGATTTAAAGATTATAAAAAAAAGCTTTCCTCAAGATATGTTTAAATTAGTTAAAACGGAGTATCCAGTCATAAATCATTTGAAACTTAAAACTGAATTAGAAGTATTATATAGCCGAGAAGATTTTTCCAATAGTGAAGGTGCAGTTGCTTTGTTACAGCTTTTTGTTAACAATAATTTGTGCAATACTTTTTCTGAAAGTGTCAAACTGTTAAAAATCTTGTGTACTCTCCCTATGACTAACGTCGAAAGTGAACGTTGTTTTTCCACCTTAAAAAGAATAAAGACATTTTTAAAAAATACCATGGGTCAGAAAAGGTTATCTTCTTTAGCTATGCTTACCATAGAAAGGGCATTAATAAAGAAGATAAAAGACTTTAATGAAAAAGTAATTGACCACTTTGCATCTCAAAAAAGACCGGAGGATCGACTTGGAATTTAAATCACTTTAAATGGTAGGTAATACAGTAAACTTTTCTAATTGATCTCCCTATCTCTTGACCCACAAACCACCACTGGGAGTCCTGTAGATGAACGTTAAATTCACAATCACAAAACACTTTCGAAAAATTTCTTAAGAAATTGTTGAAATTCAGCAGACTGGGCGGCAAGTTGACTCACAACTCGGATACTACTAGCCTACCTAAAAGGTCCTGCAAGACTTCACAACTTTTCTTAATAATGAACGATTTGTAAGACCTAAAAAAAAAATTATTAAAATTTTTGTCGGATTTGAAAAAAAAAATTGTTTGAGCAGTGTATCTTTATGCTTAATGTTATTTTATTAAAATGAAAATAAATTAGAAAATTTTTTTCAAACGACTGTCAAAAATTATTGAAAATTTAAAAAATAATTTTTCTATGTCCTGGTGCACTAACAAAATGATTTGGATGAAATTTATATTTTGTAAAAATTTCGGCTGTCGATTCTTAAAACTCAAAAAATTTCAATGAAATATAAAACTTTTATAGCAGCCTAGTAAACACTCGGGAAATTTAGAACTAACCAACTTTTGTTAAATAAATGAATTTTAAGTCGAGTGAAGCTTTAATTTTAAAACAAGTTAATTTTTTTGAATATAAAACAGAGGTTCGAGAATTTATCTTAACAAATCTAACCTAATGAAAAAATTAATTTTGAAATGATTCCAAATCTCTATGTAAGTCACCTCCTTACCTTGTCTTCGGAGATCTCAGACGATGATGTTCTTTTGCAAAAACGTTTAATTTTTTATTGTTAGACAACCTACGTCCGTAGGAGCCAGCTTGTGGTTTTTTAAGTTTAATAAATAAAAAAAAAACGTAGAGTTTTACAGTACAATCTGATGACGGAACACTCCTTTAGCCAAAATCCACGGATGATAAAAGCTGTCGAAGAAGTGCTTCTGGTTTTCTGCGGTGAATGTTGTAAAAATACTTTATAGGACGTCGTCTTCGTGTCTTGGATACCAAAAAATAACCCAGCCTGGTGCGTGGAGAAATTTCTTAGTGCCTATTTTACGACTTCTGGGGCCCGAGTGAGATTTATTATCTGTGAAACGGTCAACTAAAGACTGTCCTATGGGCTCTAGATCAGTTGTTGTTTAATAATGGGGTTCACAACCGGTTTTAAGTTATTTAGCTGACGTTCGCGGAGGGGCATCAAGTCTGTATCAATGCAAAAGTAAAAAATTTATACTTTAAAAATGAATTTAGTACCAGGATGCTTGCTCGTCTGTGTCGAGTGGTTGAATTCTTATAGGTTTAAAATGAATGTGTTACTTAAAACGCCGTGTGATAGAATTGTCTTAATTTATCTGAAATTTTATATTGATAGGGTTTGTGTCGTCATCTATTGCGATGTTAACATGATGTCATGTTTTGAAAGCGCGTAGTAAAAATAAAAGCTACCCCGCTCTAAAGCTCCGATACGGCTTGTCTATCTGAATGGTCTACACGGTGTACCAAACTCCAATTTTACTAATTTAAGTCTCGTATAAATAAATCTGGCGGTTAATGAGGTTAATGGTTATTACCTGAAATTGTTATTATTATTTTGTCTTAAACTATTTTACTTTGATATTAATTGTCATTTATTTAACTGAATTTGTAAAAATAAATTTTTTGGTGTATGCGACTAGCATCTTTTAAAATTTTACATATAGAAATACAGAAATTTAGCTTTTACTATTTTATGATAGGTTTGGCCACTGATAATTATTGCTTCTATCAACTGCTGAAATTAAAATTTTGTGGGGCCTCTTGGATTGCAATAAAATCGTTCAGATCTGTTTCTAATTATTTCTTATAAACGTCTTTATGAGTTTTAATCTTTTTAGTTTTTGTAAGTGCGTCACGGTGCTCGTCGTAGCGCTTATACTGCAGAGCGGTTTTTTAATGAAAGTCAATTTTACTATTTTGGCTTAAAAATCGGAGAATTGAAATAAAAAATTGCAGTTTGAAGTTTTAAATATTTTTTTTTCCTTATATAATTTGCTAAAATATCTTTGAAATATACAAACAGACATTACTGCAATAAAAGTAACATATCAACAAAACAGTCGATGCTTTGTAGGTATCTACTTTATATTATTTCATGAGGTGTCAATAAGTGATAACTCACTATATTATTAATTTTCAGTATAATTCTCTAATAACCTGGACAACACGTGTAACAAACCTGGTGATAGTATTGTCAGGAGAAAAATAGAACGGTACTGATTTTCAAGACTTTAATCCAGATCATTTAATAGTATAATCACTTTTTAAAATTGTTCTGAACACACGTAGTGGCACTTACCGACATTTTCCATTTTGAGAGCTTTCAGCCAACTTTCTATTCTCACCAGATTCTCGGGAAATCTGAAAATAAACATATTTTTTAATAACAACCTTTAAAATTGATTTAAAAAAATAACAACAGACTGTAAAACATCTATAGTTTGTGAGCTACCTTAAGAATGAACTTTCCATTCAAGATAAAATAAGTATTTTTGTATAAGTATCTTTTTTTAATAAAATGTGGATTTTTTTACTGTCAAATGGAATCAAATGTTGTTTTTTATTTTTTGTAAAGCTAACATTCATTTTAGTAATAGAAAAGTTTTTAGACCGACTTATTAATTGTTGGAAAATTTTTTTTGGGTAAGGGTCCTTATTTTGAGAAAAACTACGTCGGCAAGTTAAAAAAGTAATTTTTCTCAAAATAAGTACCCTTACCCAAAAAAATTTTCCAACAATTCATTTTAGTCATTTTGAGCTTTCACATTTTCGCATTTATTCGTTATGTCGACTCTTATCTGTTTTGTTTACTTACCTGTGAAAAGATAAACAACCCCGTGGTTTTCCTCTTTGGCCGCATACTACACACTTATTATAGTAGGAGAGCCAGTGACATTTTTCGGTGATGATTTAGTTAAGGCCTATTCTTTGAGAGGATGTTGAGAGGGGCATAACTAAGTGTCATCCGCGAGGATTAACCCGGATTCCAGTCATAAGGGGGGTGGCAGAACGCCCCCAACGTGTAAAAAAACTGCATCTTTTTATTATTTAGTTAATTCTGAAATTTTCTCCAGTAGTCCTCTGATAGCCCACAATCATCGATATGATATTTGCAGAACGATTGGCCAGTCATAAGGGGGGTGGCAGATCACCCCCAACATGTCGATGAACTTTTTATTATTTAGTTAAGCTTCATCTTTTAGTATGTTGTTGTGACAACTATTTCAAGTGTAAATGCCAATTTGCAGAACAAAATGGCGGCATTAACACCCTGGCAGAACGATTTGAATTTATAAAAAATTTTTACTTTCAGCCGCATATATCTTTGGAACTATGCAACATACGAGAAAGTTGTATCATCATTTTTTTGTGGGAAATTTGATTCTCTACAAAAAAGATCTTTTGATATTATCGTGTATCTCCTTTAGTTTCTGAGATATACTGAAAATTAAAAAAATTTGCAAACATTTTTTACGTTCAGACGCAAATATCTTTGGAGCTATGCTAGATGCGAGAATACGACTCGAAACACTTTTTGTAGGAAATTCAATTCTCTATAAAAATAGTCTCTTGATATTTTCGTGTATCTCCTTTAGTTTCTGAGATATCTGAAAATGAAGAATTTTCTTTCCATAGCCGACAAACCGTTGGAGACGTACTAATTAATAGTTCCCTAAAACCATGTTTTTTTATTCCTACAAGTTCAGAAACGTCGAAAAATTTAATTTTTAGCAATAGTGAAATTGAGCCCTATACCATTATACATTTTTCAACGCAGTCATGCGATGAAATGTTAAGGACAAGTCACCTTAGCCAAATTCTTTCCGATTATTTTTGAATCATCCGATTTTTTATATATTTCTGTACCCATTGAAAGAAAGTTCAATGATTTTTTTTCAGATGCTTCTATTGTTGCGTTCTCGAACTCGAAAAAATTTTTTTCGTTGCAATTGTGTTATCTGATTTTCATAATGATACTGATTTCAGAAAAATATAATCAGTGCCTATTGAGAACCCCAAAATATGATGAATATTATTGTAATTGTATTACTATAATAATTAAAGAAACCCGATTGCCATGAAAAAAATTATGAAAATTTTTTGAAAAAAAATCGAAATTATTGAAGTTCCACGATCTCGATAGATAAAAAACATTGTAAATTTATGTTGAATCATTAATATCTTTTTTTTGATCATATCAAAAATGTTCCAAAAAAGGAAACACACGAAATAAATAAAAATATCTCAAAAAACATCGTAATTTCAACGCATAATTATTTTTATTATTTCAAGTAAATGTTGTACAACTAAGCAAATTTTTTGAATAATAACGAATTCGTGATTAATTTTTTTGAATTATTATTTGAATAACATATGATAGTAAATATAAAACAAAAAGTATGAGTGTAAAGTAAAAAAAAGTAAGTATAAAAAAATTTATTATCAATTCTCTAACCAGTCGGAATCACCCTCCTCATCGTCTGCTGAATCGAGATCACTCGATGCACGGGACTCCATATCTATAAAATTGAAACAAATGAATTATTGAAATAACTGCGATAATAACTATCTTGAGCACCAAAATGTCCTTCCTCACGAATGTTCTATTCATGAGGAATTCCTTATATTCAGTATATCTCAGAAACTAAAGGAGATATGCGAAAATGTCAAGAGACTATTTTTGTAGAGAATTAAATTTTCTACAAAAAGTGTTTCAAGTCATATTCTGGCATCTAGCATAGTACCAAAGATATTTTCGTCTGAACGTAAAAAATGTTTGCATTTTTTTTTATTTTCAGTATATCTCAGAAACTAAAGGAGATACACGAAAATGTCAAAAGACCTTTTTTGTAGAGAATTAAATTTTCCACAAAAAATAATAATACAACTTTCTCGTATGTTGTATAGTTCCAAAGATATATGCGGCTGAAAGTAACATTTCTTTATAAATTCAAATCGTTCTGCCAGGGTGTTAATGCCGCCATTTCGTTCTACAAATTGGCATTTACACTTGAAATAGTTGTCACAACAACATACTAAAAGATAAAGCTTAACTAAATAATAAAAAGTTCATCGACATGTTGGGGGTGATCTGCCACCCCCTTATGACTGGCCAATCGTTCTGCAAATATTATATCGATGATTGTGAGCTATCAGAGGACTACTGGAGAAAATTTCAGCCTTAACTAAATAATAAAAAGATGCAGTTTTTTTTACACGTTGGGGGTGTTCTGCCACCCCCTTATGACTAGAATCCGGGTTAATCCTCTCGGATGACACTTAGTTATGCTCCTCTCAACATCCTCTCAAAGAATAGGCCTTAACTAAATCATCACCGAAAAATGTCACTGGCTCTTAGACTATTAGTCATTGTTTCTCAATAAATATTCACTAAATAAATCTTTATAACTAAAAATCGATTATTAATCAGTAATAACACAAAACTTTAAAATCGCTTACAAACAACAGAAATTAAAATAGTAACAGTAGAATAACATTGAAAAATACATTACTCAAGCAAACAAATTTTTTATACCTATTAAGTTTTAAGTTACGCAAAAGCATTAAAATAAACGCTGAAACCTGGAGCCACCCCTGGTTTATTTTGGATATGTTGATATGTAAACATGCAAATTGTTGTTTATGTATCGGTGATAACAATCAGTGTATCTCTTATGGGTGTTACTCATCTTTATATTATTAATCTGAGAATACAATGGTGAGAATCCTCATGGATATATCTTAAACTACTGATATGTTTTCTGTATACCTATGTCAAATTCTAACTTATTTTCACTATTTCTAATTATTAATGCATCTAAAAATGGTAGTTATCCAGAGTTTTCAATTTCATATATGAATTTAACTGACGCGAAACGACTGTTTAAAAACAAAGTTGTCAATATCAGCGACTTTTTGTACCAAACACCGCAAAAATATCATCCACATACCTAAGCCAAACCTTGGGGAATACTTGAATTCTTCTTTTGCTTCCGTCTCGAATCTGTTCATGAAGAGACTGGCAATGAATGGTGACAAAGAGTAACCCATTGCTGCTCCTTCAGGTTTTCGAAGAAATTATCATTGAATCGAAAGTAATTTGCTTCATGCAAAGTTTACTGATTTGAAGATATTTCTTTACTACATCTTGACTGAGATTATTTGATTCGAGGAGATTCCTAAAGTAGTCCAAGGTCTGTGGTATCGAAACACTTGGAAACAATGAACAAACGGCAAAGGAGATCAAAATTTCACCTTTTTGCAGCTGGATATTTTTCACCTTATTATGAAATCATTGGAATGAATCATAGAGAAACTTTGATAGGTGGTAGTCGGCGATCCAATTGCTGAAACAATAAGGCGCACAGATTCTCCTGGTTTAATAGGAGGTAAGACTGCAATCCAATTAATTACTGAAACAATATGACTCACGAAACTTCTTTGTTTATGTATCTTAGGAACGCAGTAAAATCTAAATAAACCTGTAATCTCCTAATTAATGCTGGAATCACAAAGTTGTTACAGGATTTTAGTACATTTCTTACTTCAGTAGTCAATTTTGGTAATGGATTTTTAGAAAGTTTTTTATTAGAACATAAATTTTTATATGAGAGATATTGTCTTTACTTAAGGCCACGTTAAGTCTCCCGTTGATTTTTGTTGAGAATCCGAACTAATGCAATATTCGTAATACCGGCATAGACCAAATCTGTAATACCGACAAGGCAGCAACCAATTAAGGTTTTCCGTTCTTTACCGCATCGCACTCTTTCCGATTTACTCCAGCCAAGAAAAACATTCATAATTTATTACATTACAATTTCACGGTTATTGTCTATGTACCTTTTTTTAAATTAGTAATTTAATTAAACCTACGTAATATACATCGCGTGTGAATGGAATCATTAGACAAGCTCATTGCTTCCAGAATTTTTAAGATGCCAGGCTAAAATATTATTTTAAATTTTTCAATATTTGACATAAGATAAAATGAATTTTTTCGTATTACTTTAGACCTACCACTATCCAAAATGTCCAGTCAATAATTTTTAAGTAACTCAATTTACTTCCTTACCCCTCAAAGTGAGGAAGGTAGGTATATATTCGTGAAAAAATATTTTAAAATTTTTATTGCATTCCTGGACGAATCTCGACGAATTATGACGATACACAAAATTTCAGACAAAAAAATTGTCTGTGTGTGTGTGTGTGGTTCGCGATAGCAGCTACCGTTTTTGAGATAAAGTTTTAAAATTTGGTACACATTCTAGAGGTCAAGAAAGAGATTGTGTTTGTTGATGAGAAAAATCGGTTCCCTGGAACGGGGTCTACCGAGCCCCACCATTTCTATTTCTAACTTTACAAAAAAAGTATTCGTGATGAAAGATTATAAATCAAATCTGTTATAAAAACCCATGATAATATTGTATTCAAATGTTTTAATAAAGCTATAAATTAAAATTTTGTAAATATTTTAACAGCACCATAAAATTTGAATTTTGATTGACACTTAAAATTTTAAATGTCTAAAAAAAATGTTAGTGACCTTCCACCAATGTGACTTTTTTTGAAACACCAAAAATTACTTTTATTACAAACTCCATTATGCATCGAGTTTTACTACGGTGAGGAAGTTATGATCCCCTAGTAATTGACAGCGGTTTTTTTAAATGACAACATCTTTTAGACACTCAGTATTTTCACGACAAATCCATTGATATCTTTAATTCGAAATTGCGTTTGATTAATATCGTTAATTAATATCATAATATTGGGTTAATACACAAATATACCAAGTTCTTTGGTACAAATTGACCAAATCAACATAGATCAAACCATTTACTTCAACAATAAAAAAACGTAGTAATTAACAAGTGTACTCTGGAAACAAAAAAGAAGTTTGACAATACATGCTTGAAATTAATGTGAATTATTTATTTAATAATTACCTGGTGGTTGTTCCTTATTGTTAAATTTAATGGGAATAGCATAGGACAATTATTATTATAATTGTCTTACGCTCGAATTTATTAACTTGGTAAATAGTCTAGTAAAATAAATGTGTTCAGAGCGCTCCTGAGTCACCAGGCAACCCACCATACACCTAACCCAATTTTTGCCCATAAATTTTGTAAATATAAATTTGTGCAAAAACGACAGAACTTCCTACATTTTACAACTTCGTTGCTATATGGACAGGTTATTTTAAAATCATAATTACATGTCATAAGAATGCAATTTTGTATTTGGCTGGAAATGATGATATTGAAAATTCCGTGCTTATGAAATGTAATTTTGATTTTAAAATAATCTGTCTACATGGCAATGAAGTTGTAAAATGTAGGAAGTTCTGTCGTTTTTGCATAAATTTATATTTACAAGATCTATGGGCAAAAATTGGGTTAGGTATGGTGGGTTGCCTGGTGACTCCGGAGTGCTCTTAATATACAAAAGGTGACTATAGATTTTTCAAAATATGTGTTGCTGAAATATATTCGTATTACCAATCTCATAGAAACATGGTTAGGTTTTGACTGTCAAGTTATAGTCTATTTAAGAAGTTTTTTTGATAGTCATTTGTCATAATGAAATATGTCACGAAATTTGACCGAACTATTACAACCAGAAGTAATTCTAAATGAATTGTAGCGAATTTTAAATTGATCGGACTCCCTAATCATCCAAAAATAAACCCCACTCAGTTAAATATCATATATTATTCTAGATCATACATTTCGTGCTTCTAATAAAACTAAAAGCTTTTTTATGACTGTTATTACTTTTGCAGATATATGCCACCTGTAACTCCATCCTTGTGGCGAAACACCCGTCTCGCGGATCGGTTCGGTGCTGTGTGTCCACAACGTCCGCCAGATATCGGTAATAGGTCGGAGGCTCTACTGGAATTCCCCAGAGGACGACTGCTCTACTTAGAGAAGCTTCTGCCTCTTCTTGCCAATCAAAGTGAAGACTGCCTTTATCTTAACCTCTACGTGCCCAGAACCGGTGAGTGTATAAAACTTTGTTACAATCACATTCTATATATTGGTGACCATGTCATTTCCTTTCTGTTCCCGAGCTGAATATAAAAATATTATCTACTTTCGTTCAATAGGTAATATTGTTCCATTCAAACAATTTATTTAGATGTTATTAAAAATCTATGGTAATCATAAATGTTTGTAGCCATAAATAGTTTATCTTCCATGATTGAAATAGTATACCTACTTTTAAAGTGGTAACTCTTAAATGAAAGTTTACTATTGAGTTCTATGTAAGATTTTATGCACTAGGTAGAAAGTAAAAATATATAAAATCATGAATCATAACATTTGCAATAATATCTGTTATATGCATGATATTCCATCCAATAAAATTGTACAAAATTATCCTTTGCAGTAAACAATGTTTCCGTCCTGGCCAGAATTCAGACGTGGACAAATTTTCTTAAATAATAATCTGACTGAACCTTGCTATTCGTTTCTGGCATAACCGCTTCTGGGGTCATTTTAGATTGACCAGAGCAGATCGACTTTGTCTTAATTTTACTTGAGAAGGCCTACAGATATCAGAAAATTCTTGCCAGGCTGATTTCTAGGTACGAAATGTAGTTGTTGTCCTTCCCACTCATGCAAAACATGACATTTTATTCACTAGTGTAAATAACTAATAAATGCATATATACATACTTTTTACGATCTTAACATGATACTTTGGCTATTACAAAAGCACTCTTTCACACCTAACATGATAATAATAATATATACCTATTGAATATATTATACTGCATTCTTATCTAAATGTGCTAGTATAAAAGTTTTAGGCATATAATGAATCAAAAACAACATTTATATGGTACAACATCGATACATTCTATTTTATTTTTATTTTCAATTTTTATCTTTTATTTATTACCTATTTATTGTTTTATTTTTATTCTTAATTTTTTTTACTTTCTATATTTTGGTTTATTTTTTATTTTTTGTGTTTTTTCTTTTTTATTACTTATTAATCTTTAATTTTCAATTTTCAATTTTCAATTCAATTTTCAATTTTCAATATTCTATATCCGATTTTCGATTTTCGACATACGATTTTCGATTTTCGATTTTCATATTTCGAATTTCGATTTTCGATTTGCGATTTTCAATTTTCGATTGCCGAATTTCGATTTTTTGTTTTTCGATATTCGATTGTCGATATTCGGTTTTCGGTTTCCGATTTTCGGTTTTCGATTTTCGATTCTCGAATTTCGATTTTTGATTTTCGATTTCCGATTTTCGATTTTCATATTTCGATTTTCGAATTTCGATGTTAACTTCGATTTTCGATTGTTGATTTTCGATTCCCGAATTTCGATTTTCGTTTTACGATTTTCGATTTACGATTTTCGATTTTCGATTTTTATTTTTCGATTTTCGGTTGTCGATTTTCAATTTTCATTTTTCGATTTCCGATTTTCGATTTTTGTTTTTCGATAATCGATTTTCAATTTTCGATTGCCGATTTTCGATTTTTGGTTTTCGATTTTCGATCTCCGATTTTAGATCCTCGAATTTCAATTTTTGATTTTCGATTTCCGATTTTCGATTATCGATTTTCAAATTTCGATTTTCGATTTTCGAATTTCGATTTTCATTTTTCGATTTTCGATTTTCGATTGTCGATTTTCGATTCTCGAATTTCGACTTGATATACGATTTTCGATTCCCGAATTTCGATTTTCGATTGAAGATTTTCGATTTCCAATTTTCGAGTTTCAGTTTTCGATATTCGATTGTCGATTTTCGATTTTCATTTTTCGATTGTCGATTTTCGATTTTCGGTAATCGATTTTCGATTCTCGAATTTGGATCATCGAGTCTCGAATTTCGATGTTCGATTTCCGATTTTCGATTTCCGATTTTCGATTGTCAATTTTCGATTTTCAATTTTCGATTTCCGATTGTCGATTTTCGATTTTGGATTTACTATTTTTGATTTCGATTTTCGATTTTCGATTTTCGATTTTCGATTTTCGATTTTCGATTGTCGATTGTCGATTGTCGATTTTCGATTTTCGATTTTCGATTTTCGATTTTCGATTTTCGATTTTCGATTTTCAATTTTCAATTTTCAATTTTCAATTTTCAATTTTCAATTTTTAATTTTCAATTTTCAATTTTCAATTTTTGATTTTCAATTTTCAATTTTCAATTTTTAATTTTTTAATTTAAAATTAAATTTTTTAATACTTAATTTTTAATATTTAGTTTTAAATTTTAAATTTAAAATTTAAAATTTTAAATTTTAAATTTTGTTTAAATTTTAAATTTTTTATTTTTTATTTTATTTTGTTTTATTTTTCTAGAAATGCATAAATACGAAGCAATAATATGTCAGATTTTTTTGGAATACTTTGGTTAATTATAACAATTTTCAAAATTATTTTCCTAATTTAAAAATTGTTTCAAAAATGATCTATGATAATAATAATGATAATAATAATAATAAATTGAATCTTGAATAAAGTAAATTTATTTTTGACATGTTTGCAATAACTTTTGGTACAAAATTTCTTTACATTCTTTAAAATAAAAAGTAAAACCTTCGATTGATATTTTATTGTTAACAATCAGCTACAACTTTTATTAATAGTTTTCATCTCTTACCTCAATAAAGCAATTTGTTGGAAGTGGGCTACATTAAACAAAGAGCCCATAGATTGCTTATTTAGTAGGTACTAGTGAACATTTTGTAAAAAAAGAAATAATCCGAAGATTAATAAAAAGTTTGCAAAATGATTAACATGTTTACAGTTATTATAATCCCGAAGCCACAAGAATGAGAAAGTTTTAATCTATTCGCAAAGAAGAGTGTAGGAACAGTTGAAATTAACAATCGCATTATCCCTAACAATATTAAATTTAACGGTACGTTTAGGTTATAGGGATGAGAATCGTAAAGACGCACTTAATTTCACATAAAATTATGTGTTCATATTTTAAGAATTATGTAAGGAAAATTTGGTGCAAAATTAAACATGACACCAGTTTGTTCATGTAAAAGTTATAAAAACATACATATACTATTGTATAAAATTAGAATAACAAGACTAATGCTGAAAAACATACCACTTACTTAACAAAATAAAACTTTAGTAATTATATTATCTATTTATCTATATTAATACATGAAATAAATGTTCTGTTAACTATTAATTTTATTAATTAATCATACTTTTTAGTAGTTCGCCTGTGTAAAAAAGTAAATATCAAATTAGTTTGAAAAAACATCCTAAATATTTATGGTCTAGTGTATAAGTACTTATTTTTTTAATTTTGTTCTTACATCAATGAAATGAATGTCTTCTTTTTTACTTCCGAAGTATCAAATTGTATAATTTTGGTCCTAGATATGTAAACAATCTCTAAGCGATAGTTCTGGCTATTTTTGTAGTAGAACGAAGCTTATATTTAGTGTCATAGCGATGGTCAATATTTACCAGTTCGTTTTTATTATTGTCTTCTCATGAGAATTGCGTAAGCAAAAAGTTTGTTGATTTGTTAGTTACAGGTGCTACAACGTCATTAATATATTTTGTTTTATGTTCTGGATTAATATGTGATTTTGGTAGATTAACAAAGAGGTTTTAAATTCATCGGATGTTATGTTTTAGTCTGTGATTATATTTCCCTGTATTTCCATATCGGAATTATTTTTTGTAAGTTGCACCATTTTTCACAGCACTATTAATTACTTTTCATACAGTACTAGATTTGTTTGTGGAATTTATGATTAAATCATCAAAATACATCTTTTTGGCTTGTCAAATAATCCTATTGTATATTTTTGTACGTTTTATAGTGTTCTTTTTTCAATTACATTATTAATCTAAGTATTCTATTAAAAATTCTTTTCAATTTATAGAAAAAGTAAAAAATCTCACAGTTCCTAGTAACGCAAAATTAGTTTCGTTCGACGTAAAAAGTCTTTTTTACGTCAATCCCGTTGCAGACATTATTTAAAATAATAGACAAACTTATAAATAACTCCAATATTGACAGTGACATTAAAATCCAACTAAATTTAATGATTAAAAATTGTACTAACCAAACTTTAACGGGGAAATTTATAAATTATTAGACGGATTACCAATGGGTTCATCTATATCTCCCTTACTAGCTGAAATTTTTATGTCCGATTTTGAAAATGTACTCTTTAATACAAAAAACGTTTTAGTTGAAAACAAATTTTTCTGGACCCGTTACGTAGATGATGTGTTTTGCATTTGGAAAGGTACGGAAGGGCAGTTAAATAAATTCTTAGGTCTTCTAAATTCACTTAATCAGAAAATTCAATTCACATTAGAAATGGAAAATGACGAGGGTTTAACCTTTTTTAGACATTAATATAAAAAATATCAATAATAGCTTAGAGTTTGACATTTATCGTAAACCTACTTGCACAGAAACAATAATTCATAGTAAATCTAAACAATCATTGCAAATAAAAATGGCACCATTCCACAGCTACATACATCGTCTATTAACATTTCCATTAAGCGAAGAGAATTTTAAAAAGAAGTTAACGTAATCAAAGAAATTGCGAGAAACAATGGCTATAAAGAAAACCTAATAGATAATCTAATAAAAAACAAGCTAAAGAAAAATTTACGTAAAGAGTTTTATGCCGCTTCTTCTCAGGAATGCAATAAGAGATATAAATGTATTAATTATAGGCCTAAGATCAGCAATAGAGTTAGTAATAAACTGAATAAACTGGGATGTAGAACAATTTCAGTAAATAAAAATAATTTAGGTAAAATGTTAATTAATAATAAAGACAAAACTGAAGAGCTACAAAAAACAGGAGTATATGAATTAAAATGTAGTGACTGTGATGCTATATACATTGGACAAACTGGACGAAATGTAAAAAAGCGATTCGAGGAACACAGGAAATCTACTGCAAACAATGTATATAGTACGGGCATGTCAACACATTGTATAGAAAACAGTCATTTTATAGATTTAAATAATGTCAAATTACTCCATTCGGAAAAGAAAGGAAAGAAACTTGATCTATTAGAACAATTAGAGATAAGTAAGGTTGTTAAAAATAAGAAAAATTTAACGAATGAACAACAAATTTTTACCGGCCACCATATTTTAAATAAAATAATTTAGATTTAAAAAATAAAGTAATATTCAACTTATAAAACATATTTTACAATAGTTTTATAGTAGGTACTAGATGTGGTTATATAAGCACTGAACACAAATTTTACTGTTCAGTATTCCCTGTACTCTTGACAAAGGCCTAAAAAGCCGAAACACGTGTAGAGTTTCTAATAAAATATTTTTGAAACATTAAGAAGCAAATTTCTTGAATATATTTAAAAAATTATTTTTTTGTAAACAGTTCATTTAAACGAGTGGATGAAACTTTGATATCTGTAGTAATCCAATTTTTATTTTTAATATTTAAGTTTTTCTTAACAAATTTAAAACTTATAAAAATAATTCATGCTTTGCATCAATTGTTAAGCTATTAAAAACATTTTGCAATGATTCAGATGTTCAGAATTTTGGAAATTTTGTAAAAATTTTTTGGGAAAAGGATCTAAATTTGTATGGTTCATTATTTTGTGGGGTAAACACATCATACCAAGCGATTGTTTCATAGAGATATTTTATAGAAAATAGTACCTACTATCATCAGCAGAACTGATCATATTTTTAGTTTTAGTACATCATTAATTCTCTTACTTTTTATCCCGTTAACCGCAGGTCCTGTATAAAATCGAGTCTAATATTGTATATTTCTATCACACCGCGTACCAAAGGACAAATTTTCCTTCAGAATTTGTAGCAAATTCTGTCTACCCAGTATTTGCTCTTGTAATTCGACTTGAAATTATCGACACTCCCAGAAAAGAGGACTATACTCTCTTTTAGTTTTAAGGAAGGCAAATATACATGAATTATACTATTTTTTACGAGCAAAGTTTGTTTCTGTCTACAACAGTATTTAAATACAGTGATACTGAAACCAAAGCACATTGCTTAAAAATAAATGATTTATTTACTTATTATTTACTTATTATATGTATACAGGGTGAGCCACGGTGGGTGGAGTATTAGAAGTATATGGAGAATGGATCAACCGATTGCTTTGAAATTTTGGTTACCAAGATAATCGAGTATGATCTCTCCAACTAAAATATTTTCGAAAGTGCGGTGTTGCCATTTATACGTAAAACTGGCAACATCTTAGTTATTTTAAATGGAATACCCTATATATTTTTGCGTTTTTTGGATCGTCGTCTCTTTCTGAGTAACTTTTATTAATATTTCCCTATACCTATCTCAAGCCGTTTTCGAGATAATAATTCTTTTCTGAATTTATTGCCAAAAATTTGACTTTCAGTAAATCGTGTTTTCTCCTACCTACGCAGCAATTAAAAGATAATTTTTTAGTCGCAGTTAGGCAAGGCCTGGGGCATCTCCTCCATTAATCAAATGTTTCGAATATCATACAGGGTGAGTTAAAGAACGCTTTCTACAAGTGACTTAGAAAAATGCACGAAAGTCAATTTTTTTTAAATGGAATACCCTGTATATTATTACTGATTCGGAAAGACGCTACATTTACCTCTTTAAAAAGGTAATATACTCTATACCTAATGCACACCGTTTTCGATTTATGGGCACTTTTCTGTAACCTTACCGTCTTCTGGTATATCATAACGGGTGGGCCATGAAATTTTTGTTCTGTCATTTTGTAATGACAACAGATGTTATTTTTCTAAATAAATTTGACGTTAGTGATATTTGCACCTAATTTGAATAGCTATGTAGCACAAATATGGCAGAAAATAATTATACAAACACGGTTTTAATTGATTTGTTTATTACAGACGACGATCCAAAAAAATGCAAAAATATACAAGGCATTCCATTTAAAATAACGAAGATGTTGCCAGTTTTACGTATAAGTGGCAACACCGCAATTTCGAAAATATTTTAGTTGGAGAGATCATACTCGATTATCTTGGTAACCAAAATTTGAAAGCAATCGGTTGATCCGTTCTCCATATACTTTTAATACTCCACCCACGTGGCTCACCCTGTATATATATATATATATATATATATATATATATATATATATATATATATATATATATATAATATATCAGGGTGAGCCACGGTGGGGAGGAGTATTAAAAGTATATGGAGAACGGATCAACTGATTGCTTTCAAATTTTGGTTACCAAGATAATCGAGTATGATCTCCCAACTAAAATATTTTCGAAATTGCGGTGTTGCCACTTATACGTAAAACTGGCAACATCTTCGTTATTTTAAATGGAATGCCTTGTATATTTTTGCATTTTTTGGATCGTCTGTATATATATATATATATATATATATATATATATATATATATAAACAATGAATTATCGGGTACGCCCGCATACAGAAAAAATTGCACGGTGGAAAATGCAAAAATTGCAAATGGCAGAAAGATGTAAACCGTGGACCGCGTTTCTGACTAATTGGTTTTCATCAGCACGGTGTAGCTGAGTTAAAATGATGGACAAAACTCAAAAAAGACACTCAAGGAAAACCACTGACAGGGAGCCAGTCGCACCTATGTGGCTTCCACTTGGATGGCTCTGGTATGAGAGCATCGTCCAAGCATCGCACACGCGGGCAATTATAGCAACCTGCGTGGGATTCCGGACCCAGGAAAATGAATAAGATCAGAGAATGAGTTAGACGCGCGTTTAATTACATTACAGTAAAACGGTTTGCATCTTTCAGCCATTTGCAATTTTTGCATTTTCCACCGTGCAATTTTTTTCTTTATGCGGGCGTACCCGATAATTCATTGTTTTTTTACTGTAATGTAATTAAACCCGCGTCTAACTCATTCTCTCTCTATATATATATATATATATATATATATATATATATATATATATATATATATATATATATATATATATATATATATATATATATATATATATATATATATATATATATATATATATATATATATATATATATATATATATATATATATATATATATAAATATATATATATATATATATATATATATATATATATATATATATATATATATATATATATATATATATATATATATATATATATATATATATATATATATATATATATATATATATATATATATATATATATATATATATATATATATATATATATACCGGATGTAACACGATCATGATACATCCCCCTTTTCTCCTTTACTTTTGAAGAAGATTGATTGAAATTTGGGATATCGTGTATACATAATAAGCAGCACTTTTTGACATACAAGTGATTTTTTTCACTTCCGGTGTCGCCGGAAGTGACACTAACTTTCGATTTTTAAATGGAACAGCATGCATTATATTGAATTTTTGAATTCTGCATAATTTTCTGAATCCAACGATACCAAATAAGTGACATTTCAAACGTCAATATTTTTTATAATATAATTTTTAGTTTTCCATTAAGTGTGCTATGACGGTTCCGATTTATTTTAAATGACCCGTGTAATGCTAGAAATATCGAAATCCCGTCAAAAATACTAAATTACGTGATTTATGAGGAAATAAAATTCATCAAAATGGTTTTTGGGGAAAAACTCAATTTTTTTCAGATGAAACTATATTGGTACCGTGGTACCATTTATTAGTACTATTAATATGGAATTTATTCATATGTTGTAATAAAATGTGCGATAAATACAAACAAAATTACAGCTAAAAAAAATAAGAAAATACATATATGAGTTATAAGACTGTATGTGTATATTGACATCTAAAATTTATTATTTCTTTGTTATATTTGAAAACTTGACTCACATGACAAAAAATAGATAAGTACTTGTATATTTAATTAAAATTTGCAAATTAGTCCATGCCTAAAATAATTATATCTACATTGCAACTATACAACTACTATTGAATTTGCTTGATGTGTAATTACAGAAAGATCAGTTCTATTTGATCTACCCAATTTTCGGTGGATGTCACCGCGAAAATTGAATAACATTCAATTAATGAGCATAAAGTGCCTTTCTAGATTCATGTGAAACCCAGCTCGTACAAGAAGGAGTGCTCTAGAATTTCCAGGACGAGCTTATTTCAGCAGCTTTGAAGGGTCTACGGATCACCTTGAGTGTACTTGGGTGCCTGGGATCATGCAAAATATACCAGAGAAGATATTTTATATAATATACAACTTTTCATATATAACCATTCTTCCGTTTTCCGATTTTTCCAAGTTCCATAAAGGGGTAAGAAAATAACTTGGAATTTTAGTCTTTTTACATCCTTCAACATATCCGCTTCCTTTGTGTACAGTAGAGAAGTAAGTGGATAAAAGTATTACTATTTATTGGACTAATATTGAACATTTTAAATATTATATCGCAATAATATTGAAAAAAATATTTTAGAATCAATTGAAATTTATTTCTTATTATAAAAAACGTTGTCAAAATTAATACTCTAAATTGTATAATTAAAGTATAGCTGGAATATGTTACTTTCTATTTTGTTAAAAAGTCACACAACTCAATTTTCAACCATATTTACGAGTTTCTGAAAATTTATTTGTCTAAAACAAATTTTTGCCGATTAGTAAATCTGTTTTAGATTTATGGCTCATACAGTTCCTAATGAATTTGGAATTTTGACAAATCATAGAATTATTTTTTTTTCATATAACAATATGATATTTCAATCAAAGTGAAAGTTAAACGATATAGTAGGCCCAGATTAAATCTATAGATATCTTTATGTTTTAGGATCAACGATTAACAAATTTCCAAATTATAAAGAAATTGAACGAATCTTTAGCAAATCAAACGTGTTTTTCTTATATTTATTTCAAAGTAGGTCTTGAAATAACAGTTTTGTTTTATAGATATATAATAAACATAAAAAACTACAAGTTCTCTCATAATTTACATAAATCTCATCATATATCTGTCATATTTTTCGAGTTCTGAAGATAAGCTACGTATAAAAAACACCCCCAGTATAATGTCTACCAAAGTAGATATGCAGAATTTATGATTGGCAGTTATAGCAACACTTTCTATGTTTTAAAAGTTTTTTCAGTTGGCGAAAAAAGATTCACTGATATGAAAACGTATTGTATATTATGAAACTTCTGTAAATTGCCTTTTATCGTAGCAAAGAATCAAATATTCAGAATTCCGGCAATGTTCATCCATATACTCTGATCGGAACATTTGTATGACGGTCAGCTAACACATGGCACTTCAAAAAGGAGAAAATACATCCCTATTGCGTTTTAAGAGTCCTAAACCCTCCAGGATATAATAATAATATAAAAGGAAGAAAGCTATGTCTTTAGTTTTTATAAATATATTTTATATGCTATATATTTTTAATTTCGTATGCAGGTATTTAAAGACTCTGCAAACATTTTTATATACGAAACGTAGGTTCATTAAAAAGCTTTCCTCTTTTGTTAATCACACCCCAATCATTTACTAGAGAATTGAGGCATACAATTTAATGTAAATTATAGTTGGCTATGGCAGTGGTTTTAAAATTTTGTATATTTGCTCAATTTTTTTCATAATAACGTTTTGTTAATTCTAAGGTAAAACTGCAGTTGGTTCCATATGGATAAATCAAAAATATAGAGCCAATTCGTCATCGCATCGATAGCAGTTCCGGTACATTAACGGAAAGTGTGCTGAAAAAAATTGAACATATTATTTGAATGAAGGAAATCGTAAAACACGGCTTGATTTCTAGCAACACATTTCTCTAGACGCTCTCGGCGATTTATTTTGTAAATTAAGTGAGAATGTAAGGGTGTGTGGGTGCACCTAAATTTACAACAAATGGAAGTAGAATCCAATCCTCGACGAATTCCATTATATTTAAGAATATATTGATATCACAATTTAATAATAAAACATTTATTTGTTATTCTACAAAAGGCATTTAAAAGCTATATCTGGAAATAAAATTATAAATACTTAACGTACTTTATCTTAAAATTGTCACCTAAAATGACAATTAATAATTTTAAAGTAGTGATGGACTTATATCGTGATTTCCATCTTTAGGTTACAAGAGAAGTACGAACTACATAAAAAAACAAGTATCACATACTTGTCTTTGAAAAACTTGTTTATCTAAAAAAAAAAAACAAATTTCCGTCTTTAACAACTCGTTTAAAACGCCTACCAACCTGTGATGTCATCTACCCTGCACAGGCGCATTTATATATTTATTTTGTATTGGTTCTCTGCAATTTTTCAGAGTCAAAGTTTCGACTTATCTGCTTTGAGGTTGAATCTTACGTTTCAAAATATAAAGTTTTTAAAAGAAGTTATTTAAATGAGCAAAAATACTATAATTTAAGTTATATAGATTTGGCATTGTGGATTTTATATATTTATTTTCGGAACAGGATATGATAATGGTAATGGTAATGGTGGGAGAGGCTGACGCCAGTCAAGTAGGCGACAGACAGGCCCCTTTTACCATCCCCCAGCTGTCCCCTCAGCCATGTGCTTCTCTTGCTCCCTCATCGAATCTTTCCGACCTTCTGATGAAGGTCAGGATGTCACTCATTGAGAGGGAGCTCATCTCCTCCCTTAGAAGCGCCTCAGAACCAAAGATACTGTGTCTCAGGCGCCCAAATGCTTCACATTGTCCCAGGAAGTGGTAAGACGTTTCTTCATCACTCCTGCATCTTGGACATGTAGGGTCTTCCTCAATACCTATCAATCATAGATGCCTTCTAAGTCTGCAGTGGCCTGTCAGAATACCGATTGAAAGATTCAGAGCTTTCCGACTCCGTCCCAGCAATCAGGCCGTACTCGATTTGTTCGGCCCCATCACAAAATCTTGGGTTTGCCTGCAGGTCCTGTTAGTGCTCTAGTGTGTTCTCAGTGTCTCGCGGGCCCACTCATTAAGGGCCGTTGTGACCTGCCTTCTTGAAATACCTAACAAAGGCTCAGGCTCGGCTCCGAGTCTAGCCAATTCATCGGCCTTCTCGTTGCCTGGAACTCCCATGTTTCCCATACCAGTCTCACTTGTTTATACCTAGCCAGCTCTTCTAGAGCATCCCCACACTCCTGGACGAGAACTTATCTCGTCCTGGGGGAGCACACCGCTTTTAGAGCAGCCTGGCTATCGGAGTAGATGTATATTATCTGTTCCGCCCCATTCCTAACCTCAGCCCTACCCGCCACCGCTAGGATGGCGTAAACCTCTGCCAGGAAGATCGTGGTGTACGAGCCTAGAGCAAAGCTCTCCTGTACTTCTTTGCCTTCCAGATATATTCCCGCCCCGGAAGACGGTCTAGTGGCCACCCGAGATCTCTCTGTGTAACACACCAGAGAGTCCGGGCGGAAGTCAATTCTTCCCTTCACTCCACTCCTCCCTCCTGGGAAGAGTGAGAGTGTAATCCCCTTCCAACCTTAGCTAATCTTTCGCTTCTCTCACCTTCAGGACAGAGAGAGGAATTTCCCTCTCCGTCAGTCTAGCAATTGCTGCGGTGACCTGCAGTTCTGCCTGAACACTGCCAGCTCCCAGAATCCCGCATTCTCAGATGCCTTGTGGACAGCCGCCCTCACCCCGACGTCCAATTGACAGTCTCCCAAAGCAGCACTAACTTGTCTCTCTTCCAGAGCAAATTTAACCCATCTGACCAGTACAGGATATGATAAAATCAAAATTTAAAAAAAATATATATATTTTGACACAATAAAATCAAAATAAAAAAAAATATTTTGGTTGACAATACTGTATGCAGGGTGGCTTCAGGATTAACTGGACGACCTTAAAATCTGAATTGAGAGCCTCAAAATAAGACAACAATTTCCTCTGTAGGTATGTCCGGAAACGCTTCGTTAAATGGAGGTTAAAATTATTTTTTTTTTCTCAAATTTGCAAAAAATTTAAAATAATGATTTTGGTGGAGGGGAACTCTTCTAAAGATTGTTTAAGTAACCTGACCTTGGATATAACGGCACACAAAAAAATAAAGCACTAAATTATAATAATGTATTATGAAAGAGTATAATCTCCTATAGTTTACACAATTATAAACGTTGCCTGAGTTGATGATGATCCAGGGCTCAAGGTTTATGAATAACGTCTGTAGATTTTACTCGCTACAGTGCAACATTAGAGATTCCAACAACATTAACTTATGGAAATCTTTCTGTGTGAACAAGAACAGGTTGGGTTTCGCCATGAATCAAATGGTTCATATTGTGTCTCTTATTAGGACATTTCAGGTGCAAAAAGTTATAATCTGTGGTTATAACCAATCGATTTTTATTGCATGAAATTATTCTCATTTTTAGTTCCACCCAATCAGATTATAGGTATTGTGGTATTACCCACACGCAAAACCTTTGACAGCACAGTTATTTAAGTTGTTGCTTAGATATTGTGCCACATATGGAAAAGAAAACTCTTTAAAGCACATTTCTTCCACAACCACAATAAAAAGTGAGCCATTTTAAAACAGTTTTGTATGTTTAAAAAATATATTTTTTGAATACCGCCCAAAAAAAGAACTATGTAAAAAAATTATTAAAAAAATTCCAGTTTGCTATTTTAAACATATTATTGATCTTCCAGTGAAAGACACTAAAACTGGGATTCTGAGAATCTGTTAAACTTCTTTTCCTTGAGCCAGTTCATAAAGTTCTTTTTCTTAGAAAATTTTCGATTTCCTGGCAACAACTTCAGGGTGACAGTGTCTGCTTCTTTTTGATTTCACCACTGGATTCACTCATTTTCAAGAAAAATCAAAGAAAAGCATGCGAAAAAAATTGGGTAATTTATTTCTTTTAGCAAAAAATAATAATGAATATTTTCATGAATTTTAAAACAAACGCGTAAAAGGGCTGTCGAAGTTGGAATTCCAAAATTAAAGTCCAAATTCCGACTCTAATCTCGGAATTTCTCCTTTGCTCTACAAGATATGTTATTTGCTTATTACCATGAAACTTGTAGCTTAGATGCGAAATCTCTTATGTCCCATTTACTTGGAATTTCGACATTAATCTCGAAATTTCGATTTTATTCTCGGAATTTCGTCTTTTTTATCGGTATTCCGACTTTAATCTCGGAATTCCGACTTTACTCTCATAATCCCGACTTTATTCTTGGAATTTCGACTTTAATTTCTGAATCCATACATTCCTATGTTAATTTCACAAAATTCTGGTTTTAGTCTAGGAATTTCGACTCCAAAGTCGAAATTAAAAAAAAAAAAGAAAGTTTTTAGTGGCCCTTCTACGCTTTTATAGAGTAGTATATATCATACATTTTTCCTGAGCGTTTTTCAATAATTCGTGTACAAATTTTACATTACTTATTTTACAGAAATCACCTGACGTAATTTTGATAATATAATTAATTGAATATATTTAAATATGAGATACCAGTTTCTCACAAAAGCAATTTAAAAATAAACAAGTGAAATAAGATATTCTTGAAAATGAGTATTGATATCTTCTACAATCTGTTTCTTGGGTCTTGGGTCTCATATCTTTTCTACATATCCTCTTTCAGAATTTTTTATAAATTAGAAAGAGTAGCGGAATAAAATATATTTAAAGGGTCGTATATGTTAAAATATCAGACTGGATCAAATAAATAAGATGTGTGCGTCATGAGTAAAATGAAAGCAAAAGAAACAGTGAAAGGAGCTTGAAAAAGCTCTTTTATTGGGGGTGGTAGGCTGTTGTGTACTGATATCGACTTATCTGTCTTTCACTTTCGAAGCATTATGACTTTTGAGAGCCGTATTATGTTTTCAGAAAGAGCTTACGTGGCTAATGTTAGGCAAAGTGTAAAGTTTACGAGGGAACACTTCTTATCTGGGATTTAATTTACTAAAATAGTAGTTTATTTAATAATTGTAATCGTTTAATCAAATATACTTAAAAAGAGCGTGACCCATTTTCTGTATGCTTAGAAAAAGGAGCGAAGTGAGACGATTATCCTTGGTGCATCTTTGATATAAATATAAAATAAGTGAGAAATACATAAACTGAACCGCCCAATTTGTCTATTAGGCTGTGAAAGATAGGAGTTCCTGCCATTTTTATTTATAACGCTTATCGAAAATTGTAATGAAATTTGTGTTTTTGGATCCGTCATTATGAATTTTGAACGTTGGACGCCAGCTACTCAAGAAATCTATGGAATACAAATTTCGTTAATTTGGGAAATCTTTTTACATTTTTTGTTCGATTCGGTTTACAGGATGAGCCAAACTCTATTGTTATATGTTATATAAATTAGAACCGCTTGGACTACCTGTATTGTGTTATTTTGTCTAGCAATAGATCTGCTGGACCAGCACCTATAAAACCTCCTAGGTTTAAACTTTAAGTTAAACTTATATTTAAACTATAAGTTAAACTAGAGTTACACTTTTAGGTATAAAACCAGCCGATTTAATGGTTTTTGATTGTTATGAGATACTATTTTCTCAACCATAAGTGACATAAGGGATCGGTAAAGACTTTACCGATATTTTACTCTGCTTTTACGGGTAAATAATGATAATAAAAAAAAATTCCGTCATCACTCGTTGGAAAGTTATGAGTTTATTGCGAAAAATTTATGATACATTGCTTAAAATTTTTGTCAGAACATGAAATGAAAGAATATAAAATAATAAAGCTTGCCAAATACTAGTTTTACTTAAGAATCAGAACAATAGAATTGGATAAATTTATAACAGGTGTTCAATATAGGGACCATTATCATTAAACAGGCCATTGCAGGCCATCTATTTAAATCACATGCCCATAGGATCTTCGTATTTAGTTCCTTTAGATCTGCTGACTTGTGTTGATATATTACCTTTTTTTAAATGATCTCTGAACTTTTGATACAAACAATTTCGGACAATACCTGAATTATGAGAGGATGTCCCATCCTGTTGCAACACTAAATTTCTGACAATTTGGTTGAGAATAACGGTGCTAAATCATTTCTCAAACAATTTAAACATGTTTATTATTTGGTTCGATTTTGTTAAAAAAATATGGACCATTTAAATAATTTTCCACAATACCACGCCATATATAATCATGATTTTAAATTTCTAATTTCAAATGAGGATTTTCATAACAGCAACTTTTTCGGTACGAGTTTCGTCGGTCCATAAGATGTGATTTATAATAATAGTAAAAACCACAGAAATGAGACAATCCCAGAATCCAAACCGAAGCTGTCTAGAAAGGGGTTACACTTAGAAAAACGTGGATATACAATCATTGCCAATGCTGGTGGCGAGATTCGAATCAGCAGGTACAACGGATAGATTTTTAGTCACGCTTGCAATCGCCCGTTCTAGCCAACTATGCCACCGAGCTGGTTTAGGTAATGAATGAATTCATTGCTACTTTGTCATAGGTTAGATACTGGGTAGCTTGTGGTGCGGTGTTGCTAGGTGACCTATGTATTTACATTTAACAACTCGGTAATGGTACGACGACATTGCAAAAAAATTATTAAGGATTTTTCATTCCTTTTAGTCCAACATATCACCTGCTCTAATGGCACTCATACCTCTAACACTTTGTATACTACCTAGCAAATTTGTTGATGTTTTATTCATTAAATTTGTTACAATTATTAGATAACTAAAAATTGATTTATTTCTTGCCTCTCTAACGCCATGGATCAACTGCATGCTCTACAGTCCAGACAAATTTATAGATTTCTGTATTTAATTACTATAAATGTAAATTCTAACGCCTGCTTTAATTAAAGCAAAAAAATGGTAATAAATTTATTAAACGGTACACTTTTTTTATTTGCAGATAATGTATGGGCGTGTTGATTAAATTACAAATTAAAATAAGCCTGTTAACAGTAAAAAACATACAATAGACAACACCTCATTTGCCAGTGTTCATTAGACCGCTATAAAAAAAGTCTACACCAAATTAATAGTGTTGGTGGATGAAATTTTAAAGAAAAATAAAAAAACTCGGCATCTGTTTAAATTTATTTCACTCTTGCTTTAGAGTGCCCGCGCACTAAGCGGGCAGGATATACACGACCGAGAACGCGACCAGCCCAGAGCGGCCAGCAAGTCTGTACAGTCAGAAACGATGAAAAGATAAAGTACGACGCTGCACTTGAACTAGTGATCTTTAACGCGTGAAAATATCCCTGTGCGGATTGTACTATACTGGTCGCTGTGTAGTCGACTGCTAGTGTGCGGTCACCCATTATATTCTGTATAAACCAATGGCCGTGCGACCAGCTAGCCGCGTGTGAACCGCTCCTATTTTCAATGGCCATCGAGGCCAATGAGCGGTGGGGCATATAACTCCATATAAACCGTTGTCTGTCGCGACCTGGCCGCCTAGTGCGCAAAGGATCTTATTGTCAAAGTATTTACCAAAATACAACATAAGAAGTAGGAAATAGTAACCTTCCCTAGAATTTCATTCTACGAATTCACTACAATGAAGATCTGAACCGTACTAAGTACATTAGCACTCACAGATATAGACAATTTTAATTACAAAGGGTGTTTACGGTCTTTGTTTTTATTTATAATAGGTGATATAGGTCAAAAGCAGTCTTAGTCCTTAGTAAAATTGCATGCTATGAAAGAAAATATTTATCTAATTTTTTTTTATTTTTAATGGGTGATACTACAGGTCAAAAGGTCGATAAGCGCTGTTACAACAGATGTTTAAAGGTACCACCCTGCTGTTGTATACAAAGATTTGTTCGGCGTACCCATGAGTCAGCCTATCTTTCAAGCCTAAGGTTTTGTTGTCGAATTGGTGCCGCGAATACATCCACCCGATTTCGCGGTTGACAATTTCATTGGTGTATACACCCAAGTAAAAAATCCAAGGCAGGTCAAGAGACAGGACCACCTCGGCCAATCAATTTTTTCTTCAAACACATTGTGGTGATGAACTAAGCGGCTGAAATGCGCGGACGCGCTGAAACCATATTTGTTGACACACATTTGGGGAAATATCTATTAAAAGTCTAGACATACTGTTTTGCAAAAATAAATATATAACCATTTCCAGTTCACGATCTGGCAGCACAAAAGGGCCAAAAATTTGTCCGCTTACCAGCTCGGCCCATACGTTCAGAGAAAATCTGTGCTGGAAATGATCAACGACGAATAACATGCGGATTTTAGACACTTCAGATATGCGTATTGTGGGAGTTGTGTACGCTGTTTCACTAAACGTTGTCTGATCAGTCGCCAACTCAGTAGATAAACATTCTAAATTTCTTCATGTTGTCGCAAAAATAATCTACAGAACTCTACGCACAGCGGATGACCCTGAGGTTGTAAATCTTGTACCCGTTGAACATAGCGAGCAATTTGCAGCATATTGTCGATGAACTTTCATCAGCAAGTGTTACATCTCAACCACCTGGTAGCCAAATGTTACACCTGGTCACCACGTCGTCAAATATAACCGGGGAACCCCCGTGGTACCGTGATTTTAGTTTCGCCCTGTATTAGGATTACTCTTAATACAAGAGGAAACCAAATCAGGTATTTATGGAAAAGCCTTCACTTTACCTATCAATAAGAACTATTCTTATTGACAAGGAAAGCGAAGAAATTTCCCTGTGCCTGCGGCTAGCTGATTTTTTTGGGAGGCAAGGGCCGTGCGTTTCTTGTTTCCTTGAGACCTTGGTTCACTATTATTCACTTCAAATAATTCTATCAACGAGTAGTAGGCGAGGATGAATAAGTAATATAAAAAAGTATATGTTTATATTAAGGGCGCCATCTGCAGTTTTACCAGTGATTACTTTTTCATCCCCCCAACTCAGAATCTACAGAATTTCTGTCTAAGGTAGAGACAGAATAAAAAATTAATTAATAAAATTAAGTATTTATTAAATCAACAGCAACACAAAATGGTAATTTAGAATTACCGACAAATATAATATATACAAAAATTTATTAAAAGTGGGTGAAACTCGTTCACCGAACACAATCGAAAATAAAATAACTTGCCACACTCCAGCGAAGACTGACCTGTGATGGAAAGGGTGGCGTGAGTCCTGACGTTAACGTTTTCTCGTCTGGTATGGACACCTAGTTTCTTAATACATAGTCTATATGAAATGAAACGTTACTCAAAATTGTGGAGCTCATATCACGTTACAAGTTACAGATGAACTCTGGTCATCCAAATAAAACATCCACGGAACTAATCCTCTGGATCCAAGAATCGTGACTTTTTAATTTGCCAATGTGCAAATATTAATGTCCAAATGAAATTGGAAGTGTGTGAAATATAAATTCACAAAAGAAATTCCTGATGAATTTTCCATTAATGATGAATATTAAAGTTCCTGATTAATGCTAAAATTCCAGATGAATTTTATTAACGATGATTAATTTAGGAATTTTATTCAATGATGAATAATATTTTAGCGATGAGATATTAGTTTTGTCAGATTAATATTAGCGATCAATAATATCAGATTTTTTAATAATTATAACAGATTTTTTTATGCTGAATTTATTAGCATTTAATTAGCATTTAATTATCATTTAATTATATCAGATTTTTATTAAGCCGGCTTCAGACTATGTATTTAAGAAAGGAATAAATAGAAACATATTATTAGAACATGTGTCACATCTTCACAAAAAAATTAGAAAAATTAATTATTAACTTTTCCTTAAAAATATACATCTTGAAGAGAACTTGCAAGAAAAATAAATCATTTAAAACTATTAGTATTACCTGATGGTTGTTCACAACACTAGTAAATTAAGATAACATTTCAAAAGTTGATTGATGTTATCGATTGTCTGCCAAGAGGTGCTGCCGGTACAAAGTTGATTATTAAAATGGCTTATCTTCCTGTCTCTATCAAGGAGGTAAACTAGTTTGATATAAAAAATCAAACTTTATAAAATAAGATATGAAAGTAACTAAAATAAATTCATAATATATCACAAATAATATTTAATGATTAAAATCCACTATAAGAATAGTCTAATGGTACTACATAACACATGTATTACACAATGATATTTAAATTAATTATTCCCCAAAAGTATAGCGTATCGCCATCTATGAGCGGTATGATAAGTTGTCTCCCTACTGATGGGCAACAGGAAAGTTTATGAGACAGAAAACTTTAACAATAGTAGCTGAAGGTCAAACCAACCAAAGGCAGTCGCAACCCTTCTGAAAGGAAAACTATAAACAGCTGTTCCCAACTTCTGATTTAATTAATATCGACATAACTATTGAATATTTATCTAATAAGGTAATAAATGATTGCATATTTTATGTGACACATATTTCTAATCATATTTTCTTTCAGTGTGAAAGCGTTAACTTCGGGGACTGTTATTACAACAAACGTACTTAAGTAATAAACAATATTGGATAACGTAAATATGTACAAGATACTATTAACTTAGATGGTAAACATAATAATTCCTTAATAAATATGAGATCGACCAAAGGTTAAACAGAAATTCTTCACCTACTAAAAATACTCTATTATAAACAATTGGGAACCAGATAGATATTTGGAGGTTATTATTTATTTATTATTATATTCCGGACAGTGACGTTTTTGAACGGAACACAAGGTATTCAAAATTTTTTCTTCGGTGTCTAAAATTCGTTTGTGCCGACCAGGTCAATCCAGCTTAGAGAAGCCGAATTTTAATACACTTTCTCATAAATTATTCCCGTGTCAACTTCCTCAATATCAAAATACCGAATGGTAATCACGGTTTTCACTTTTCACACAACAACAGCAGTGTCGACTGACAAAGACCTGACAGTTAAAAACAATAGAAAACTGAAGTGGATATGCCGAATTAATAAAGATTTTTTGGGCTCGTTACGAATATGTGCTCCATTATTCATATTAGACGGTTTATGAATATCATGATTAACCAGCTCATGTAAAAATTTTAAACAATTATTTTCTTTCTTACACAACTTTTACTTAAGATGTTTTAACTTATCTCCTTATTTTGACCTGTAATATCACCTATTAAAAATAAAAGCGAAAGACTGTAAACACCCTGTATAAGTTTTGCTTGTTTGTGATATCAAATGTGTTATATTGTTAGATAATTCTATTAGAAAAAAGCACTTTTAACGTATTTATTGAAACTCGCCAAGTCCAACTTTGTACCGACATTAAATAGTTTGGTCAAATTATGGTCCAAATATCAATCTCCTTTTTGTTGAATCATGTAGCTTTCAATTTCCGACCAGGAAACCATATTCGTGGAAAAAGAGATTTCTTATTCCTTTGTGTACCTCAACGATGTTTTTAGACTTGCAAAAAACGACCGTTGTTAATACTTATGGCGGTTGGATTTTATTAATGAATTGTGAATACGTAGGCAACAGACATGCGAGGTCGTACGGCCTTTGTAAATTCGAATTCAAAATAATTAATAAATTATTCAAATAATATAAGAAAAAATCGATTGATATAAATATCTTACCCTAATAAGGTGTCCTCATGAGCACAGGCAGTACGCAATAAAAGTCTATGGCCTCTTAAGTGCGTCTACTGAGTTGCAGGTTATAGATACTTTTATTAATTTTACTGTGCTTTTATTGGGTATTTATCTATTTTATTTTTTTTGTCTTTTTTTTATTGGGGTCTGATGGAAGCGGAAAAGAAACAAGAAGGTCACGTTTGTTATTACAAATGCTGTACACTGGAACATTGGACCATTTTTTCTTGTTTCATTTATCTAGATAATGTACAAATTTTTTATTTTAAACACGTAAAATGTCAAAAAATATATATATACACATGGCTGCACAAACAGCAGATTATACTATACTAGAATGTTTATTAATAATGCAAGTGTGCGCTGACAATCATAAACAACTGTTAATAGACATGATATAAGTAGTAGGTAGTTACACCATACCCTTTACCGACGCCAGTCAATTTCTTAAAACGGTCGGCTTTAAATTCATCAATGTCTAAGATATAGGACATAAGTAATTAATTGAAATTCTCTGTACTTATGAGTGCCATCGCAGGTGTCTGTAATTGATAGTATCGGGTAATCAGATGATCAAATACCCACCAGTGACGGCTCATAGGGTTTGGATATGGAGGTACTATAGCGTAAAGGGCGACCAAATCGCTGACAAAATTCTGGGAATATCTTTCCAATTTTCTAAAATCGCATGCCAAATCGTCCAAATTCCATCCAAAAAATCCATATTTAGAGATCTAGTGTTACGATTCGAATATTTCAAAAAACGTATAGAAAAAGCTCATGATTTTGCCGAATAGAGACGAATTAAAAAAATATTTCTCCACAGAAATATGATGGCTAGTTAGTCACATTAATGAAATTAGCTTTTAGAACTTAAAAAAAATTGTAATTGACTGTGAAATTCGAAAATTACGATTGTTTGAAAAGTCGAAATTATGTGAAGTTGCAATTCGAATGTTGACCAGTTTATTATAACGAGAAGTAGAGTTTAGTATGTGCTGAAAAAAGTTGCGTTGTAATCTGTTTTAACACATTGATACAGAAAACGTTTGTTTGCTGTTATTATTTGCAACTTTTGAATTCTGCTGAATTACAGAAAGGTCTCAGTCAAATAAGTAATCGCAGGCGCTAACGACCAACTGCAATTATTCATTTTAATAATGGAATCTTAAAAATTTCCTACATTCATAAATGTTTAATGTTGAGATTATAAAGTTAATTTTGTCGGTCCCTAAATTTCAATAAATTTTAGCTAAAACTCAAACTAATTTAATATTAAATTTCATTATCTTTCTTAATCTCTACCTGAATCTTGTAGATATAAATTATATTTCCTATTTCAACCATGAGTAATATTTAAATTAGAAATTAAACCTTAAATAATTTAGAATATTAAATGTTAAATTCAACACATGTATATATATATATATATATATGAACAGAGAAAGGAGTTAGACGCGGGTTTAATTACATTACAGTAAAAAAAACAATGATTCAACGGGTACGCCCGCATAAAGAAAATTGCACGGTGGAAAATGCATAAATTGCAAATGGCAGAAAGATGCAAACCGTGGACACGTGTTTCTGACTAATTGGTCTTCATCAGCACGGTGTAGCTGAGTTAAAATGATGAACAAAACTCAAAAAAGACACTAAAGGAAAACCACTGACAGGGAGCCAGTCACACCTTTGTGGCTTCCACTTGGATGGCTCCGGGAGCGTGTCCAGTGGTTCTCGCGGGCACTATAGCTGCGTTAAGAATATAGTTGTTCATCATTTTAAACATTCAACTACGCCGCTAGAAAATTGCACGGTGGAAAATGCATAAATTGCAATGGCAGAAAGATGCACCGTGTCCACGGTTTGACAATTGGTTTCATGCCGGTTCTGAGTTAAAATATGAACAAAACTCAAAAAACACTAAGGCAGATTTCCACCTTGGTTCTCTTTGATGCTCGGTAAGCGTCGCCCAGTTGAATCTAGTTCTTTTACCCGAAATGAATAGAACAGAGAAAGGAGTTAGACCCGCGTTTAACTACATTACAGTAAAAAAAACAATATTCAACGGGTACCCCATAAAGTTCATATTCATTTTCTTGGGTCCGGAATCCCACGCAGGTTGCTATAGTTGCCCGCGTGTAGCTGAGTGAAAATGATGGACACGCTCCCATACCGGGAGCCATCCAAGTGGAAGCCACAAAGGTGTGACTGGCTCCCTGTCAGTGGTTTTCCTTTAGTGTCTTTTTTTGAGTTTTGTTCATCATTTTAACTCAGCTACACCGTGCTGATGAAGACCAATTAGTCAGAAACACGTGTCCACGGTTTGCATCTTTCTGCCATTTGCAATTTATGCATTTTCCACCGTGCAATTTTTCTTTTATGCGGGCGTACCCGTTGAATCATTGTTTTTTTTACTATATATATATATATATATATATATATATATATATATATATATATATATATATATATATATATATATATATATATATATATATATATATATATCACACACGTATGTTTATATACAGGGTGTCCCTAGGTGGAGTTCACAATACCTGTAAATTATTTAATTTTCAATTTTTCGAAAAAGTAATTCTTTATAAAAATATTTGCTTATTTTAAAATTCAAGAACCGCAATCAAATGTTCGAAAAATTATACAGGAAAAACTTGTGAACTTGTGAAAATGTGAACTTTGTTCAAGAGTAAAATACCAATATTTTTCTTTTTTAGAGAAAAATGAACTGTAACCACAAACGTCAAAATTTTTATAAAGAATGCATTTTTTTCATTAAAGTAAAAAATAGTTTGTCATACATGCATTTCAGCATTAACTTGAAAATGTTGGTCTTCCATGACATTCGATTTTTTCAGTGAAATTCTTAATTTAAGTCGGTTTAATGTTTAGGAATAATAACTATTGTTCATGACATTTTTTTAAGAAGATATTGGTTTACTCCTGAACAAATTTAACGTTTTTTAAGTTTTTGATTACCCTGTAAAATTTTTCGAATATTTGATAACGGACTCAAAATAAGCAAAACTTATTATAAAGAATGACTTCGAAACATTTTAGATTAAAAAATTTACAAGTATTTTGAACTCCATCCGGGGACAATGTATATTACTTGTGTTTCACAAAGAAAGATTATTCAATTTTATGAAATTTCGTATACGTTTTTCTTCTCATTTGGATATTTACAAATAAACGGGGATTTCTGGATAGCAATTTAAGAAATGGAAATGTATATTTAGAGAGAATTTCTGGCTGTTAGGCATAAAATGTTTATCGACTATTTTATGACGTTCATTCACTTTATAAATTTCATTTAAGTCTTTTGCGTCTGTCGACTACAAAATGCTCAATTTTGTGGTAATTATTATTACCGAAGACAAATTAAATTTATGAATTTGACAGCCAAGTATTAAACAGGGCTAATTTTATTACGACATCAAAAGTTGAACTGAATAAACCAAAAGATGAGATATAATTATTCGTTACCTATATGTGTAGAAAGTCTATCTGCTTGTATTTTTTCATATTTTCGTTTTTATTACTAATTGTTTATAACTTCTTATGAGTTAAATTGTATACATTATTTAGTTGAACACAGAGCTGAGTGACGTCACACAAACCGGAATCATGTTGGTAGCATTTGTCAGAACGCCTAATACTACTAACATCACACCACAACTGACACATTTTACATTGTTTACGGTTAGTTTTGTGGTTATGTTCTGTGTCTTCATTTACGAATCGTGTTTTGCTTTGTTTCTGCACATTATTGGAAGAAAATGGAGCCAGGATTTTCTAAAGGAAATGCAGAAAATCTGCCGAAAGTTGACTTTATTATGATGGACGAGTTTTACATGTCAAATTTGGATTATTTATCAGCAGAAGTCAGGAATATTAAAAAAAACGGTAAGCCATTACCTAGTAACCTTATTTTCGTGTAATTTATTTATAAATATAATGGAACTACCATTATTTTAACATGCAATTGTTGTTACAATATTTTTCCAGTTTTCTGATTCTTCTTTTAACTGTAAAATTTCAATAATTTAGCATCAATTTCTAAATACAACTACTTTTCTTACATCAAAATGATCTTCACAACAGTAAATGTTTCTGGTTTTCGTCAACTGCTTCTCAACTTTGGCTATTTTAAACCATGCTTTTCGTCTATTTTCATCTGGTGGAACGTAAACGAAAACTTTGATTGGACAATTCATGTTGTTATTTGTACATGTTGATACAAAGCACTTTTTAAACATGTTCCACACACAACAATCCAAACTAAAAAGAAACGACTATCAAAGTCAATTTCGACGTCAACTGTCAAAAAGCAGAGGACCAACTTTGCAATACACCGATGTGTCATGTTCAAGGTCGTAGTCCCTTTGACGTCACTAAGGTGAGTTGCGTGACGTCACGTAAAAGCGCGCGCTTTATTTCCGCACTTTTGTTATTTTTTTTCCGATAGAAATCGTGCTCAAAAAAAAAATAATAAAAAATACGGCAATTTTTTTTATAAAACAGTATCACATAAAGCAATAAAAAAAATCTGTGAAATGGCTCATTATGCCAGATTGCATACTCGGATAAATTCAGTTTCTATTAATTAAACTTTCAACATTGTTTAACTGAACATGTTTTCTCTACCTACTACTTTACTGTTAAACCAATTTCATAGTTTTGCACGCCTCTCGTATATGATACGAGTTTTTTTAATTTTTTTTATGTATTTTTAGTTTTAGGGAATGCTCCAAATTTTATCGAGAATAAATATCTCTGAGAAATGGATAATAAAAAAGTTTCCCATATGATGCTTCTGATCACACACTGTATACTCTATTATGTACATATTTTTTAAGAGCATATCTCAAAAACCAGTGAAAAAATGGGATTTTCATGTCCAATAGGCCTAACATTCTCACCAAAACTTATCAAAAGTTGAGAAGTCAAATTTCAAAATCTTATTATTATTGGTTGATTTGACATGGAATGACTCAAATCTAACTAGATAAAAATATATAGGATGTTCCCTTTTATATTTGTATTTGAAAAAATCTTCATTCAATTGTTTTTATTAATAGATAGCAAATAAATTTTTGAAGGATCCTCTGCTTTTCCAAAAAGAATTTTTTTCATTTTCTTAAGGAAACCCACAAACTTAAAATGTGTTTCAAAAAAATGATAACATTGACATGCACCTTTACACATAAATTCATATGGATAATATAATTTTATTGTAAAGTTGTTGTCGAACTCATTTAAAATAAATTGATAAATACAGAGTGTTCTGTTTTAACTTCCCCAACATATTGATCTGGCTTATTTTGCGAGTGACAACATCGGTTAAATTAGAGAAAATATTCTCACAAAGAGTCTAAAACCAACAGAACTTAATTACTTGACTTGGTTTTTTAGATATCTGGACAGTACTGACAAATTAGTATTTTGTTTTTCTCCCATTTTCTGCGTATTTGAATAATTCAGGTAAATGAAATTTTAATATAGGAGTAAGTTAAACCATTGTAATCAGAAAAAAAAGCTATTTTCTGATACGATAATTCAATATGGCTGCCATAAGAAAAAAAATCTAGTTGATGATTGTAACTGAACAAAAATTTGTAATACTTTTATTTTATAAAAATTATATAAAACACAAAAAAATTTCTCTAAGAGTGTTTTACAGAAAAAAATATTGGATGTCAAATAAGCAACATTTGGAAGAAAAGCAAAATATGAATATTTCAATTTTTTCCAGATATCTGAAAAGCAAAATCAGACAATTAAGTTTTATCGACTCCAAGTTCTTAGTAAGAATATTATGCAATTTTTCTCTAATTTAATTGATGTTATACCTCGCAAGATAATCAAGATCTCTATGTGGGGATATTTAAAGCCGAACACCCTGTATAATTATTTTAATAAGAAATAACAATTAATCATAATGCACAATGCGTACTTAATCTTATACAAACCTCTTTGTCTTCTAGTCTAGAAATTTATATTTTCACCATCACAACACAATGTCTCTAATATAAATAATAAAAAATAGTTAAGAAAGTTAAAAAAGTAGTTTTTTCTGTTTTTGACTGACCTTTCCCACCAAGTTGAAATATCAAAATTAATAAGGGCAACTGCTTATTTTTTATTTTTATTATTGCAAATTTGGACACGCTTATAAGCATACTTCAAGTACATAACTTGAAAGTACTTGAACTACGTATTTGAAGTACGTTTTTAAGTAATTGATGCAGTTTTTAAGTACTTGAAGTAGTTATCAAATACTTGTATTAGATTTTGTAAACTTGTACTGTAACTTGTTTAGCAAGTAGAAAGTACTAAGTAGTGAACCTAAATATCTGCAAGTATCAAGTATCATTTCTTTAAGTATTTGAAGTACAATACTTGAAGTATTTAAAAGTAGTGGCAAGAACCGGAAAAAAGTAAAATCGGTTAATCAGTTTAATCAAAAACCGGTTTCGGATAAAACGGTGTATCCAAAAAATAGATCAAAATTGATTAATCGGTTATAAGAAAACCGATTAATCGATCATCCGAAACCGGGTAATCGGTATCCGAAAACCGGTTAATTGGTTACTTGAAAAACCGATTAATAAGAAAACAGATTAGTTTATAATTTAGATTTTAGAAGACGATTTTAATATTTTCATTACAGTGGTCCAGTAGGTACTAGTATCGAAAAACTCGATACAACAATTTTATAGAACTATTATGTATTAGTTATTTTGGCAAAATTGATAACAAACCGAATTCGATCCGACGCGTCGTAACAGAGTGACGGCCAATAATATACAAATTTTTTTCCCAACAGAGGAGGATGCCTTGCAACGCACCAAGGGTGCGCGTAGCGCACGTTTAACTTATGCACATATCAGAGGTGGATACGGGGGTTAGACTTAAAGGTTGTAATACTTGTTTATAGTTATTTATTTGTGGCATCCTATAATGTTTCTTCGCACCTTTCTTTAGTGCCACTGCCCTATAACTTATTTAAAAAAAAATATTAATTAAACTTTTGTGCCAAAAGGATTATTCTATGAAAACATATAAACAGAAATCTGTCGTGTTTGAAATTACTAAAAAGCAAATAAATTTTCTCTAAGTTTGAGAACGGAATCAGAGTTTTCCGCTACCTCCCGATCTCTAATTCTACATAAATATTGCATAATAAGATACGACACGTTGAAGTTAAAAATAGAAACTGCAAAGAAAAAAATGCAAGGGATTGTTTTTTCTGTTTTTATTTAGAGCACGGCGCATGTCATGCATGAGTCATGTCATAACGAAAGTCTAGCTAGACTTTTTAGCGTTGTGATTATTGTGCTACTTAATATACGCAAAATACGACAAAAATGGCAAAATACAAAATATATCACGTTTTATGTAAATTCTAAACTAAACATGCGTCAGTACCCACCTACCCACCTGTAGTTTCAGATTTTAACAACATTTGAAAAACTATTAATATGCATATTAATTGATTATCCGAATAGTCGGTTATTTGAATAACCGGTTATCCGAATAGTTGGTTATTCGAATAACTGATTATCCGGATAACCGGATATTCAGTTATCCAAATAACCGGTTATTTGAATAACCGCTTAACCGAGAACCAGTTTTCGATTTTGTACAAAACCGCGAATAATCCAAAACCAATTATCCGGTTTACCTAAAAACCGGTTTCAGTTGCCAGCACTATTTAAAAGTAATTGGAGTAGTTTTCAAGTACTTACTTTTACTTGAAGTAGTGCCCAGCTCTGATAATATATAAAGTCATCCAAATCTTACAATTCTGTGGTCCCTAATATGGAAAAATATTGAAGAACTAGGCGACAGATTGCATTCAACTAACGGAAAACAAATATTTTTAATGAACAGATACAAAACAATACAAAATGAATTCGTGTAGATCAGTATGGGAGCTTTTTATATAAAACTCTCGGCCGGTTTTATAATGATTCATTAAGTGACTTTATATAAAGTAGACTTTAATTACCATAGAACCAATTATCTTACAATGCTTTTTTTCATTTATTTAACATCGACCTATTTCCGCTACCAGAATCAATCATCGACGCCAGGAGACGAGCAATCCCCAATCTAGAAATTTTGCCGAACATTTTCTCCATCGAAGAGTAGGGACCTTTTATTTGCCTAATATCTAATAGACAAGAGACCAACTGCTTTCCATCCCTTCCGAAGGATGGTATATCATCTACACAACCCCCACTTAAGATTGCGGAGCATCTGCGTATACTCTGATATACAAGCCGCTAGAAGATGAGATGAGGTCGCCGACTTTCCTATGGGTTACATCCAAATTACGGACTGCGACTACCATTGCTTAATTTGCGTTCGAAATACATTATTAACACAATATTAACAATCGTTTCCATGGGAAAGAAAGTCTACTAAAATTTAAAGGTACTTTAATTTTATTGAGGGATAGATGGGTACAAGGATTGATATTTTGAAATCTGGGTGCAAACAAAATCTGCCAGAAAGTTACACTTTAACAGTTTTAAAAGATAGAAACCACAAAATATCAAAATGTAAAACTCAAAAGAACAACGTTTTTATGTTGTCAATGAATTTAAATATTTTTTCAAAAAAATTATGCACGAAAATGAACATAATGAATAATGATACTCAAAATTGATTTGCCAAGGAAAGAACAACCAGTTGACGGCAAAAAGTTAGAAATTTAACATGGGTATTTACTTTATTAACAATATTTTAATTCTTCCTACTTTTTCAGTTGATACAAACTAAAATGTGTTTTTGTTACTTTAATTCTATAATATGAGTCTATTGAACCCCGTTTTTATTTAATGCAAAGCAAAGAATTCCGGCAAAAAACATTTTGAGAGATGTTTTCTCGACTATTTTCCTCACATTATAAGAATCAATGAAATAGCAAGATTTTGAAAATTTGGAAGTTGCAATTTTCGCTGAAAGTTTATTTCAGCGAAAATTGCATTCCAAGTGAAAATTTTATATAAAATTAAAGCAACTATTTCCATCACATTATAAGAACCAGTGAAATACCAAGATTGTGAAAATTTGGAGCAATAACAACATACTTTCAGCGAAAATTGCATTCCAAGTGAAAATTTTACATAAAATTACAGCGAAAATTGCACTAGGCTGAACAGCATAAAACGTCAGTTAAATCGATATAAAAATCGAGGATTTTTTCTTTCTTTTTTATTTTCCTGTGATGGTGGCAGGCTTATAGAAGCAAAAGGAACATAATTAATTACCTACTTTTTAAATACTTTGGGTTGTTCTATAAAAAATAATAATTTTGAAATTCGATTTTTAAATAAATCCACTTAAAAATTGTGATACGAGTATAAACGTATACCCAGTCGTGATTGTAATAATTTGAATTGTTAATTCAGTTAATAATAAAAAATATTTCTTGTTCTATGTTTTGTTCTGGAAATAGTCTCATAAATATATTTCGTGCATTAAAAATAATCTGAAAATTCAGCATTCAAAGCGTGTTGTCTTTAAGAAACCGCATTCATTCATTTTGATGTGATTTGACTGAAAAAGTACCCTCGACTGCGTCTTGGACACTTTTTGTCAAATCACATCAAATTGAACTCAAACAGTTTCTAGACAACACGTTTTCATGCGCTGAATTTTGATAATTTGTAATGCCATTAATATATTACTACAAAGAATTTCCTACACCTGTCACATGACAAAGCAAATGACGACCTTGTTTTTGAAATCTTTAAATTGTGTACAAATAGATTTCTTGGAATAAACCGTACTTATAGGTGTAATATCTTGAATTTTCTGATCTATAAACTTTAATAACACCTTTTCAACGAGCGAAAACGTTTTAACGCCGTTTATAACTTTTTCCCACTGTTTCTTTACTTAACTGTTAAACTATACTAACTAATGTCATGCAACGCAATATAAAATTTTCTGAATTAAATTGAAAATTCTTATAGTTTTGTAGATTCTCTTATCGAATATCGCTGTTGTTGGAAAATTTATTGGAAATTTTTCCTTGCTTCTTTACACTTCTGCTTGTTGCTCCAAGAAAACTGCAAAAAGCATTCGTGTAACAGCGCGGAAAAATTTCTGGAAATTTACCTCACACTTGGGATATTACAACTATTATAAGTGAAACTAACTCTGTGCGACATTCATTCTTTACTTGTCTCTTCAACTGTCTTACTAACTATTACCTATATATTCTATAATGGAGCTAACAAAGCACTAATCAATCTGATAGTTGATTTCTCATGGTACACGGTTGAACACGTGTACTATGGAAAATGTAAGTTATTTTGAAAATGGCAAATTTATTATCTGCATATATCTGCTTGTACCTAATTCTACTCGCAGCATGCATTTATAATACAATAAACATATATTAATTGTTTGACTAGTGTCTTTCTATCTTAGTATTCACTAGCAGAGTTTTAGAATGCCGTTGGCGCAATATTCATTAACGCAGAATTTACATGTAAGTAGCGCGATCTTGGAGTTTTAACACAAATATAAAAACTAGACTGAGGAAATGATAGCGGTATGCATTCCAAGTGAATCTACGTTGGTTAAACCAGGCTGTATATATTACCTCACGTACAATATTATCCGTGACAGTCCTACATATTTATGGGTACGACGCCATTTTATTCCGACTTATTTACGTTTTTTATATAGTCCAATGATGATATACGAGATGCTGGTGTAAAAAGTCACATGGCCGGTTAAACTTTCTATTCAATTTGGCGATTCACCCATGCGGAAATCCAGAGAACGGAATGGAGATATCTTTGACAGACTATAAATAAATACTTCGGGGGGAATTTGCAGTTGGAATGTAGAAGGAGGGCATCCATAAAATAATTCTTCTCATTAAAAAGTATGTATACCTCAAAATTAACAAAAAAAATATTATTAATTTTGTTACTGTAATAAAGTTTTCATTTGTTAAGGACTTACACACATTCATTATTCCAAAGACTTTATCGGAAAGATTTCGGCAAAACAAGGGCCGCTTTCTGATTGTGTTAAATATATTATAGGCTTTCTGTTGCTTCTAGCCATAGATCTTTTCTAAAGGAATGGTAATGGTAATGGTGGGGAAGGCTGACGCCCAACAAGTAGGACTCAGACGAGCCCTTTTTTATCAACCCCTAGCAAAGTACATGGTAAAGGGGATACCCTTTGCCGATTTTCTAATGAAGGCTAGGAAGTCACACAATGCGAGGGAGCTCATCTCCTCCCTTAGAAGCGTCTCAGAACCAAAAGACGTTTTGTCTCAGGCGTCCAAACGCTTCATACTGTTCCAAGAAGTGGTAAGACGTTTTTTCACCACTCCCGCATTCTGGAAATGTAGGGTTTTGCTCAATACATATCAATAATAGATGCCTCCAAAGTTGCCTGTCAGAACTCCGATTAACTCCCAGTAACCAGGAAGAAAAAAGTTAAGATTTTTTTATTTTCCCACAATGAGTCTGGCTAAATTGAAAATAGTAGAGAAAAAAATGGCTGCTATAATGTTTACCCATTTTCACTTTTGCGATAAAATTTTGGTGATAATGATAGTTTCGTCAAATCTAAATATGTTTCAAATAAGAGTTGTTAAAAATGAGAAACTGCGAAGAAAAGAACAACTAAAAAGTTATCTTCAGATGAAGCGTTACTAAGAAAAACTGGTAGGTAAATTTAATTTTACGCCAAATCAAGAAATTCAATAAATTATGAGTAAAAAATTCACAGAGTGGTACAATTCGATATAATCATTTTTCGAAATTTTAATTAGGGGAATTACATAACCTTAAAGTTTATTTTTTTCATATTAATATTTTGTCAAAACTTTTTTGGCAGCGAAACGATTTTTTTTTCAAATTTAGCGCACTTGCTATACGTAATAACAACATAAAAAATTTCATAAAATTTGAAAGCCTGAAAGGGCTTAAAGCCCCATTGTTGGCTTTACATTTGACTAGAAGTTTTTTTATTTACAATTTTTTTAAATATTTAATAATTTATTGATAAAGGTCATTAAGAAATCTTACAGAAAGGTCCTCTTGTTTGAAGTCGGCAGAACAATCGTTTTTGAGAAAATTGCATTTAAAATTTTGCGAAAATCCCTTAATACTGTTAAACCTTAACCACAGCATAACTTATGCTGTGCCTTATCTAACACGCATAACATAGCATGCTTTGAAAACTAAAAACTTGAATATTCACATATATGACTGCCTTTTTGGCAATACGAATGTGTGCATAAAAGGAAAATAATTGTTTCATATGGTTTTTGCAAATGGAAAAAAAAAACAAAAACAGTTAGACATTTAATAAACAAAATCTAAACATAAAACAAAACACAATTCAATTGAAGTAAGTATTTGACACAAACTTAATTAACAAAAAAAAACATAATGTACAAAACTGTAGGATAGTATTAATAAAGATCAAAATTATTTGTAAAAGAGTCTCAAACTGATGACGCTCCATTTCTGTGCATAATCTGCTTAAAAGCGACAGACGAACTCGAGCGAATATTGTCTAATAATTTCACAGCAATCAATTATCCTCTACCTTAGTTAATTATTAGCATTTACTGATGTTATGTATACTATCGCTTTAAGGGTACCCCATGAAAAAAGTCCATAGGATATAAATAAGGTGATCTAGGAGCCTATTGCACGAGCACCCCACGGCATATTCTTTATAAAAAAAAATGTTTCATTGAGTTCGAACAAAAATTGGGTGCAGCATAATCTTGTAATAACCACATTGAATTTGGTAGGTTATATCTTCTAAGATAAGTGGTAATTAGTTCTTTAAAAAATCCAAATATATTTCTCCAGTAAATCAGTTTGAAAAGAAAAGCGATCTAATTAAATTATCTTCAACAATGCCGGAATTTTGTGCTCATAATTTCATAATTATAGATATAAACGAAATTAACATTTTTAATGAAAATTGTTTATTTTCTTAATTGCATATTGGATAATATGATAGTGATAAAGTACTTTCGAAGTATAACTAACCAAAAAAAATACCATCAAATAAGTTAAGCTCGAATACATGTAGACTTAAGTGAAAGAAAATACCTATCTGGGAAACTGTTGAAAATTACTCCTAGGAACTGAAACCATCAAGAGCAGAGAGAATTTTAAATGTACCTACTACTTCTGTGTATGTGAAATCTATATGGTGTTCATTTGCCTTTATGGCATAATAAGATTAAAATGAATGCGTGAATGTATTTCACATTTCAACCGGTGGAAAATTAATTTTACGACATCGAAATATCTTTCCATTTACAATTTACAACTGTAAATCTTGCTGATAACTTTAAATGGGTTGTAAAAGAAAATGCCGTACTAATATTTCACCACTACATCTCCACCCCTTTCAGTATTTAGTTTTCGTAACATTATATTCTCATTTATTACAAAGTAAAGCACCCCATTTATTCTCTACCTCAATGTAAAATAAATTTATATTTTTATCACACCTCCAACATAATGTCTTACGAACAAATATACGTAAATATTCTGATCCAACAGTTATAATATACAGGGTGCTTCCAAAACAGATCACAGAGCTTTAAGAACTTAGCTCTACAAAAGAATTAGTGGAGGGGTGTAAGAAAATTTGTTGACCCATTGATAAACTTTTAGGGTGAGTGTGGTAAACATTATTTCGATTAGTCATAATGTTTTTAATATAAGGCTTACTGATTACAAGAATTATTATACTAGAAATATCTGTCAAAGTTTGTTTTTGATAGTGCACTCCAGTTAAACTACTGAAAAAAGAAGCTGGAGAACTTAACACCTCCTTAAATAGGAGATTGTGGATGAGGTGAAATATTTGAGATTCACTCTAGATAAATCACTTGGAACTCCCATCCAGAAAAGGTAATCCACAAAGCAAAACTGTCCTTATGGACATGTCGTCGATTTTGTCGTAAATTCTGGGGCGTAGGTCCACAACAAATTTACTGGATATATGTCACGGTTATCAGGCCAATGATGACATATATTTGGTGGCATAATGGACGGCAAAAGCCACACTCTCTGGTTTGCAGAGATTCGCATGCTTGACTATAACGAGGGCAATTAGCATCAGATCGTCATGCATCAGCAGCAATGGAAATCCTCCTAGACTTACCCTCATGTATTTCTTGAGATAGGCCAGGTGGGCCACGTATAGACTGCAACAAGCGGCCATAAATATAGAGCAGAAAAGGCTGCTGGATGACATTGAATGTCACAGCATCCTGGGAATACCCTCGGATACTATGCCTATCATTACCACCTACAAACTGACCGTCAACATCCTTTTTCCGGAAAGATATAATTTGGATAGGAATAAAGGCAACCTACTGAAGAATAAAGGCCCGTGCGGCAAGAGTGAGCATTGCCGATAAATAGCCATGTAAAACCATATACTAGGAATCTACCAATGAGTACGTATGGATCACAAAAAGTGGGCATATACTAAATCATTTATTTCGTTTATGGTTTATTGTGAATGGAGTGTAGAAGGTACATTTTTTTCCCTGGACAGACAATATAGAAGGTTCCAAAACATTCGACGGGCGCAGGAGCCGGACCAAATAGCTATAGATCAAAGGTGAGGATAACCTCAAGCCTAGATACTAATGCAATTTCATTTCAGTGCGATGTTCATGCCATTGAACTGTGTGTGCGATGGCTGGATGATATTTAAAAGCTCTTGGCCCTTACCGGTGCAACTTTAAAACGGTATGAAACTGTCACAGAACTCTAAGTCATTTGAGCAAAAACAATAAAGTGACTTTGGTCTGGATACCTCGCCACTTTGGTCTTGAGGGCAGCGAAATAGCCGACTCCTTGGCCAGAGAAGGAGCAGGACACGAACCTATACTTGGCATATTCTCAAGTACCAACGAGATGGCTATCTTAACTTGGGCTGAAAGGAAAACTCTCCAGCATTGGCAAGAGTTACAACAATTAGTTTATTCGAACGCGTTTATAAAATACCATTTGAAATCAAAAACTAAGAAACTTTTGAAGTTAAACATGGTACACTTGAAAACCCTAACAGGCCTATATACTGGGCACTGTCGACTAAATTATCATCCTCATAAACTCTGCCTGGGGGAAAACATCGAGTGCCGCCTATGCCCTTAGGATGATGAGAAGGCAGACCACGTCTTGTGCACCTATCCCGCTGTAGAGGATCCAATTTTTGAAATGTAAAGTAAAAATAGTTTGTTTACAAAATGAATTATTCACTAAGAAAATTAAGTTTTAAAGATAACGTCTTTCATATGTTGGCTGCCATTTTCCCCAAATTTCGTTTAACTGAAAGTCAGTAATTTGAATAAATAAATCAAAGAGCTTTATGTCGCAAATAAATCCACAAGCAAATAATGAGTGCACAAATAGTATATTATGTTACTAGGAGGAGAAGGCGAACATTACATGTTGAGCCTAGAAGTTTGCTAAGCCGATGCGCAAGCCGAGGCTGAGCAACTGGGCCAAACATATGCCTTCTAATCCAAGTGATATATACTATTTTTTTCTTCGAGCGTCAAAATAAAAAAATTGCGACTTTAATTTCGAAAAATGACATCAAATATGTTCAATTTTGGCAAAAAAATAAAATATTGGTAATACTAACCATTTTATTTATTAATTAAGCATAACATAGTACTAACCATTTTATTTATAAATTAAATATAGGTAACATTTTTTTTTAATTGGAATTAAAATTAAGTATAACATTTTTAGTTCTTAAACATCAAAATCTATATTACTTATAGGTCTTTCCAAAAACCATTATTTATTAACATGAATATGCAATTCTGTATAGTACAGTTGCTTACGTTTAAAGCACTGCTGGCTGTGTTTGTTTCTAGATTCATAGTTCTGTCGAATACATTACTTGTAATAAGATTGTCAGTTTGATTGTTCAAAATTCTTTCATTGTTGGCAGAAAATTCTTCAGTAAAAATGTTTTCAGTTTGACTTGAAGTACTGGGCTCATTATACTCTAATGGGTTTAGTATTTTCATCGCTATCTGTTTTTTGTTGTTTACAGATTTTTCAATGTATCCTTCAGCAACGCTGGTGGATTTTCATTCACCATGTCGCTATAGGGTTGTTATATAATAATAATAATAATAATAATAATAAAATGTCTTTATTTATGTTAAGTGATTATAAATAATAGAAAAGTGTTACAGGAATGGCGAGGTTCAACATAGTTGCTCTTACACCTAACCATTCCATTTAATCAACAATTGCAAAAAGAAAAATAAAATAAAATGGGAAATATAGAAATACGCAAGAATAAGTGCGAAAGATTTACATATTTCTGTTGGTATAGAGTAAGAATTTGATCTGTTTTCTGAATGAGTTAATAGAGGGGGAAGATTTAATATAATGTGGTAGCTTATTATACAATGTAACTGCGTTATAGGTAAAACATCTTTCAAATTTTGCCGAACTATGCTTGGGTACAGTATACAACTCCCGATGACGAGTAACGAGTTCATGAGTGTCGATACCTTTCACTAACTTATCGTATAGATATTTGGGTGTTTCGAGTTTATCAATTTTATATACCATACAAGCTAAATGAAGCTGGAAACGCTCATCCAGGTTTAGCCATTTTGATTCAAGAAATTTAGATGATATATGATCAAACTTCCTTAGACCATAACTGAATCTTAAGCAAGCGTTTTGAACTTTTTGAAGACTTTCTTTGTCTTTATTCAAAATGACTGGCCAATAAACTGTATCACAATATGCTATGTAACTAAGTATTAAAGAATCGCATAACTTTAATTTCACTTCTTGGCTAAGAAAGTCCTTATGAATATATAAAGATTTCAATTTACTGTAAGATTTTTTGAATTACGTGACTGACATGTTTAGAAAACCTTAAATTGTTGTCTATATATATTCCTAAGTCCTTACAATAATCACTAGGTGTTATACTTTTATTGTTGACTCTTAGGATGAAGTGGGGATGACTTACGACCTGTTCCCTGTGCCTACCAACAACTAGCAATTCGGTTTTAGCTTCATTTAACACTAGACCATGGTTACGGGACACCAACGAAATGTGCGCCATATCTAAATTAATATTTTCAACTGCAGCATCAAGATCGTTAAGCAAGAATCTAAAGATTAATTGGAAATCATCAGCATATTGATGTGAATTAGCGTGTTTCAGAAACATCGAAAAATCAGCAGTAAAAACAGAAAATAACAAAGGACCTAAAACACTACCCTGTGGCACACCTTTATTGACAGTACGGAAGTTAGAAGAAATGTTATTAAGTACAATTTTTTGACATCTGTTAGCCAGATAATTAGAGAAAAAGGAAATTGTGTTGGGACTAAGTCCAAAATATTTTAATTTTAAGCACAGGGTAGCATGATTTATGGTATCGAATGCCTTACTGTAATCTAAAAGTATAAGGCAAGCATTTTCGTTATCATCACATGACCTAAATAATTCGTCTGTTACATGCAGTAAGGCTGTGGTGGTGCTATAATTGGCTCGAAAGCCAGATTGAGTTGCAGGTAAAATATTAAATTTCTCGAAAAATTGTGTAAGTTGTTCATAAATTATCTTCTCCAAAATTTTGGATATAGTAGGTAAAATGCAGATTGGCCGAAAATGTGACATTTCAGAGGGACAGGAGTTTTTAGGTACAGGGATGACTTTCGCAGATTTCCATAGTTTAGGAAAAGTACCTGTAGAGAGACATCTATTAATTATGAAAGTGAGGTGATTAATTAAGTATGGCGTTACTAAAGTTAACATTTTTAAATCAATATTATCTGCGCCTTTAGCATTTGACTTGATAGTGCCTAAACATTTTTCAACTTTATCAGCAGATACTGGTTCAAAAGTAAATTCTTCAGTAACACCAGGAAATATTTTATTGGCATAAAGATTTTCTACAAAATTAACATCAACATCTACCCGAGGTAATTTGTCAATAAAAAAATCATTAAATTCATCAGGATGAGCTATATCAGATGGATTGTCAAAGCTGTTAGAATGAACGTTAAGAGATCTAAGTGTTTTCCAAAAATTTTTAGGGTCAGTTTTAAACTGATGTTGTAAGTATCCTCTCTTTTCTGATTTAACCGCCATGTTAACTAAATTTTTTATTTCTTTATAGTAAGCCCGATCAACTTCAGTTTTAGTTTTCCTATATTTAAAGTGAGCACGATCTCTTAACTTCATCATTGCTTTGAGAGTATCAGTTAACCAAGGCGCAGGAGCTTTGGTGATTCTAACAGTTTTATAAGGAGCATGTATGTTAAATAGATATAAAATATTATTATTCCAAAATTCCACCATTTCATCAACATTTTCTAAGGTATATAACTGATCAAAATTAATTATATGAAGATCACGAATAAATAAATCATTTTCAAAACTTGAAAAGTCGCGAAAAGTTTTGTATGTCAAAGGCTGCTTAGATTTCCTGATATTTAGGTTACAAGTTACCAGGCAATGATCGGAGATATCATCCATATTTAGTACCTCAGAATTTAGAAAGAAATCAGGACTAGAACAGACAAGAAGATCAATTAAAGTTTGTGTATTATTTTTAATACGAGTAGGTTCCGTGATAAGTTGATGTAGGCCATATTTATTGAAAAGATTACTTAGTTGTACAAAATTATAACTGGCGTCATTCAACATATCAACGTTTAAATCACCACCAAATAAAACTAAATCAAAGTCAGGTATAAAATTTACTAAAGTATTTTCCAGTTCATCAAGAGACTGAAGAAGATTTACATTGGGCGGTCTGTATAATGTACCCAGGCAAAGCGTCTTACCTTCAATTTTTACACTTATCCAAAGCTGTTCAATTAAACCGTTATTAGGAACATCCAGAATTTTAAAACTGATTGACTTGCTAATATAAAAAGCTACTCCCCCACCTCTCCCCTCACGATCATTCCTAATTAAAGTATAACCATCAATTAATAAATTATTATCACTAATTTGATTGTCTAACCAGGTTTCAGAGAGACCAATAATACTAAATTTTTCTTTTAAGACTAGTTCAGAAAACAAATCAAACCCTGTACAAACAGAACGTATATTAAAATGAGAAAAACTAAACCATGTATTATGCATGAAAAAAAAAACCATACATAGAGCTCAAGTATACGACAAAAATATCTGTTAAGGCTTAATAAGCAGACAATATATTTTATTATATTATATATGCAAAAAACTATACAATTCTAATCATAAATAAATATACAGAAGAAATACTAATGTATAAACAAGTAAAATAAAAAAATTCTTATTCATGTAAATTATTTATGATCAAAAGAAAGTAAAAAGTAGGCAGTCATAAAGTGATATATAGAATGATTTACCCAAATCAGTTCTTCACAGAGGAAGGTAAAGGTAAAGTTAAATAGAGATAAGCTCTTAATATAAATATAAAATCAAAATAACGATACGGCAAACTATATGAAGATAGTGCACGCACAAAAAAAGTAATGAAAAAAAGTAATAACAGAAAAGAAATGACAAAAACATGACAAGATATTAGCAGTATAATTATAGGTATAAGGTGTAAAAAACATTTATAGTTGTACCATATCGATAAAATCAAGCACTTTCACCAAAATTGTAGAGACATTTCCTGCCATCATGTAAAACAAAGATTTTACCACCTGCCGACCAAGCCTTGTCTCTTCCATACTTCTCCTTAGCGTCCAATAATGCTTCATACCGCCCTTTTGTATCTACACCATTATCAACTAAAATAGTTGCCGAGGTTCTTCTAAGGCTATGTCCCGTATATTCATGTGAATTTGGCAACTTTAAAAATGCAACATCTTTTGCAACGTTTGAAATTTTATGTATGCCCATTACAACACGATGACAATGATCATTTTAATATTTAATAAAAAATCTACCAAAAGTTATGTCTTTTGGCCGAAGAGTAGCATATTTTCTTTATAAATTTAAATATAAATATCCAATTATAGTAAATGAGCGATGTTTTTTAGTTTTTGTGTTGGGAATATTTATTAAGATTAAATCTCCCAAATCTTTCATATCATTAACTTTTATATGAAAAAGTTCATTGCATCTACAAGCTCCTGTGACTCCAAATATTAGTACAACCTAAAAAATATACTATATTAATTTTATAAAAGTAAAATAAAGTTAGAAAGAGCAAAGAAGTTAAAAGTAGAGGATTCGAACCCAGGCCCTCAAATTACGAGTCCAACACTCTGACCACTAAGCTATATCCGGACTTAATGAAAGCATTCAATTCTTTTATCTATTATTTTCATAGCGGATAGATATAAAATAACTGGAATTTCAAAAATTATAACAAAATTTTGTATTACAGATATGAAAGGGTTAAATATATAATTTTAAAATGCGTACATAATCATTGTTGCTAAATATTTATCATTAAGTGCTTTATTAAGGAATTCATCAAATTCTTTTTTTAGACAAAACTTTTGACTTTTTTAGGTTTATAATTTTCGCCTTCTCGCTTTAAGAAGGCAATTAATTTAGAATAGTTGTCAATTTGTGTTCGATGTTTAATTTAGATTTTACCATTGAATATTGCGCCCATAGAGTGGAACTTTTCAGTTTTTTGGATAAATGTGTAAAATATGCATATATCATCACATTTTCCGAATACATATGTACGTTGTTGTCCTTGGCCCATTTTATAAATTTATCGTACGCATTATCGTAAACTTTTTTTGGATTTCGTGGGAATTAATGTTGCCACTGATGAATTTGCAATTTCAAGTAATTCAGGTGTTATGCACTACATTTCTTCAGATATTTTTGCTTTTAAATTTGAAAACCGACTCGACGTGAAATTTAAAACTGACAGTTATGGCAAGTCATAGCTACTTGGATTTTTAACTCGTAGTATATCATACTACACTGCTGTGCAAAACTAAGTAAGGCAGCACTTATTACTGTACCTATAAGAGTTAAAAGGCGAGATAAGAAGAAAGGAGTATTAAAAGAAGGCCTTTAACTGGGAGATGGAGGATAAATGATGGTTGAATACGATCAGCAATTAGTAAATTATCTGAGTGTAAAAGCAGATACATTTATATTAAATATATATTACACCACTACTGTCACTATCCTACTTACTTTTGCACAGTAGTGTACATTGTTTCATTTTTGTCCTAGGAAAAAAATTTAAAATATTTGTATTAGTACAAAAATAGGCACGTTCTCTAGGATGTGTTGCAATATATAATATAATTATTGTTATACGCTTGAAGAAAAACGAATATTTCATAACCATATTAACGTTGGTAGCAGAAATTCGAATCCCAGTGGTAAAACCCTTATAAGATGAGTGCAAAAATTCAGGACTAATGCTTCTGTCAGTCATTAGCATGGAACTTATCGGATAGAAACTTTCGCTGCATTTTGCATGACTCAAATCGTTCACCAATTGCCGGATCCTGTATAATACTGTAATACGTATAATATTAGAAAGATCTAATATTTGATTGATGTACCCCTCTCCTATTTCTTGCCGTAAAACAATTTTAACTTTCATAAACGCTCTTCCAAGGCATCAATAATGCTTATATCAATTTTCTGAAATACCATATGCTGATCTCTAGTTTTTAAATAAATTTTTATAATGTTTGCATTAATATATGAATCATTTATAGCTTGTTTGTAGTCACCGGACATTACAAGCCTAGATCTGCATCAAATAATTAAAAATGTAAAATTAAAATATTTATTTAGGTTGTTTTGTAAATTATTTTACAAGTGCAATTAACTTTTCATAATTCTTATATAATCTCAACATTTTCGTTTTAAGCGAAATGTTTTAATTTTCTAGTCGGAATATTTTCGATAAATTGTAGCGTAGATAAGCTCTTTAAATATTACAGTTGTTACGACCTTAATTTATAAAGATCTCATGTGGGCAAATTATACGGTAACTGAGATTATAAATGTTCCTTGTAAAATTTCTGCGTAATGTAATTTGAGCTGGAAACATCTTTGCTGAGAATTTATAGCTACTCTCACAGTACCTTACAAATATAACATCTGAGAAGGCCAAGGAAATAGGAATTTCTTAGTGTCTGGAGTATTTCAAAATTATTTATTTTATGTACTAAAGATGGTTGTAGTGTTAATTAATCAGTGAACTAGAGATATGATGTCTACTCTGCTCACATTTTAGGTATAGTTTTATATTCCTTTCCAAATATGGTGACGGAAACAGGTCCTCTAATCCACAAGGATGGAAGGACTAGACCACTTTTCCCGACATCATCGTGCTGATAAATACCCAAAATGATTGACATACGGAATCCATACTGTAAATGGCCTATAATTTCCTCCTAAATTGCCTACTAAGTAAAATATCTGATGTGGCCAGTACATAACTTTCTTATACCAATATACCGGGTGTAACAGGATCATGGTACACCCCCTTTTCTCCTTTAGTTTTAAAGATAATCGATTGAAATTTGGGATATTCTATATACATAATAAGCGGCACTTTTTGACATTCAAGTGATTTTTTTTCACTTCCGGTTTTGCTGGAAGTGACACTAACTTTCGATTTTTAAATGGAACACCCTGTATATTATTACATTTTTGAATTCAGCATAATTTTCTGAAGCCGACTATATCAAATAAGTGACATTTCAAACGTCAATATTTTTTATAATATAACTTTATTTTTCTATTTAAGTGTGTTATGACGGTTCCGATTTATTCTAAATGATCCGTGTAATGCTAGAAAAAAATCGAAATCCTGTTAAAAATACTAAATTACGTGATTTAAGAGCAAATAAAGTTAAAAAATGGCTTTTGGGGACAAACTCAATTTTTTCAAATGGAACCATATTGGTACCATGGTATCATTTATTAGTACTATTAATAAGGAATTTATTCATATGTCGTATTAAAATGTGCGATAAATACAAACAAGATTACGTTAAAAGAAAATAAAAAAATACAATTTTTTTCTAATTACCTTGCTATACATAAGGTGGCTTTGGAATACAAAAATATGAACACAAAACATTACAACAGTTGTTCAATATGCTGTCCATTAACGTCAATGAACTTCTGACCTCGCACAGCTGTTTCTCGAAGACCGTTCGCCAATTGCTGGGCCGCTATGCTATTAATTGCGCGTCTTACTCGTAGCTCCAGGTCTTCACGGGTTCTAACGGCGGTTTCGTAGACATTATTTTTTAAAACAAAGAAGGTTTAGTGCCATATTCCCCAAAAAGAAACAATTATGCAGCTACGATACGCTGATGAGGGCAATAACTCCGAAACACGTGTCCGTAGCTGCATAATTGTTTCTTTTTGGGGAATATGGCACTAAACCTTCTTTGTTTTATTTTGAACCCCAATAAATCTATCTTGTATTATTTTTTAAATTACCCCTAGCAAATAAATTAAGTGGTGTTAAATCAGGTGACCTTGTAGGCCACCTCACAGGACCATTTGTCGAAATTACATTTTCTCCGAATCTTTTATGGAAATACATTCCCTGCCGTAAATGGAAAGGTAATTCAGCTAAACTGTCCTCAATTTCATTTTGCAGAAATCCCAAGTATCTGCACCAGTCAGGGGTCCTTCAAATATTATTGGACCAATGATTCTACTACCGATTATTCCAAACCAAACATTGAAACCAAACCAACCTTGAAAGTTACCATCCCGTAATAAATTTTGATTTTATAGTGACCAATATTTTGTATTTTGTCGGTTAAATAAACCCAAATTTGTAAACCTAGACTCGTCCGAAAATAAAATCATTCCCAAAAAATCATTGTTTGGCTGCACGTTATTCTGCAAAATCCAATTGCAATATTCAATCCTACGTTCATAATCATTTTCGTACAAGTGTTGATGCAATTGGTATTTAAAAGATTTATAGTGGTATTTGTGCAAAATTCGGCTTACGGTTTGGTGACTGATTTCCAATTCAAACCCAATTTGCCTTAAAGAAACAATCTTATCATTCTTATCAACTTATACTCGAGCCAAAACATTAATTTAGGTTCCTTCGTCGAGAATGAAATTTTCTTCGGGATCATTGTTGGGCTCACTTCCGAATTGATTTTCAAGACGATCAAAATAATTTCTCGCTGGACATTGTCTATCAGGATATCATTCGGCATAAAGGTGTCTAGCCGCAACAGCATTTTTTTCTACATTCCCCATAAATAATTAACATGTCCACTTTTTTATCTCGTATGAACTTGAGGCATTTTGAACACAATTAACAAGAATATCGGTAAACCAACCAATGTTTGACAAGCTAAATATTTCATCGTTTTCAATGCCACTTTAGTTAGTTACATTTTAATATTTAATTGGAACAAAATTTTATTTTTCTATTTTCTTTTAACTGTAATTTTGTTTTTATTTATCGCACATTTTAATACGACATATGAATAAATTCCTTATTAATAGTACTAATGAATAGTACTTACTACGTACCAATATGGTTCCATTTGAAAAAAATTGAGTTTTTTCCCAAACGCCATTTTGATGAACTTTATTTGCTCATAAACAAAGTGATTTAGTATTTTTGATGGGATTTCGATTTTTCTAGCATTACACGGGTCATTAAGAATAAATCAGAACCGTCAGGCACACTTAAATGGAAAACTACAAATAATAAATAAAAGAAAAATAAATAAAAAATATTGACGTTGAAATGTCACATATTTGGTATCGTTGGATTCAGAAAATTATGCATAATTCAAAAATGCAATAATGTACACGGTGTTTTATTTAAATATCCAGAGTTAGTGTCACTTCCGGCAAAACCGGATGTGAAAAAAATCACTAGTATGTCAAAAGGTGCCGTTTATTATGTATATAGGATATCCCAAATTTCAATCAATTATCCTCAAAATTAAAGGTGAAAAGGGGTGATCCTGTTACACCCAGTATATCATCCTGATGTAAAAAAATCATTCACAGCCGACCCTTAACGTCGGCTCTGCAATGGTTTAGGCTGTGAGAACCTCCTCTATAACAATTAGTTCCCATTTTATTAAATAAATGATAGCGGGCAACCAAAAATACGGTCCCTTGTTTTCATGGTGGTCATTATTTATAAGAACAGATATTTTATTATTATTACTATTAGAGTTTTGAAGTGATGGCAGTACGTAATACTTTAACGTAGGCGTAAATGAATAAAAGATACGTATACGGACCGTTGCTAGATTAGTTGTTAAGTTAAATTTCTAACCTATCAACGTAAACGGATTTATTTGTTTCTATATTATTATTATTCTTCAAATAAACATAAATAGCTGCCAGCTGTTGGTTTGTGTAATATTTTTTATATATGAGAAGTAAATATCTATTTAAGGCAAGTACAAGCCAATACTTTTAAGAATTTAAAAAATAATCTTTTCCTGTAAACTTACTTAATTTGTGTTTATTTTTAGATGGAAGAAATTCTTAATGCTCAATTACTGGGAGACTCTGACTTTTGATGAGGATGACATGAATGAGGCAATAAATTTGCTACACTTGCTTAATAATATACACTTGTTTAATAACGATTATGTCAGAAATCAATTGTAGCTTTATGGATGATTTACTTTTGACAATATGATACCGAGGCAAAAAATTTGTTTCGATTTGAGAAGGCCCATATTCCCTCTCGCAACTGCTTTGAACATACCGGAGGATATAACCACAGATGATAGTATATTTTCCACCAGGTAGATTGTTCCTGAACCGCGTCTCTCTTCCACTTCTGTTGAGATAAGACGATAATACGAATGTTCAGATTTGACAATGGGAAACCCCACTTTACATCAGTCTCAAGTCCAGAAACAAATGAGTTTTCTTTAGACACGGTGAAAACGTTTGGTCTGCTAACATTATGACCCTGTTTCCCATTAAATTTTCTTTCTAGAGTGGACTTTGGCACACCAAATTAACTTTCAGCTTCCCTGAAGGACGTTTGCCCATTGCCCAGTGCCTGAAGTGCGAATTTCAGAGATTTTCTTCTGTGTAGGTTAAATATCGTCGAATCCGAAAGGTCGGAGCCCTTTCATTTTTTGGGTGTCCCAAGTTAGCTACAAAAACACACTTTTTATCTTTTTCTTTCATAACATCAAAACGAGAAAAGTTAAGTTAAATTTCTTTTCAATGCCTTAAGTTGGCATATTCTGCACTATGACAAGTATTCATTTCCATGAAAATTACTTACTAGTTTTGTCTGGACAGGGAGAAGTTTGCAGGTCACTAAATTCCTTCGGTTTTTGTTCTCGATTTAATAAATTTTGTACAGGACCATTGTTTAAAATTTGCTGATTTCAATACAAGTATCTGGTTACGTATTAGGTAGGTGTCGGTCTCTACAACAAGCCGGTAAATGAGTTTGTTCCTCAGGTAGAGATGACAGAAGTGTCGAATTTAATTTGTAAAACAGGATTGTCCTAAGTCACGGTGCTGTCCCAATTTAGGAGATTTTACGATACATGCAAAAAAAATGTTTGTATTTTTAAAATATTTGTATTTGCGTGAGATTTATAGAATGCAAATATTTAAATTTAAATTGAAAGCGGTTTTATGACGCATTAATGTGAAATTTAAAGAAAATATATATTCTCGATCAACCTGTATATTTTTACTTAAATTTTAAATTTGAATTCAAATTTAAAATCTACGAAAAAAAATCCATAAAAACCACTAGAAAATGTTTTTAGAATTAACGACAAAAATGAGAGGGACATTTTATGTGACTTACCCTGTACATACAAAATAAAATAGAGTAAACTATGTTTACGATGACGTTTTTCTTTTTTTTATTGAATACTGCTGCATTAAGTACCCTACTACGAAAGGCATCAATTAATTCACTTGGCATTTTTGATTATTGTACTGTTATTGTTCTTACTACAATAATACTCGGTAGTAAACGGAGCCATAAATCACACTGGATACACGTAGAGTCGACCGCGCGAATATTGTGTAGAGGGCGCCTGCTCCTTGTATACCAAAATCGGGAAAAGAGCCAAGTAATTAAAAATACTTAGAGTTGAAATATTTTAAAAAAATGTTTTTTTGATGGTGAATGTAATTATATTCTATGTCGCTGTGTTTTTTAGTTTTTCAATTTTCATATTTTGAAAGTTTGAAAATTTGTAGAAAAAAATCTAATTTTTTTTTTCAAAAAATTCCACACAGTGACCCAGATTGAACTATTATCTATATGTCCTCTAAATTTCATATTCATATCTTCTCTAATAACGTCACAGTTATCTGGCTACGCATTCATGTTTTTCACGGTCACTGTCGGAACTCTTAAGAACCTGAAAGTTACCATATGTGATAATGCATTGTATTAAGCGGTAAATTTAAATAATTACGAAAGTACCCATGCTATTTTTAAGCGAACTTATATAAATTATTAAAAATGTAAACTATTCTGAATTTTCGTTTAAAAATCTAGATGATTTGACTCTTTTCCCCAAAAATCCGCGACTTCTTTCTTATGGTTTTAAATCCATGACTTTTTCATGATTTTAAATGCTTCCAGGTTCGGTGGAAACTCTGTTACTAAACTAACAGATTCATGAGGTATCCCCAGTTTTCATAATCAGTAAATGATATAATTAAAATAGTTATCTACAACTCAACGATTGTAACTGCATATGGCGGTTCAGCGAGAGAGAAAAAATATCGCTAGTGTAGGACAAAGAAGAACCAAACGGCTTTACACTGAAAAGGCGGGGTTTAGACGCATTTAATTTTTGTTTAAAACTAGTAAACTAGGTTCGCAACCATATTCTGTAAACAATTTTTGTACTAGACTTTTCGCTTAAGCTGGCGATTTAAATAAAAACAGAAAGGAAGTAAAAGTGCTTCTGATTTACAAGAAAACAAAAAGGATGTAAAAGTATTGCCTCAAAATAAAATAGTATTATGGCCGAAATATATCCATTTACTGATAAGCCGTACGTATAATAAAAGGATTTATAGAGAACGGACCCTTTATTATGTTCTTTACAGAAGATTTAATTTTTCACGAACAAACTGGATCAGCATTGTATTTATTTTTACGTAAAAAAACAAAAAGTTGAGCAAAACTTCATAATTTAGAAATTGTATTCCAACTATTTATACACTAAAGCAAATAATCTAGAGGGAGTATATTGTTGTTCATCTCAAGAGAATTAGGTAATATTTAATTATGATGAATTATGATTTACCACCCAAATAATAATTTATGATTCATATTCTGACAACCAGTTTATAACTAATGGTTAAATCTAAATTGTGTGTATGGCCAGTTGTGGCAGGTACTCAATATATGGAAAATAGTGCTTTCATTAACATTAAATTCACTCAAGAATCTAAAGTTTGTAAGAAAGTAAATAAGTTGTCTGAAAATATAAAATTAAATGTAATTTATGCAGTGAGGTCCTAAAGTCACCCCTCCCTGCTATTTTTTGAGCCGTTTGGAATTATTCATTGAAATTTGGGTGCGATATTCCCAGGCAGTTAGGTACTTTTTGAGCATTAACTTTATTATCGATATTCCAATATGGCGTCTAACTGTCATATTGGATTTACCTACAGCGTGATACAGAGAGTGTGTTGTATATTAAATTAAAAGTCTATATGTTGCCAATGTCGCTTTAAAATTTCATAAAGTTTCCTTAAAGTGTATGGAGTTGGCGATGCAAAAATGATTAGGACGCCAATTCCATACTCTTTGAGGAATCATCATGAAATTTTACAGCGACATTGGGGACATAAAGGCCTTTATTTTGATACAATACACCTCTATATTACGCTGTAGGAAAATCCAATATAGCGTCTGGCCTTCATACTGGATTTTTTCAGCATGGTATAAGGGTGTGCCGCATCAAATTAAAGGTCTTTATGTTGTCAATATTGCTGTAAAATTTCACAATATCCTCAAAGCACCCTAATCATTTTTTATACGCAAAAATGATTATGCCGCCAATTCCATATGCTTTGAGGTATCATCACGAATTTTTAAAGAGACATTGGCAACATAAAAACCTTTAATTTGATATGTAACACGCTCTACCTGGGAATATCGCCCCCAAATTTGAATAAAAAAATCCAAACGGCTCAAAAAATAGCAGGTGGAGGGTGACTTTAGGACCTCACTGTATATTATATATAGAATTTACTTTATATCTCTTCATTTGGATATACAATACAAATAATTAAAATTTTAGGGTTCGGTTTTGTTTGTGTGACAATTTTGTATTATTTTTAACTAGGTTTCTCGACATTTTTGCAATAACCCTTGTTTTTGGCGGATCACTGTCTATTTTGTATCATTATGTTGAACAGTTTTTGAGAAAAATCAGTTCAAAATTTATAAATTAAGATAACCTTTTCCAGGCGATATTAAAAAATATATTCACTATTATACAAAGTCTATAAATAGAGTAACTTAAATTATCAATGGCTGTGTAGGATATTTACTCCATCTCGGTTCTTATAGAAACTCCAAAGCTCTAAGTCTCCGAATTTTCTACACTGCACTGTACCTGAATACCTTACATTTGAAATGCCCGCATGAAAACAAATCTAAAAACTTTAGGTCGGGAGAGCTAGCAGACCAATCTATAGATCCTAGTCAATCATTCCATCTATCTGGAAACACCTGATTTATATATTACCTCACCTGAACCTCATAGTAATAGAGAGAGGAAACCTTCAGCTACAACTTATATTCAGATAATTTTTGATATAGGTAATAATTTACAAAATTAGTCATTATTCTTTTTCTCAATCCTGTATATATCTTTTATATAAATTGTAACATGAACATAATATACTGAAATGAATTTGTTTCATATTGATATTATTTTCTAGTGATAAGCGGTTTATTAATGAAAACGTGCAGTAAATTTACAGACATTTATAAATAAATCATATTTTGTTATATAACCTACATATAGCAGAAGCCTAGAAAAGTGGAAAATGTACGGAAACGAAGTTTATGTTTTATTCAAGTTTCGAAAATTGGAGAAACTGGAGAACTTCTGCTCATATTCAACTGACATATTTTTTATCTTAATACAAAAGCAGTCACCTTTTTACATAAAAACTCAATAAACATCATCGTACCTCAGCCCCAAAACATTACAAGTTATTCTTGTTGAGTATGATGTTGCATAATTTCTTATTTGAACATTGACACAAGACACTGGTTAAACCAAAAAGTATGATAAATGGATGTACAGAGTGGCAAAAAATATTCTACTCCTTTACCAAATTCCAAGTTTTAATCGAAAAAAACTTGTGTTACATATACATATTATCTATGTAAAAGACATATTTATATAGTTTTAGACAATTTCCTGTACGTCACAGTGCTGAGATGTGCAATAATGATTCCTGTTCTTTATGATTTTTTAGACATTTTTTACCGCATTTATTAAAATTAATGAATCGAGTTGCCTTTGTAGTTTTAGATTCTTTCATTCTAGCGCTAATAATATCTAACTCTTAAAATTAAAGTAGTCCATGACCATTATAACTTATGCTTCTGCTAATTTAATCGAACAAGTTATAATACTACAATAGGAAAAAGGACAGAATTAATATGATGATAATAGCTAAAACAAATATAGAGTGTCAATCCACTAAACACTAAATGTCGTATTTACGTATATCAAGCATGCAGCTGAATTCATAGAATATAATAATAGAGTACACCTCGGCGATTGATAAGTAGAGTTGGCAAAAATGCACCGCAGGACATAGGCGTACGCACCATAATAAGTGTAAGAAAAGAGATTAACTAGTAATGACGCAATAAACTGTTACAATTTATAACAATGTATGCACAACTTACCCTCTTAACTAGCTTGATGAACTAACTTGGTTGTCATAAACTGGAGAAGATCTGTAAAAACTTTGCAGCATCAGGTATGATTCTATGGTTGTCTCCGTGAGTGATGTTCGCTGTGGTGAAAAACTATGCTTATATTTGGAGAACGACCGTTCGACATCTATTGATGTAATACGAGCATACTTAAAATAGTTTTTGAATGCATTTAACGGATTTGGAGATGCACCATCAGTACCATCACAAATTTGTTTTATTCTGGTAAAACCGGTGTCTCGCTTTAACACACGTGCGAACTTTTCTCCAACGGGTTCATTTTCTGCGTCACCTATAGCATGTAGCAGTCGATTTACTTCGTCCACTATTTGCAGTGACTCCGCTAACGAGAACGCATTGTTTTGTAAGTCATGTAATCTTTCATAGTTCTTGTGAATAGTTTTTAAAGCTGTTTCAACGGAAATATCTTCGGTTTTTTTTGACTTTCCTTAATAGCTGCAGCCTCGTCAGGATTTAGTTGTAGTATCACAGCTTTTATTTGTTGTAAATATTCTTAATAAAAGGCTGTCTTCAACCATGTTCCCCAACCTGTAAGAATTGGCTGTGGTGATTCGGAAATACCGGGATGCTTGCTGTGAAATGCGCGGCGAAGTTTAGGAGATTTAAGAATCACTTTTTTTGTACTTGCTGTTAATGTATCTACCTCTGGAAGACCTTGTCGATTAGTTTCTGCCACTAGACTTAAAGCATGCACTTTACACGTAACATGTACCTACAACCATGTTATTGAAGAGAACGGCCTACCAAACGCATTGTCGCGACACCATCGTTCACAAACATCAACACTAGATTTGCTGACATGTCAAATCTTCAGCACCACCCGCATAAATGTCTTGTCCGTACACTCATTCTCTTGCTAACTAGTAACAGTAGAAATATCGGTTTAAGAGGGTATAGTATACGTACTATAACATTTACAATAGAATTTTTTTTTACAATCTGTTGTTTCGTCAACACATAACCACAACAAATAAGAGTTGTGATACTACAATTCAATCCTGATGAGGCTGCAGCTATTAAGGAAAGCCAGACAAAATTCGAGGATATTTCCGTTGAAACAGCTTTAAAAACTGTTTGCAAGATTACATGATGCCATAAAACACTTACAAAACAGTGTGTTGTCGTTAGCAGAGTCACTGCAGATAATGGATGAAATAAATCGACTGCCACACGCTATAGGTAACGCAAAAAATGAGTGCGTTAGAGAAAAGTTTGCATGTGTGATAAAGCGACACACAGGTTTTAACAGATTCAGACCCGGTATATTCACTTTCTGGTAGAGTGACTGCTAGTTACCAAACAGATTTAAATTAATTATTACGTCTCTATTTTTGCAAATAACTAATCACAGCGAAGTATATTCTCATATGGAATAACTCTTCTGCAAAAATAGATAAATAGTAACTATTCTTTTATTGGTGGAACAATTTTATTCTTAAATTTATCTGTTCACTTTACCAGTAGGTGGATATACCAGCCCTAAGACAAATTTCTGATGGTACTGATGGTGCATCTTCAGATCCGTTAAGTGCGTTCAAAGACTATTTTAAGTATGCCTGTATTACATGAAGAGATGTCGAACGGTTGTTCCCAAAATATAGGCATATTTTTTCAGCACAGTGAACATCACTTACGGAGACAACTATAGAAACATACCTTATGCTACAAAGTTTTTATAGATCTTCTCCAGTTTGTGATAAATACATAAAGAAAACACATCATCATTAAGGTCCAGTCCCAGTATTGGGCACGGTAGCATACTCTACTTTGTTGTTTGGATCTTTGCGCGTACGTCACAATTACAAGCTGTATGAAGTAAATAAATTGAAGGTCAGCTTTACTTTTGAGCAGGAACTTGTAGTAGAGAACATTATTATTTATATATTCCAACACTGAAATAGGGCATATCCTAAATTTCGTCAGCCGCCACTGAGTACTTGTTAGTGCTCAAAGGTAATTTTCAAGTTATGTGATTCATACAGATACTAATGTAATGTCAAAAATATAATTGCAAAAATATTAGGATCCCACTGAATCAAGTGACAAACAAGCTGGTCAAACAAGCTGAAACACAGGTTCATAATTGTGTCTTTGTTCCTCCAATTATTAATTTATCGCTCAGATATTTTAGCCCGTCTAGACATACGCATCTCTATATTTGCTTATTTTATAATTGCATTGCTGCAGACACAGGTCGTAACTAATTAATACACGTGCAGAAATCCAAACAACAAAGTATATGTGAGAAAATCGAATTACACACTGGCATAATGTGTGATCATTGACATAAATTAAAAACATAACAGTCCCCGAACACTACCCTGCGGGACACCGTTAGGCATAGGCAACAAACTGCTGAAAATATACTACACCCCTGATACTGTAATACTCTAGTTTGTTCAAGAATATAGCTTTAAAAACACAATAAAATGCCTCTAAATCTGGAATAAAAACAAATAAAAAAATATTTAAACACTTGTTTTTCTTAGTCGTATTAAAAACTAAAACATAATTTCTTTACCAAAAAAAAAAAAGTAAAAAAAAGCAACGCGTGCGCACTTTATATGATTCTACGCAGATTGTATAAAGTGCGTATGTCTTGCATTTTTTGGTTTTTTTTTGCAAAGAAATTATTTTACTTCCTCAGTTCTCAGTGAGGGCTGAGAAAAAAAATTTTAAAAATATTTATTGCATTTCCGGACGAATCTCGACGAATTATGACGATACACAAAATTTCAGACAAAAAAAATTTCTGTCAATGTGTCTGTCTGTGTGGTTCGCGATAGCAGCTAAAATTTTTGAGATATAGCTTTCAAATTTGGTACACACATTTTAGAGGTCAAGGAAGAGATTCAGTTCGTTGATGAGCAAAATTGGTCTTAAAATTTGAAATGTCAAAAAAAATATTAGTTACATTTTTGAAACGTCAATTTGAAATGTCAAATTTTTTTTTGACCTTTCAAATTTTAAAATATTAGTGATATTCCACCAATGTGACTTTTTTGAAACGCCAAAAATTACTTTTTAAAAAGAAAATATTAATGACATTCCACCAATGCGACATTTTTGAAATGTCAAAAATTACTTTTATTACAAACTCCACCACACATCGAGTTTCTTTGAAACGTCAAAATATGACTTTTTGAAATGTCAAAAAATGTGATTCTTTTGAAACGTCAAAAATTACTTTTATTATAAACTCCACCACACGTCGAGTTTTATATACTACGGTTAGGAAGTTCTGATCTCCTACTATTGCAGATTTTTCAACTTTCACCCCTGCGCCCCATACGTGGGGATATTTGCAAAAGTGACGGTGGAATATTGTATTGTCATCAGACCTTAGTAACTGTGCAAAAGTTTATCAATTGGTTATGTCAGAAAGTATGTTAAATGAAGGATGCAAGATTTGAAGACAAACATTGCGACTACATTCTGAGTTAAAGAAAAGCAAGTAAAAATTGCAAATGTGTTTCCTTACCTTTACTCGGATTTACTAAAGTTTTTTATAGCTCACCTTCAGTAGAAGGGGTTGATGCTGTTATGCGTTTCACTCACAGTACCCAGCGCATTGTGAAGTTTTCAGGCACATCGTGGCTTTATCCTTGGACCCAGTGGCGGCTGGTGGATTTAGGCTATACCATATCTCAATATTAGAGCATAGAGTCCAAACTCTATTATAAGGCACGACTATCATTACTGATTGAAGAAGTTTTGCAGAAAAATTGAAAAAAAATGAGAAAAAAAGTTACAGAAATGCGCTGTCAACCCAAATTGCTTCTAGACTATTAGTAAAAACTATTTTTATTCGTAATCAGAAGGAAAATTCATCACCCCGTTTTTTTTTTTGGTTTTCGAAAATTTTGATTTTTTTGTAGTTATGACATTTTGAAATTTAAGTTCTTCATTGTGTAAATTTCAAAATATCTTAACTTTATAAAAAATCAAAATTTTCGAAAACCAAAAAAGAACGGGGTGATAAATTTTCCTTCTGTTTACGAAAAAAATAGTTTGCAAATATTTTACTAATGCTCTAGAATATGGGTTGGCAGCGCATTTTTGTAACTTTTTTTTTTTCAATTTTTTTCAATTTTTTTCTGCAAAACTTCTTCATTCAGTACTGGTAGTCCTGGGTTCCATGCTCCAATACTGAGATATGGCATAACCTAAATCCACCAGCCGCCACTGCTTGGACCCTGAACTATATATACAGAAAAAAATTCGTCATTCGCGCAATTCAAATCTTGCGCTCTTGTTGAAACATCTTTTATAATCTTAATCTTAGACTAAGTAAAAAAAAACGAAAAATAACAAGCACCATTTTGAAGTTTAACTGCTGAAAGGAAATGTTGCCGTAAGTAGATACCGCAGTCCTTCTAACGACCCGTATAGTGAAATCGAGCGCCGTACTGAACCGGTCAAAATTGTGCTTCTACAAAAACGTCAGTTTTTCGGCATATTGTATACCTATGTAAGATACGATATGTACGGACCTGGAATGTACGATTTACTATCGTATTATACGTTAATTATTTTACCCTCCCATAAAGTTCTGAGGTACGCAACTGCATTTTTTTTAAAAATTTATAACAAGTGTTCAAGAAATATTTCAGTGCTAATTCACAATACATATTCATATAATATTTTTATACGTATATGATGGAGTGTCCCCATTGAATGGAAGCGTCATTCCATTTCTTCAACTAACATCTTCTACAAACTATTTTCTTTGACTTTGTCCCGGTGTTCAGCGGAAGGTCCTTTTATGGTTTCATTTATATAGAACTCACACCGGCAAACTAACTACAGCTACTCCCTAAATCCCGCGGGGTTAGTGGGTGTAAATCTTCGAATCATGTGCTCTAATCCAACGAAGTAAAGCCGGTACGGTCTTCGAAGAGCAGAGTAAGGTTGATTCTTCTGAGTATACGGATTATCAGGACGACCATCTGGATAGAGGAATTCGAGGCACTAAACATGTACCAAAAGAACTAACTACATGTTTTAGATACATATTAGAATATTTTAAAAATTGGTATTGAAAACTGCCAAAATCCATACGCAGAGGGTGATGTTTTTAAGTAACTGCAAACAAAAAAATTAACCTGGTCCTGATATTCTTTTAGTTTGCGGTATTGAATTATGAAAACCTCTACTAATGGAACATATCTACTAAATTTGGGTCAATTCGGTGAAGCCATTTAAAAAATATGGCCGAACAAAATGTTGGCAAAAAAATGGAAAACATGTACATCAGAAACGAAGGGTATTTGGGGTATAATAAAAGTCATTCTGAAATCGTTTCAGGATTCTGTAATCCAGACTAGTGTATTAGTGTTGGGCGGGAAATAGAGTATTCGTTACTTTGTATTCGTTACTCGCAAATACCCGAAGTACCGATTACCTGCTTTTAAAAGTAATCGTTACTTTAATCGTTACTTTAATCGTTACAGTCGTTAATAACAAATAATATCAATATGCTCGTTACAACTAATTTTGCGGGATATATTAACACAACACAAATGCAGTAAATGGCTGAGACCGATAGTAGAACTCACTATTTTCGTATTATAAATAGGAGAAAATATGTTTATTGTTAATGTGATAAATCTACCTATCAAATTTCAGTTTTATAACAGGATGTGTGAAAATATTAATTACAGAAACAAAACAAATCTGAATTGCGTCAGTAATGCTCTAATGTATGTTATAACCGTTACGAATTATACATCGATTGATTTGAGTGATGGAACTAATTAGCTTAAGCACTAAATGAGTTCGATAAAAGTGAGTGCAGGTACCCGCACAAAGCGCTAATATTCCAGTTGATAAACGTTGTCTAATTTGAGTTAATTTAAAACAAGGAATATACACTAAATATATTTTATGTACCTAATAAGTAGAAATGTCCATGAATATTTACACAGGTTGGTGTACTCATATCGGGTGCGTGGGCAATGCGATAGAATGCCACAGAGGCGTAGTGTCGCCCTGTAACATGGCTCTTTGTGTAACAGTGCCTGTGTACCCGCCAGACGTACACCAACTAATAAATATACAGTGTGCCCGTAAAGTATGGAATAAGTTCATCATTTCTTAAATCAGAAATATTTATTTCAATTGTATGGTGCACAATAAATTGACTTTTTCATTTTAATGGATACTGAAACAAAGGAGCAACAATCAGTTAGTTATTTAATAAAAACTGACAATGACTTGGAAATTTTTCATTTTACAAAGGGTTTCAATTATTAATTTTGAATTTCATAAAAAATTGAAATAAGTCCGCCATATGTTGAGAGTAATTTCAAAAATTTCAAATTTTTGTATATAAAATTTCATGCATAATCAGAATATATTAAAATATACAGGATGTTCTATTTAAAAATTCAAAATTGGTGACACTTCCGGTGAAACCGGAAGTAGTATTAATAATATATGTTTGTCAAAATAAGCCCATTTACTTCTCATACATGACTTTTAAATTTGAAAATTGTATCCAGTTTTTTGTTATGACGTCATCAGTGTTTCCGTTATGACGTCATCGTTATTATTTTTAAATGGAACACTCTGTATATTTCTCCTTCAACACCTGATTCCAAAAATACATCACACTTAGGGTCTACAATTGTTTAGTTGGAAGATGCGGCCATTTAAAAAATAAAATAAATACGTTCTTTATTAATTTTTGAAGTAGGCTAGTTATTGTTTGTTTTTTTTTGTTTTATCATTTTCGTCTTTGACAGTGAATCACTTAGTAATACTTTACCCCAGTAGTGGTTTCTCAATAATTGTTGTCGATATATTTTAATTTATCATTTTGGTTCTGGTAATGTGTTACCTGTAGTGTGTTGAGGCAAGGTGCACCATCTTGTTGCCAAATTATAACGAATACTTCGTTCAATGGAATATGTTCTAGGTAACTTTAGTAGGTATGGCAGCGGTTGAGCCAGACAGTGACGTCACACACCTGGCGCCAGTCGTTAAGTATTGGATCTGCATTACCGACAGTTCAGCCCCGGGAAATTCAAAATGTTCTCAGGTCTGTACAGTTTTTAAACAGGTCTGTTCAGATTTTAAACAGGTCTGTTCAGGTTTTAAACAGATCTGTACAGCTTTTAAACAGATCTGTACAGCTTTTAAACAGGTCTGTACAGTTTTTAAACAGGTCTGTTCAGATTTTAAACAGGTCTGTTCAGGTTTTAAACAGATCTGTACAGTTTTTAAACAGATCTGTATAGCTTTTAAACAGGTCTGTACAGTTTTTAAACAGGTCTGTTCAGATTTTAAACAGGTCTTTTCAGGTTTTAAACAGGTCTGTTCAGGTTTTAAACAGGTCTGTACAGCTTTTAAACAGATCTGCACATCTTTTAAACAGGTCTGTACAGTTTTTAAACAGGTCTGTTTAAAAGCTGTACAGACCTGTTTAAAACCTGAACAGACCTGTTTAAAATCTGAACAGACCTGTTTAAAAATTGTACAGACCTGAGAACATTTTGAATTTCCCGGGGCTGAACTGTTGATAATGCAGATCCAATACTTAACGACTGGCGCCAGGTGTGTGACGTCACTGTCTGGCTCAACCGCTGCCATACCTACTAACTTTCAGCATTTTTTTCTTAAAATCTGCAAATATTTTTCACCGTTCATATGTCCATTAAAAAATACGTATAGTATTTGATTATGAATAATTCCTGCCCACACGTTCAAACTTCGACGTCTTTGAAACTGTGTTTCTTCGACTATATGAAGATTTTCTGTTGTCCAGTAATGATTATTTTTTTCTGTCACATATACCCGCAGTTCTAAAGAACGCCTCATCAGTCCAAGAAATGCATCTAAACATTTCATGATCGTGTTTGTATCTCTCCAGAATTATTTGACAGAATTCTAATCTTATATTCTTATCATTGGAGAACAACTTGCAACAATCTAGGCTTTCTAGCTGTATGTTTATATTTGTGTAGCATTCTTTGTATTGTAATATATGAAATACCTATATCTCTTAAGGCATCTCTTCTTGAAAATATAATAAGACTTGTAACTCTTGGTCCTTATTATAATTTCTTAATTTTTTTCTATTCACCAGAGTTTCACAATTTGCCTTATTATTCCACACGTTTTTGAATGTGTTTTTGTCAGAAACTGGACGATCTGGATATAAAAGCGGATAATCTCGGTGGGCAGCTTTTGAATTTTTATTATTTTTTACATACACCATAAGAATGTCAGTTCTTACTTGGATTGAATAATACAGTTTTAAAATATAGATTATGTGCAAGCAATAATTTCGAACGATTTTATGTAATAAAATAAAATGATTATTTGGTCAGTATCATGAAAACTAATAAAGACAAATATGTAAAAGTATATATTTTTGAAATCAGAAAAGAAACAGCGATTCAGATTTTTTTAACAAAATATAGTGTTTCATTAAAAAAAAAGTTTATATTCGATCTCTTTTAATTCCGGAGATGTATTTTTTCTTAAAGTATACATTGAAATCTTTGAAAAAACTCTATAATTTGATTTTTGAAATTTTGAAATCCGTTCATAAATGACAGAGTTAGAGAGGGGTGAATTTATGCTATACATAATCCAAAAACATATCATAAAGTTCATAAAAACTCAAATGTACCACCTTTTAATATAAATTTAGCAGAATCAAATACAATGTGCCGTTATTTTTCAATTAATTATTGTTAATAAGTGTTTTTAGAATAATCTACAAAAAAAATATGTTGATATCTTTGTTATTCAATATCATTCAAGCAATTTATTTACAGGTTTTTTAGGGTTATTGCAGCCCCTTCATCAAACGGTCCACCAAATTCATTGGATTATCAGTCTGATAAAACTTCACTTTGAAAAATTTATTCGAAAACATTAAATAGAAGCTGAATTTCCATTAACTCAAATCAAATATTAGCGTATGAGACTTTAATTACGTTAATGATACCCTGCTATGGAGTAGAATACATGGTAGGATATATTTTAAACCAACCATCCATGAAGTAAAACATACAATTTTAAAAGCATCAATTAATGAAATTTGTTCTGTGCTTATGCACTGTTTGTGAACACGGTTCATATTAGATGAAATAAAATTCAATATTTTATATTATTTAGTGTTACATATTATGGAAATATACAAAAATGGAGAATATTTCAAAAAAATTTTTCCCTAATTTTGTTCATTTTCGAATTATTTGACAAAACAATAAATTTTGTATATATATTTACAAATAGAGTCACCATTGGCGTCTTGTTTTGGTGTTAATAGGCACGAATAATTCTAGCGCATGTAGCTAGAAGCATAATTAGAAGTTTAATTATAGGGATATAGCCAAGATACATTATGGTCGGCTATGTGGAATACATTAAAAAAAATTATTAAATTATCTACTTTGCATTTTACTAGTTTGTACAATAAGTATAAAAAATTATCGGGAAAAGAGCCTAAACATAGTACAGAAGATATTTCCACTAATTTATTATTAGAAAAGACATTGATAAGATTAAAGTTTTAAATTAACAGTCAAATTTACATAATTTTTCTTCATATAACCGTCTATATCTAATTTAGTTTTAGTACCTTATTTATTCAACATAATATTGTCTGGGTAAAGATATTTAGAATTTCTTCAATTTTAACTAATCTAAATTGGCATCATAAGAGTTTTTGATATCAGCAATATGATGGTCCTCCCCACTATGCCGCCAAAATTCGACAGCACGTGAACCAAATTTTTTTCGGCTAGATGGGTTAATAGGAAAAGATCTATAAAGCGACCTACAAGGTCACCAGACCTAATGCCACGAGAAATTTTCTTGTGGGGGTTATTTAAAAGTAAGGTCTACATAGGCCTAACAACATAAAAGATAAAAAAAGCGAATTCGACAAGAGGTCTATCTTTTTCCATTAGATGTCATTACAGGCATTTAGAAAGAGTTTTTCTTAAAAACTTACTTACATCAGGGGCAAACCATGGAATATAAATATAAACTCTATTGTCTATAGAAAATGTTTACAATTTGTAGCCATTATAAATGTTTAGGACAATATTTTTTTTCTTTAGACTTACATGGGATTGAGGATTGAGGATTGAAAATAAACTATTTTTTAAAGTAGTTGACGTTTCGAAATAATTTATTTCTTCGTCAGGATAATTTAAAATCATTTGCTGTTATCAATATAGTACAAATAGTGGATATAACATTAAACTGATAAAAATGATATGCAAAATACAAATCAACTGTTAATCTTGAATCTCAAATACTAACTTTAAGTTTAAAACAATAATAATAATTCAGTATTTTATGGCCATCAGTGCATTTATATAAAATACCAAGGAAAAAATAATGCTTAAAATACAATAATATACACCATTAAAGAACATCCCAGTTTAATAATAATAAAATCGCGTCCATGTATTTACTAAAAAAAGGTCTTAAGATTATTTACTAAAATGTAAGACTAAACCTCTTATTAACCGCGTTAAAGCGTTTTATAGACAATTCTTATGGTTAAGAAAGGCGCGTCATTATACCTGTCAGAATAAAAACGAAATCATTATCCAACGTTAAATCTCCTCTTTTGAGGATCCAAAATACATCAGAGGTTTCTTAATGTCGCTTCAAACGAGATTGTCCGAATTATTTTCTTTCTCTACTCCAGTGAATTGGATTGGGAAATAAACTTCATTATTCTCAAAAGAGCCCTTCATAATTAAAAGAAAGACACGATTCTCGTTTATATCGCTTTACTCAAACAAGAGAGACGTTTGCATTTATTATTTTGACAAAAAACGACTATACAAAGGGTATTTAGCGCTATAAGTACAATGGATAATTATCTTTAAATGTTGCGGCGATTTTTGTTTTAACGAGATAAAATGGAAGGCAGGGTAATTGAATAATCAATGATTTGACGTTACGTTCAATATGTATTAATCAGTATAGCTGGGTAAAATCGAGTCTATTGGGGTTATTAAGGTGAACTTTTTGCATGCGATAATCGGTACTCGGAATTTTGAGAGCCACATTGAAATTCCTGTTGCTTTTTCAACCGATAATATCACAGTTATCCATTCATTGGAAATGATAAGATTGGAATAATTTTAAGATGCAATTAATCTTAAGTATGTTGCACATCGAGATGATCATATCTAACTAAGTTTAAAGACCATAAAGCAATTTAAAAACGCGGAGGACAAATAAATTCAGACTAGTTTTAGAACCACCATAACTTGTAATGGTTTGTTTTTTATTTTGTCGCTAGCGCAATAAATTCCTTATTACTGTGTGAAAAGGCCTTGATAGTTCATTTAATTTACGTGATTAAAAAAACGTGATGAATAATTTGCCATAAACCCCTTGCCTTTAAATTAACCTAGTCTAGATTTAAATAAAAACTTTATTAGATAATAATGGTAATGGTAATGGTGAGGGAGGCTGACGCCTAGCAAGTAGGCCGCAGACGAGCCCTTTTTACCAACCTCCAGCTGTCTCCTCAGCCATTTCTCTTACTCCTTTCTGATTCATTCCGATCTTATAATGAAGGTCAGAATGGTACTCAATGCGAGAGAGCTCATCTCCCTTAGAAGCATCTCAGAACCAAAGATGCTATGTCTCAAGCGCTCAAATGCCTCACACTGTCCCAGGAAGTGGTAAGATGTTTCATCCCCACTTCCGCATCCTGGACATGTAGAGTCTTCCTCAATGCCTATCAATGATAGATGCCTCCTAAGTCTGCAATGGCCTGTCAGAACTCCGATTAAAAGATTCAGAGTCTTCCGACTCTTGCTCAGTAACCAAGTCGAACTCGATTTATTCGGCCTCGTCACAAAATCTCGAGTTTACCTGCAGGCCCTGTTGATCCTCTAATGCTTCCTCAGTGTCGCGTGGGCCCACTCATTGAGGGCCGTTGTGACATGCCTTTTTGAATTGCCTAACATAGGCTCAGGCCCGAGACAGGATTCCTCTGCTCCAGTCTAGTCAATTCATCGGCCTTCCCGTTGTCTGGAACTCCAGTATGTCTCTGGATTCACACCATCCTCACTTGTTTATGCCTGGCTTTTCTAGGGCATCCCGGCACTCCTGAAAGAGATGTGATTTCGTCCTGGGGGAGCACACCGTTTTTAGAGCAGCATGGCAGATGTATACCATCTGTTCCGCCCCGTTCTTAACTTCAGCCTTACCTGCCACCGCTAGATTGGCGTAAATCTCTGCCTGGAAGATCATGGTGTACGAAGTTAAATCAAAGCTCTGCTGCACTCATCTGCCTTCCAGATACATTGCCGCCCCGGAGAACGGTCTGGTGGCAATCCGAGAACCGTCCGTGTAGCACATCAGAGAGTCCGGGGGCTACTATCCGTCTCATCGTTTTCTATTGGGCTTCAGTAGCAACTTTACGGTAGAGACGCTCAATGGCCCTTTTTACATGAATTCTTGATTGTCTCATTCCAGGAGCTCAAATTCAATGGTTATTAAACTGTGGTATAGCTCAGTTTCGAAGCTCTGATGTGATCAGACTTCTTGGTATGCAAAAAGTTGGTTCCGAGCAAGGAAAGGAGTTATAGCACCCTCTTCCGCTAAACGGTTTACTTCTATATTACCTTTTATATTGAGTTATGCTCACACAATTCTGTCAGAATTTTTCGACAATTTAGTACTAACTAAAAGATCACCTTATTTGAATCGAGAAACCTCAAAGCAACCTGACTATCACTACAAATGTAAATATGCTTGTTAATAAAACTGGTGAGATTTTCATTTGCACATAATAAAATGGCATATACCTCAGCTTGGAATACACTACTTGGATACATATCTGGAGGCACCGGAATACGAATCTTTGTTTGCATTCATGTATGCCAGCACCAGTTCCCCTGCTGAGCCTTTAAAATATCTATACACCATTCCAGACTTGCAGAAAATTTGTTCTGTTGTGCTCCCAGTTATCTTGACTAGGGAACATAATTATGTATGGAATAGTAAATTGGCACATTGGAAGACACCGGTCATCTTTCGATTGACTGATGACCTAGTCTCTTACAGGTAGAACTAGATTCTTTGTATGCCCCAACTCTTGACTTGTCATATTCCACATTACTTTCTATGTTAGTTGCTTTCCTGGTTTTATGTTTTACTTCAATGTGCAATGTTGTAAGACCTGGAATAGCTTCCATCGCAACTGTTGAAGTAGCCCTCATTGCTCCTGTATTTGACTTAAGCGAGCCCTGATTATAGGGAGTTATAATGAGCGCCACCACACCAAGGCTGCGAATATTAAGAGAGATTTTACCATCGTAGTATACATCCAAAGTGTAGACATATCCAAACATACGTTTACAGATCCATATAGATGCGCAAGACTTTCTCGTTTTCATGATAGTTTAGAATCTAGATTTACTCCCAAATATCTTTCTATATGGGTCAAACTCGGCCGTGTTTTGCCGGGATTGGCAGCGAGCCCATATCTATTACACCAGATTTGAACTATATTGAGAACCCTTTGCATGAGCCCTGAAACAGTCACTTCAAATTAAGCTAATTTGAAGTGACAAACCATAAGGCTAACTTAAGCTTTAATCTTCTCCAGATGATGCTAACTTTGTTGTCGAAACAGGCGACCAATACAGAGTTTATTGTTAATATGTAACGTTATAAAGCTCACTATTCGCAATGTCAACAGGTTTTTCTACTACAAGGGTATTAAATTTCGATCTGACTAATATGCTGTTGTTTTGTTTTCCTAAGGCCCGGTATATCCTACGTCTGCTAGAGTGGCTGTTAGTTCCCAAACAGATTTATGTTAATTATTATGTATCAATTTTGAAAAAACTGATCATAACGTAGTATAAAACTGTTCTGCAAAAATAAATAAATGTTAACTATTATTTTACTGGTTTAAAAATTTTGTTCTTAAATTTATCTGTTCGGTAACTCTGCCAGGTGGATATACCGACCCTAAAGAATACATTTTTGCTTTTTAATTAATTACTTCCACCCAAGTCTTCTCTTTTTATATATTAGCTTGCAGGCTTATGGCTCCTAGTTCAAATTATGCAGCATATGGTAGACGTATGTAGCTACTTAAAAGTTTGCCGATATTGGCAGCTCTAGTTCTCCGACCGCCTAGCGCCTGCTTGATAGATTTCTGGGGCTGCATGTAAATGTTTTCCCGCATACCTTTCGGCAGTCCTGCGTGTAGGTTATAACCTGTTTGGTAACTCGGTTGAGATTTTCTTGAATGTTGATGGCAATTTCTTACAATGTTCTATTTTAAAACGACGTTTAGTTTTTCTTACTTATTTATGTAAAAAACACCATCGCCTTTTCTGTGGTGATATATATATTTTTTTTATTTGTACAACCCAGAGTATATATGAATCAAAAAACAGTTTTTTTAAACACAGTTTTCAATTTTAAATAACAGTAACATTTTTATAGTTAAATAATAATCTAACAACTTATGACAATATAAGGTTTTCTATTATACAATGTGTTTCCTAAGTGGGTACCAATAATTCATGCGGCGATACCTCTAGTTATTTCATGAAAAAAAGTTCATATGACCATGTGGCCGATATGTACCATTGTTTAAGTCGTTGAAGCTATTACAATGAAACATTTTTTGTAGTATCTGTTATATACCATGGAGTCGTTACTTTGTAACTATACTTTCTCTAGTTTTTTTACTGAAATTACTTTCAAGTTTTTCTAAATCTGGAGCCTAAAAAAATTTTGCTCAATTGTCAAAGGAATCAAGTTCAAGTGGTATTCGTAATTGAAAATCTTCGTCATGAACAATTATACGAATACAGAAATGACTGATATGCATTTCATACATGGACTTGCCAATGAAAGTTCATGTCAATGATTAATTTAAATGTTAGGTATTAGTTCGTAGAGGTTCTGTCTGATTCTCTTTACAGACAAGGGCAGTTTATCGTGAAATGCTATCATGTATGGACCGAAGAGAACCCACATGAAAGAGTAGAGAAATATTTTCAATAACAGTTTTCAGTGAACGTCTATATGCTGAAGTGATTTTCTTATTGGGCCTTACTCTTTACCTGCGCGATTCACCAGCGATTCATATAAGATTTTTCTGAAGAAGGATTAACTCGGTATATTGAGAATTCTGTGAATAATAATCAAATCTATATGGTTTACATGATGATATCCCTGCACACTTTAACTTCATTCATGGACATGGCATAGTCTGATAGATATATTGGTCAAAAAGAACCACAGTTATGGCCTCTCTAACCACCGGATTTTATTCCCTTGGATTTTTTCTTTGTTCTATACTACACCTGTGGAATATGATGATCTGTACTAGCTAAACAAGAAGGTGTATGCCTAAAATATAGCTACGGTTTTATGAACCATAGCCAACTTTTTTCTATTGCTATTAATTAATTTCTATTTCTATAATTTCCAGGAGGTATAGTTATCTATTGTTTGATATAGTCCTAGTTAACTTCAAGCAACTATCTATCTAAGATTATTTAAAAATACAATACTAGACATATCAACCCTCTCAGGTTTGAGATAAATTAAGTACATTTACTGTCTACTTTATTCCATATGCTTTTATTACAGTCTTCCTACGCTAATTTCGTAGTATAATCCCCTGACCTAGGATGTACTCAAATTTCAAAACAACTTTTCAACTTTCTAAAAGTTTTCTTAACTTATGTATTAACAGATTATTTAATTAGTTATTCTATATAATTGCCTATCCTACTGATGCAGCGGGTAAACCAGGGTTCATGTTATAGAATTAATACAGATTTAGTTTTTTCGTGCTACCTACTATACAGATACTTTTGTTTTATTCATGATGGTTTAATGGTAATTTAAACACTTAATGGTCCCAAATCTTTCAACTAAATATTTATTTCTTACGTGAGTATGACTGGAATAACATTAAGGTATACGAGAGATATACATAAGAATGTCGCTGACTTAACTTGAGAGGCAGTGCAGTTTAGAATTTTTACTATCTTTAATACTGTATTGACACGAGCTTAACAACAATTTCTTTTAATAAATATATTGTCAAAGTCATTTTTAAAGAATATAAGTAGATATATAAAGCCGTTTCTGGAACCAGAAGTGGCTTTGATGTCATGTGTTTATCGGAAGTATTTACGAAGTATGTTGGTCCAAGTTGAAATGTCCTTGCAGCTGAAAGTCTTCGACGGCAGCACCTAGGGGCTGCTACAGGAAGTTATTGGCAATGACTGGAGAATATACAAGAAGTGAGGTCATGCGGTATTAAAGGGAAAACATGGCGGAAAGTCAAAAAAGTCCTTTGAGAAACAAAAACTGGGTCCCATATTTACAGACATTAGTGTGGCTTTGTAGTCGAGCGATAAGGATACTGCCTCTCACCCTGGAGTCTCAGGTTTATTCCCAGGTAGAGGAGCTAGAATTTTTTGTAAACCAGAAATTAATTCTAGCATAATTGGATATTGGGTGTGTGCCCATTAAAATGTGTAGCCCTTTCCCGCACAGAGTACCGTAAGGGGATACAGGTAATAACTTGTGTGTTAATTAAACAAGTTGTTCAATTATTGTCTCACAGTGATTAACTTTCAAACAACTTTTGTGTTTGTTCTTTTTGCTATATGCAAAATACTGAGTACTATAGCCAATATTTGTTACTTTGTACATAACCTGTGTAATAGATATGTTAAATTATTAATTTTTTGGGATAAAGGGAAACGTTAACAGAGCAATAGAAACATTTGTGGAAAGTTTGATTTAATAATTGACTTCACTTTATGTTAAGGAGAACAGTGCTAAGTAAATCTAACAAACAATTTGTCTAAAAGTACAATACTATTGAGACAAACTGTGCGTAGAGAAGTAAATCAGTATTATAAATCTACCCTCCGTGTCCTGGGTTAATCATAAACTATATGAGTCTTTCAAAAACTTTGCCAAAGTTGTACATTATATCAAGTGGTCTAAATAAGGGTGAAGTTGCGTTCACTATATCTCAAATACTCTGAAAATGTTTTCCAAACTTTTGCGTAAGCTGAAGTGATAATTTAAGCACACTTGTCGAGGGTTCCAAAGATATAAGTTTAATTATTATTATATGGTAATTTATTGTTTGTTGTCTGTGGGAGTCTATTCCATAACCAGAATAAATAGCAAATTCTTTGCCGTCGATTTCATGGTATTGAAATATTGTTATATCTTTAGGCAATAGGGCTAAAATCATAATAAGGAATATAATTAGACAATATGCCAACTAACAGACAGGTAAAATAGACCAATTTCAAAAGTGAAATTATTCACGAAGTCAGTATGTATCTTGTCTTAATACTCATAAATAAGCTAAGAGTTTCACTAAATGACATTAAATGGAATTTATTTAATTCAAACTCTAACGCTACTTATTTGTCAGAAATTTTAGTTAGCACTTATTCTTCTCCCATTGACAAGTATTTTCCACTAAAGAAATGTAAAATAAGCCACAATCCTCCTGTCCAGTGGTTTAACGACTCACTAAGAAATATGAGGGACACACTCTGTTGTGTAAAAACTATTGCAAACTGCTCTAAGGATTTCACTATATATAATACTTTAAAAAAGGATTATAAGTCCAAATTAATTAAATCAAAAAAAGATGCTTTTATGATTCTTTTATTGAAAATTCTAATAACAAAGCAATTTTGAGAGAAACAAGTATACACCTAGCACATCATCAGAACATGAAATCTTAATAGACTCTTTTATTTCGCAAATATAGCTGAGCGAGCATTCTATAAAGTTGTTACAGTGAATGTTTCTGCAATAGAGTTTTTAAAAAATTTACTTACTACTCATCCTTTTTCCTTGAACCAGTAACTACATTTGAGATTGCTTAGGCCGTAAAGAATTTAAGGGATTCTAACTGTTCTGATATTTACGGCTTAAACAATCAAATTCTGAAAGATACCATAGATATAATTCTAGTCCCACTTACACTGTTTATTAATTGCTGCTTTAGTGAATGCTGTCTTTGAAATAGTGAGTAACATAGTCGAGAGTCTGAAGAGTGATAAGCATGTGGCTATCAGCTTATGCGATCTCTCCAAGGCTTTCGACTGTGTCTCTCATGAGATTCTTTTGGATAAGTTAAACTTTTACGGAATCAGAGGTATCTGCCTAAATCTCTTTCATTCCTATCTCAACAACAGACAACAATGTGTATCAATAAATGGTATCTATTCGGAATTTATAAAAATTAACCATGGAGTGCCTCAAAGCTCTGTACTGGGACCCCTACTGTTTATTTTATATGCAAATGATTTCTTTCACTTTATGTCTCCGGTAAAATGTATTGCATATGCAGACGATACATCTATTTTGAATCACAATCCTTATATTAGCAATTTAAACAATGACTGTGCTAGATCCCTCCAGCAAGCTTGCGAATGGTTCTCTTCAAATAAGTTAAAGTTAAATGAAGATAAGACTCAAGAGCTCATCTTTTCTACTAGTAGTTATTTAATACAAGGGGACAGCATCAAAATTCTAGGTGTAGTTCTTGATGACAATTTAAATTGGGTCAACCACATTGAAGAACTATCACACAAACTATCTAGTTTAATCTTTTTGTTCCGTAGGCTTAAAAAATTACTTTGCCCTAGCACTCTAAGAACATGTTATTCTCCATGTTTTATTCTTACATTAGTTATGCAATACTTCTGTGGGGTGGATCATCTCACGCAGTTAAAATTTTTCGTCTCCAAAAGAGAGTGGTGAGACTGATTAGTGATGCTGGCTGGTTAGATCACTGTCAACCAATATTTAAGAGATTTAGTATAAAGCCAGTTCCTTCACTCTATATGTATACTATGTTATTAGAAATTCACAAAAAATAAAGCCAAATTAGCTACAAATTCAAATTCCATAATTATGGCAGCAGATCTGCTTCCCTACTCAGACAGCCTCATCTTAGATTAACAAAATTAAAAAAAAAAAAAAACACATTAAACCTCCAATTATATAACCATGTTCCTACTGAAATAGAAGCTCTTAATTTTAATGGCTTTAAGGCCAAGATTAAAAGGCACTTTTTAAATTATTGTTTTCATACAATAGAAGAATTTTCTAATACGCAATTTTATTAATAAATAATTCCCACAGATTATTCTTTTATAAGCCTTCCTACATACTTGTGATGCTCTGATTTGCACACCATTAATAAATCCACCGTTTTTTTTATAGTTTTGTAATGTTATTATTAGTCTATCATGTGTGCATCTAACTTTTATATGTTTATACATGATTATCCATATATGTATATATATTTTATTATTTATACTTCCTTGTAGTCTACAAAGCAATTACTTTGTTTTTTAATTTCATTTTTTATTATATATATATATATATATATATATATATATATATATATATATATATATATATATATATATATATATATATATATATATATATATATATATATATTATTAAATATGATTTGAAGGAAACAACTACTTAGCGGGAAAATATCCCGACCTGCATTGAATTACACCTTCAAATCATGATAGATGGAAAGCCAATATCATTTGTCAATTCCTAACCAGACATAGATCGATTTCGAACTTATTTGTTCTCTTCAGTTTGTCATAGGTTATGGAACAGACAAATGATAATGGCCAACCTGCTAGTTATATACTAACTAAGGTGAAGTGAATAGTGGTGAGAGGTGTGAATCTTCTGAATCTTCTCATATGGTCTGAATGCTACTATCCGACCGACATCCTAGATGTCTCTGTGTCGCTATCCGCCACAGAGACATCTCTCACTACTATTCATATATAAATACATATATATATATATATATATATATATATATATATATATATATATATATATATATATATATATATATATATATATATATATATATATATATATATATACATATTTTTTTTATTTGTTTCAAATATTTTGTAACCTGTACATTTTTTTGTAATTTTGATCTGCCACAGATGTATCCCTATATGTAAAGTGGTTAAATAAATCTATCTATCATAAAGGCATGATAACCTGAAATTTGATACTTAGGTTGTAAAGTACATATTTCTCACCTATAAGGTCTTCAAGAGCCACTGATCTGCCAAACTTACCTCAAACATACCTTTATGGTTCATGGACATAAGGAAATTTTTTAGTTTTATCGACATTTAAAGACTAATTTGTACACAAGTGTACATTGATGGGTTCAACCACATACTAACGTAAAATTACGTTTTCGGATTTGGATATGTAATAAATTATCTCGTTGTTAATGTCCGCCAGTTCAATATGCAATACTATATTTAATTACTTATTTTTAATTTATATAAATTAACCATACTTTAACAGTATCAAACATTTTCTCAATCATGTTATACAATGTACTTTTAAATTAGCTTACATATAAAACATAATGGTGACTTGACTTTTTATTTTATTCTAAACAATGTAGTAAAGCCCCTTTTAGCAAAATGTATTCTAATGCTATTAAAATCATTTATGAAATACAGTTGTCCAGATACTCCAGATTCACTGAAATATATCGTTTCCATATTTTTTTTGTCATTTCTCTGTATGTTTTTATTTTATCTACAACGCTTTCCTCCTCCACTTGCAAAATTATGTAAAACATGTGCCTAGGATAACAAATTGTTTATTATACGGCCACTAGAATGTCCACTATCTAGTAGAAAACATTGCCCTAGTTTCTGATTCTGATAATAAAATATTCGATCAAGACCTGAATATGTATACAGCTCTTGGTTTTCAGGAACTAGTACATTTGATTTTATTAAATCATTTTTATTGCAAACATGTTTTGATTTATATATCCACGGTTTTTTCTCATAACAGTCAGAAACGGCAAATACACAATATAAAAAATTCATTAAATTGAAATGAAAAATACAACCGTACTTCAGGCATATCCAATATGTTGATCACGAATTTGATTCGCATTTAATTTTCACAAATTAATTTTGTTCGTGCACTCCTCGTGACCTAAAAAAATAGACTTTTTAGTTGCCTTGTTTTTTATTAATTGTAAGTTGTATCCTTTTGTCTCGCTCATTTGAATCGAACAAAATGTGGTCATTCAGGTAAGCACGCATCTCCTACTTCCCGAAAATCTTTAAAACTCTATAGTCTCAAGTCTCAACAAGGAATATTAGAGACATAAGCAATTTACCTTTCTGTAAGGAAATAACATAATTGTTGTTACCGATGAATCTAAACAAATTAGGTTCAGGGGCAACACAATTAAGGTGTAATATACATCCCAGTTAACGAACACCTTTATTTGTCCTTATTTCTAATTGGCAGTTTGAAATATTTGTTGGAAATATACAGGGTGATTCACTACGCTGGGGAAAAAATTAACCTCGTGATATTTCATGAAAAAATTTAAATAAAACCCACTCTTTTCGATATAACTTTCGAACTATTTATGTTAAATGTTTGGAATCGTAAACGTTTGATTTTACAGTCATTTGACCCGTGATTTATTTAAATTTAAAAATAATCTTTTCTGCGAATTTTCTATTATAAGGGTGTTTTCTGAAAGTTTGTAATAGGCAAATCATCTTCATATTTCTTTTATCTTAATAGTTGTTATTTAAAGGATAACAAGTATTTCTACATTCGGTGACTCAGTTCTTATACGTTAGGCTTGAGACCAAGGGGTCCCGGGTTTAAATCCTGGCTTGAGCATGAATGTATAGTGGAGTTTTTAATTACTGAGATGAAAAGACAGTTGACAAGAGCTTTGTAGTGGGGCAGAACATTGCTAGTCATTCTCTATCTTTCCTTAGTTCGAGTCTTACATTAGCTGCGACATCTGACAAATCGTTGTGTGTGTGTCTGTCGTGACTGTATGGTAGGATAACAATTTGCTAAAATCTGCAAGGACATTAATATAAATAAGAAGTTAAAGAAAACTACTAGTACCAATTTTCGAGTACATGTTTATATTGAACTATTTTTTATAAAATATCAAGGTAAATTTTGTCCCCGAGGCAATAAATCACCTTGTATATGATAGTGACTAATTTATATCTGACTATCTAGGAATCATTTTAACTTAATTTCTAATTCAATATTGTGTCAACAGTTTTTTTCTATAAGTATATAAAATTAATCAAATTGATTTACAATTATGAAATTTAATTTTTTCTTTAGTACTAAATGAAATATAAAAAAAGTTGTAATATTAAACTTCATCACTATATATACATCTGTTAAATATCAAACTCGCCGAAATATTGCCTATTACTAATTAAAAACCCGACTTCCGGCAGTCGAAAGATGCATGCCGGCCTATACGCTCTTTAATTAGCATGTAATTATTTATAGATGTTAGCAAATGTTATATTTCTAGAGTGTAGTCTACCTGTGTTATTGAATCCGTACGATAACTAATTAATACTCCAGTCGAAATTAATAATTTTTATTTCAATTTCAATTTTTTCTATTATTTTTCATCAGTCTTGGAATTTTTAACGTATTTAAAATATACAGAAAGATTCAAGTAATTCTTTTGCATTTTCTTCAAACTTTTCAGTGAAAATTTTACTGAAAAATTAAGTAAATCTTCTGTGGATAACTAAAAAAAGTATTGTACAATTAAAAATTGAAATGTTTGAAAATGTGAAATGTTAAAAGAAAAAAACACTTAATTTTAACTTTTATAAAGTTATAAAGAAATAAAAATTAATTTACCATAATTTCTACAATTTATTTGCTTTTTTTTACTATTCATGCATTGCCCAAATATAAATAAGTGAGGTTAAGTATAACGCATTAACAAAAATAAATTTTGCAATTTAATATATTGCTATTCCAATTATCGCAAAAACATTTATTTTTATGTGCAAGAATATAATTTGCTATTAAAAATGTATTGCCTGTATTGATATAAATTAACAATTATTATCATAAATTAAAGAACTGAATAAGATAAGAGGAAGAGCAATAATTAAGAAGACACTTTTTTATACTTACAATAATTACAAATGCCTATCTGACGAAGATAGAAAAAGGTATAATATAAGCGGACCTGCTAAGGATAATAAAATCTGTGCTCCATCCTGCCGAATCTTAGACAGAACAACTTTAAAGAAACACAAAATGTCCTTTCTGTTACATTAAACTCATTAATGAATCTGTTAAACACAAACAGAAAACTAGAAGTAGTGGTTACATATATAGTGTGTTTCACATAAGTTGAAGTAATCATTATTTATTATCCGATCAACATTTTTTTTGTACTGTTTTGAAAGAAAAACTTTTTTTCTACTACCTATGTCAAAATGTGTCATTTTTAAACAGTTTTAAGTGTCAAAAGTACGTTATTTCTGTGTCGTGAAAAAGTTTTTTTTGCACGCCATTCAAAAAAATAATAAAACCCTTTTTTAAATTATTTTATCAACATCAAATACAATTATTATTAATATTCTTGAATTTATTTTTGTGGTACTATTGGAGATATTACTTATGTTTAAACCAAGGAGTCGACGGTAAAACAGAATTAGCAAAATAATCCTGCAATCCAAATAGAGGACCAGTGTGTTTTACTGTATTTGATAGTTTAAAAAACAACGCAATAAGGCTCGGAAATTTGGCAAATGTATTTACTTCAACTACCTGAACTTTACATTATCCATTAGTATACTGGAGAATTAATGTCGGATTTTGTGCCTACTTTGGTCGAAATATCCTTGCGGCAAATATCAGCTGGATTCAGTTCATGTTTGCTGTTGCTAGGTATTGTAAATGTTCTTTGTATCTTTGTTTTGAAGTCCGGAATTTTAAGAATTATGAACGGTAATTAGCCTCGACGTCAGATGTGGTCATTTTAGAACATTTGTTTCGGCGGTAGGTACCCGTCAATGACTACTTTCATTAGCAAAAACTGTTCATCGGGCATTAAGCAAAAAAGTAATAACTTCTGGTTTATAGCTAGCACTGCGTCTTTGAAGAAACGCTTTAGGATACTTACTTATATCTATATTTTTCTTGACAGCCAAAAGCGATTTTTTCATGGAATATTTTGACCACAGGCTTGACGACTTTAAACCTTTGAATTTTTCACCTAAATAAGCAAGACAACTGTTTCCGCTAATTTAAAAACGCACATTGCTATCGCCGACTATCAAAGACTTCATATTCCTTTTTATACAGACGTCTGTACGTCTCAGAAAGAAGCTATAAGCTAAACACTTCTGCTCATTTCTTGGCTTCTTCTGGAATATCTGGAAAATCAATTTGATTAGTTTTGTTTCGATACCTAAAAAAGTTGTACAAACAGGTTTTTGAAACTCTTTTAATGAGACAATAGTGGCGACTAAAATACTTTGACTCATTTTCTGAATACTTTGACAATATAATGACATCATGTAATGCGATTGGTATAGTTATTTATCATTTGTCAACTTGACAGCAACAAAAAAAAATTAAGTATTAATACGTTTCTAATTTCAAATACTTGGTAGTAGAAAAAATCATGTTAAAATTCGAATATAAAACGAAACTAAGCATCTGTTTAGTTTTGTCATTGTGTTATATGTTTGTGTAATATAATAATTTAGTAATATCAGTATTAATATAAATTTAGGTTCCATCTTAAAATTAATTCAAAACTTATTCACACGATTTTCTCGCGAATGACTTGGAGGGAGATTTATTACCACGCAGGCGCGAAAAAAGGACAGACTTGAATTTGATTAACCCGCGGGTGGACATCTCGTATCTCTATGTAAAATTATATCAATTACAAATATAAATAAACTCACGTAGAATTTAATCTATGTTATTGTGTATTGTGTACCAACACATGGAAACAGCATCTATAAACCAAAGGCTAGCCTAGGAACATACAGGTGTAGAAAGTGGTGAATGGAATTTTCTTTCTCCAAGTTTCTGTTTAATCTCGGTCCTTCGAATATTTTTTACCGTACTGGTACAGCATCTGACATCTGTTAGTTGAATTTTATGAATTATGTTAAAGTTGAAATGTTTTTGAGACTAGCAAGAACAGTTGCAGAAAAAATATTGTATGCAACACACCCGGAAGGTGCGGGTTTACTGGTTTTCAGGGCTCGCCCTGGAAATTGCCTGTTCACCCAGTAAAAAATTACTTTCCTGTCTTGTTACGTAAATTACTATTAATAGCGAAATATATTTTTTGGCTCTTTCCAACTAAATTCTGTTCACATGGAAACTCTTTAAGTTTTTACGAATATCAATGTTATCTATAGTTGATAGAATAGGATACACATACTTATTTATATTATAACCTAAAATTCAGAATTATATTGTATGATATGATATAGATATGACGTGTTAAAACAAACATTTTACAAACTTTTACCTTGGTACATATAAACTTTCACTTAGGCTCTATCGATCGCTTTTCATATTCCCTCCAATATGCTGTCACAAACACAAATGCGAGTCCTCGTTAAAGTTTTTGAGGGGATAATTTTTAAACCGATGCTGATGGTAAGTTTTAGCGATGAAAATAATTTTCAGCTGCCTAATTTCTTTTAGTTAGGACAAAACTTTTAAGTAGCAAACTGAAGGCATAACTCACAAGGTCTTGCGGAAAAGGATTTAATTTATAATTCAAATGGCTTTTAAAAAGTAAGTAAATTGAATTCCGCTATTAAATTAATTGGAGTCTTTTAATCATTCACAAGCAGTTTAAATCTGGAAATGCTTGTCAGTGATTACGTGAAATTAAACTGGCATGTAACAATTAACTGAATTTTGTTACTTTGGATGGATGAAATCAGTAGGAATAATTATAGTTAGTTCCGATTTTTTAATTAAAAAAAGATGATTGTGTTATTATTCTTCCACCTTAATAATTATTAGTAATTATAAATATTTAATTGTGCGGGACTAAGACAGTGGGCGCTGGATCCCTGAGGAGACTCAGAGTCAGAGGTTCGAAGGACCTAGGCGGCCCTAGTATAAACAAGGCATTAATAAAATTAACTATAATTCGATGAAGTATAAATTTGCTCAGTCACTATCTACAAACAAAAAGTAGTTAACAGAAAACCATTAGATACGGTTTGAAAGCTCCACCGCTGGGTAGCACTTAACAACGAACCAATAAATATCTTTACAGAGTTTAGATACTTCTAGCCATTGACAAGTGATAAAGAAAAATATAAAGTGATGTCATCCCCAAATTGGCTAATGTAATCTTTCTCCTTGCTCCTCACTATAATCCCCAAGATTATCCGGGAAATAGTCCGCATGTGAATGCAGGAAATGTAATTTTAAATTCATTAAACACCCCAATTTTTTGAAATCCCTAACCATTTCAGCTACAATATCCTTCCGTTTAATATTCTTGCCCCAAACTTTGGGTAATTTTGAGCCATTTGTTGATTTTGACCAGTTGGGCTAATTCTGACCCCAGATTTAGATCCAGCTGCCAAAATATACCCCGATATAAGGGTAAAGTCACTTCAATATCATTTAATGTTTTTTGACCCCAGATTTTGGCGAATTTCCAGCCATTTTTTGATTTTTTTCGGCCAATTTTGACCCGATAGGTCAATTTTGACTCCGGATTCGAGTTCAGCGGTCGAAAATACATACCAGTACATAGGTCGGTCCCCGAGTACATGACCTTTCCTTTTGTGTGTGCCTGTTATCAAACGATTTTTCCCACACCAATCACTAAATTCCTCTAACAGTATATTACTTTTTTATTTAACAATCAACGGGTTTACATCGGATACTACAATTGTAGTGTCGTCAGCATACATGAAAATTTTGCCCTGAGTTATAGAATTAGGGAGATCGTTCACAAATAATAAAAAAAAATAGAGGGCCCAATACACTCCCCTGCGGAGTTCCAATATTTATATCGTATATATTGGATTCCGCGACATTATTTTTACAATTAATTTTCTATGCGATAAGAAAGACTTTATCCGTTCATTTATAGGATCGCGCAAGCCCATACTGAATATTTTTTTCACATACAAAAGATTTGTCTATGTTGTCGAACCCCCTGTATACCTAAAGATACCTCGAGATACCTTGTGCGGAAACTACACATTTAGAGACAACGGACACACGCCCAATATCCGAGTTTGCTAGAAATAATTTCTGCTTTAGAAAAAATTACAATTCCTCGAACACGGGATTCCGTGGTGAAAGGCAAGTATCCTTACCGTTCGACCACGAAGCCCGGGGTTGTATAAAAAGTATACTTTGTAATAACACTCTCCTCACACTAATTTTAATTGGCTCTTTCTTGAAAACCATTTATTACTTTAAATCACAATCATCGTCCACAGTACACAAATCTCACCCTCATAGGTGATACAATTGGTGCGTCAATGAGAGCAGTAACTGATGTCTAATTACTACTAATGTTATCTTCGATTTTACATGGAAACTTATGTAATATATTACATGGAAGCAAGAAATTTAATGATATCAATACATGATGTACCGGATTAAATTTAATATAATTTAAAATGCCGACTTTTCTGCTGTGGTTGTATACATAAATTATGCAAATGAAAATGTTGAGAGAAGTTTCATGTATAAGGTTTTTATCAAAAGCTTGTCAGTAGAACTTTTTATATAAAATTATTCCAAAGTTCCACTTGAAGGTGTAATTCGCTCTTTATCCAGCAAAAACTTTTTTATTAAAATGCGAAATATGCATCTCTAGAAGAGATTTACTTGATGACTTCCTGCAATATTAAAAATGAAACAGTAATTTCAAAATCTCAACCGACCATTAGTTCCATAATGGTGCTCGGGCCATCGCAATTTATCTGTAGAAAGAGAATAATTATAAATTGGTTACATTTAGAGTAGAGTGTACTATGGGTAGACATTTAGTATGCGCCAAAATAAATGATCATTATTGACAAAATAAATGGCTACGTTGGCTGAGCTTTGATAAACGATTCCAGCAAATTTTAGTTCTAACATTAGAAATGCTTTTACCTAACAATTTTACCCTTCTCGAGCACAATAATATACTAGCAAGATTATTTCATATTATTTTATGAGGAAGTGCCTATCATTAGTTTATTTCAAAATGTATTTATAAATGAAGAATGAAAATGAAATTTTTTTTTATTATATGTATTACGTTTATTGTAACTTATTTTAGAAGGAAGTAAACATTATTACTATTATTATTATTGCTATTATTATATATCTGAAATAGGTGCACAAAATTCTGGACTGTATTAGATAAAAAAATAGTTGAAAAACAAGTCTGCAATTCTTTAATTAATTGTGTACGAATAACTAACGGTCAATCTTTTATACGTTGAGGAAAAAACCCTTAATACAATTCAAAAACATTCAACTCGACAGTTTTTCCCGGTTATCTATAGACGAAACAACATTAAATCCCTAATAATAATGCCGTTTTATGAATGTTGCGTTTGAAATTAAAATAAAAACTTATTGAAGCAAAATGTTTAACATGTACATATTAAAAAAAAAGAATATTCAATACAAATATCCAACCTTCAATCAACGATTCTTAAGGAGTTTTGAATAATGTGCGGAGATACCTCTTGAACAACCATCCTAGTTCGATCGTCCAACTCTTCTAACAATTGAAATTTGGTCTTATAAACAACTGGTTTTAAATAAACTCAAAAAAAACAGCCCATTGGGCTTAAATCTGGTGATCGAGGTGGCCATTTAATATACCCTCTTCGATCTACTCCTCTCTGTTGAAATGATGCATTTAGGTATTGTCTCATATTAACTTCATAATAGAGATCCACCTTGCTGATTTTAGATTTCATCTGAAAGTCATTCTGATTGGCTAGTTTGGAAATAAACGGATTAAAGATGGAATGATTTGCTTGCGCAGAAGTTATAAACATATTTTTAATTATTGAGGGTATTGGGTGTGAGATTCTTCGATCTTAGCTAGCATTTTGATCGGCCCATTTTCGACAATTATGTCGATTTAGACAAAATGTTGATTTACCGGAAAATGCTGTTGTTGAGAAAGTAACATTGACTTCAATGGTATTGATCATTTCCTGATACACCTGCATCATTCTATCAAGAATATCTTCATTTAATTCTTGTATTAATTGTACTACGGATGAAATTTATTCGTGGACAATAATATCGATTTTACCGAGCTATCGCAATATTGTCATATAAGACCAGCTTTGGTACTGAAGGTTTTGGTTCTTGCAGATTAAGACGAACCAGATTGTGGCCAATTTTTAACACTTCCTGTTTCATGAAACTCCTGCACAACTCTTGAAACTGTTGATTTTGAAGTACGAACATTTCTATCAAGAAAAGTTACATTAAAAACATTGACTGACAGTAACAGTAATGTTTATATCTGTCAAAGAACTGAACGGTTTTCATTTTACAAAAATCGTACTAGATAACCAGTGAAGTGCAGTAGCAAATTATGATGCAAAAAGCCTAAAAACCTAGTATTTAATTCAACATTCATAAAACAAAGTAATATTGTTATTGGTGATCTAATTATTTATTGAATAAATAAATTATTCTTTATTTTGCTATTTTATTAAAAATTTCTAAAATTGCAACTTTCACATCATAATAAAGACAATGTTTTCAAATTGTTGTTTGAAAAATCATACGTATTTTGACTGAACGTTTCTAAATGTTGGCGCAAGAAAAATTGAGTTGAAAATTCTACTGGACTCGTAGAGATTAATTCAATAGAGACATATATTTGTATCGGAAGGAACAAACTAAAATTAAAAATGAAATGTTTATAGCCAATTTTTTTAGTTCTTATTTTGGGATATCCAAGTGTTTAATTTGCCTTAGCTTAATATTATAGTGATGTTGTCTCACTTTGCTTTATTTTAAATTGCGGAAAATACTCAAAAACTAGGATTGATTGTAGAAATTCGAATTTCGAAGATGGTGAATAAAACCTATCATTTTAAAATGTATCAAATTGTACATATAAATCTCAAAAGAGAAAAAATATTTAAAGATGTTTTGCTCCTGAATTGGGTTGAAACCTTTGATGTGAAGATAACACTGACGTAGTTTTCCATTAAACACAAAAACACCATATACTGCACTTGATACGAGTTTCGCAAACCAAGTTGGTATCATCTGGAGATAATTAAAACTGAGTTTGAGTTTTGGTCTGGAGATGATTAAAACTGAGTTTTGATGATGCCAACTTGGTTGGCGAAACATTATGGTAAATTTTTTTTTTTTCGTTATGATATTTTTGAGAATCATCAATATTGCCTTTTTAAATTTAACAGTAATCACAACTATGACAAATTAAATCCAAAATGGAGTAGTATAAGAAAGTCACCCACTTCCTATACCTTATTTGAATTTTGGTTGGTTTCTTTGTTGATCAAAATATTTTCTTTGATTAACATTTTGTATTGGAACACTGTTAAATAATTTTAATTTTTCTACAAATGTACGTATATCTAATTATCAATGTTGAATATTAATAAAAAATCAAAAGCTGTTATAATTTTTTATTAAATAAAAAAAGGAAAATTTTATCTTATCATAATGTAGGAAATGATTTTTATCTGCTTACATAAATTTTCCTTAAGCACTTACAACAATTTTCATTAATTATTTATTTATTATACGAGACGAGTTGTAAGTGCTAAAAGTCTTTACAATTGCAAAACCATGTTTACAATGCCCGTCTTATTTTTAAGCGAGGTCCTCACACTTAAACAAAAATTTATGGATTTTGAAGCATCTAGTATATGTGTGTGGACTATGAAAGAAAAATTAAATTATTAGACAAAAAATTCTAGAGAAATAACACTAGATGAGCTCAGTTTTTTTAAACAGTATTGAAATAGTAAGCTGTTTTACTGTCTGTTTCTTTCCAAACTTTTCGAAACTAAAATAAAATACAAAAGCAGACGCCTGAAATTTATTTCTAAATAAAACAAAGAACATATACAGCAAATGTAATAAAAACAATCTTGACGTTTTTCTCTTTTAATAAGCATTCAAATATTTAAATCAGATTCGTAGATGAACTATACAAAACCTCATAAATTTAAAATATCAAACCAGTTCACCAAAACAAACGCTTCATCAACAAATCCAATTTGTTATTTACTTTTGCTTCCAGAGGTAATAAATTATGGGCTATATGCATCATTGTTTGTAAAAGTTTATTAACACAGCAGTCATTATTTCTGTAGTGTACCGATTTGTATTACAGTTGATCAATGTTGTTATGCTGTTTGTGTATAAGTTTCGAGTAAAATGTTGAGTTTATGCAACGTTTTAATATTTCCATCAGTCAATATTTTCACTAAATAATCTATCGCATAGTCAATGTTGCAAGTTTTTGCTGCATTGCAGCTTCCTTCATTACTGAAATATGACACTAACTTTGTATTTTCACCATTTTTCACTAACAAAAATATACTATTGACAGACGTTTTGACAAACCAGTTGACATCATCTGGATATTGTTATAACTGTTTTATTTAGACTACAGGAAATAACTACTCAGCGGACAAAAGCCCCGACCTGTACTGAATTAGACCTACAAGTCTTGTGTCATTTGTCAATTCATTATTAGACATAGATCGGTTTCGAACTTGTTATGTTCTCGTCAGTATGCCATCAGTAATGGAAAAGAAAAATGATAATAGCAAACCATGCTAGCCTAAAGCAGACTAAGCAAGACATAAATAGTGAGTGATAAGTGTGTCCCTCTAGTGGTCAGTGCTACTACCCGTCAGACATGACTGATGTCTTGATGACTGCTAGCGACCTGCAAAGCAGGTACCAAGAGCTGCGACCCCTGGTCCTAGTGGGCTAACTATAGACTGAATAAGACTTACAGGAAACAACTACTCGGCGGGCAAAAGCCCCGATCTGCGTTGAATTAAACCTGCAAGTCTTGTTGGGTGGCTAAGATTATTTGTCAATTCCTCACTAGATATTAACCGGTTTCGAACTTGTTACGTTGTCGTCAGTATGCCGTAAGTAATGGAAAAGACAAATAATAATATCAAACCAGGCTTGGTATCTGTTTTGCAGGTCGTTATGAGTCACTAAGACATCAGATACGCGAAGTACCATTCGAGGCAACTGTACAAAATTCCTAACAAGAGTTCTCCTAAGCTGGAGTTTTTTAATGAAACATGATCTCTATTATGAGGAAAATTATAATAAAGCATAACTCTTGGAAGTCCTGCAAACGAAAAAAAATATGAGAATGGTGCTGAGATTACCGCCATATTTCTGTATTTTTAACAAGATTGATTTATTTGGTGTAAATTGATGAGAAATGTCAGAAAAGGAAATACTTTTCCGAAATTCGATAAAAAAGTCGTAGAGTTAATTCAAAATGAAGTGTCAGAGATTAACAAGAAAAACTGGGAAAAAGTATTAGGAAAGTAATTACAATTATTGAGGATGATTATTTAAAAATTGCTGAATGTCATATTAATGGTGAAAATAAATTTATTACAAATCTGAACGAGGATAGCAGTTCATCTGAAAATGAAGAAGAGGGTGAAAAGGGCGAAGATTCAGAGGAAGAAACGATGTGAGGTGAGATAATGTGAAGCGATGTGAAGTAAAGAAGTGCATTTTGTGATATCAACTATATTATTTATTTCCGTTTTTGTGCTTTTGTAGTTCAGTACATGAGAAATATTCTTTTTCATTTTGACAATATTATTTTTTTTCATTTTGACAAAAATACGTCTTTCTGTTTTTATTATAATGTGATAACTTTACTATAGGAATTTATTTTTAGTTTATTTATTGAGAATACTATATTGTTTTAGTAGGATTAAAAGTGACACTTTGTTTGACGAGCAATTATGTTTGCAAAAATTGCAAGTGAAACAAAGACACTTTAAATCCGAATGAAACATGTTATTTTTTCTTCAAACGCAAAAAAAAATCGAAATATTTAAACATTAAGTACATACATAATTATTTTCGATTATACGACTTATAACAGTTTCATCGTGTTGCTTGTGACAAACACTATGTGATTGCTATGGATATTGTGTAGTTGCTAGGGATGCCAATAAATATAAACAAATATTCTATTTAAGCAAATAAATTGTGATTTATTATAGTCCATTATTAGAAAAAAATGTCTGATTGTGAAGATTTGTCGTGTATACCAGCAGAGGTGGTTGAAATTGCTAACGAAGTGACTTTAAATCTTCTACCACCAAAGTCGCATGAAGTGTACGAGTGCTCATATAATCGGTTGCAATGCATATGGTGCTCTGAAAAGAATATAAAGTCGTATTCGGAAAGTGTTTTATTGGCATTTTTTGCCAGTCTGTCCTCAAAAATGAAATGTTCCACTTTGTGGTCACAGTATTCAATGGTAAAATCAACACTGACTCTCAAGAATGGTGTAGATATAAGTAAATTTTCCAAGTGGAATGCATTTTTAAAATGTGCAAGGTAATGGTTATACCTCTAAAAAAAGCTAGGGTTTTAACGAAGGACCGAGTTGAACAGTTTTTGGATGCTGCTCCTAACATACATTATTTAATGATGAAGGTATGTTTAAAATTAAAAAATGAAGTAGGCAAATTTTGTGAATTTTTATTTATAGGTTGCCTATATTGCGGGCGCACGTCGTTGTGATGAACTAATTCATTTAGAAACTGATGACATTGAAGATGTTAAGTCTGCTTCATAGATAAAAGTTCCTCATACTAAGACTGGTAAGGGTCGGTCATTTACGGTTCTTGGAGAAAAACATTTGAGTATTTACAGAAAATACGCTGTTTTTCGGCCAATAGGTTTTGAAAAAAAGTCGGTTTTTTATAAAGTATCAAAATGGAAGATGTCAACGGTCAGTAGTCGGTATTCATAAAATAAGTAGTGTTGCAGAAGAAGTGGCAAAATATTTAAATTTCACAAATGCAAATGAATATACTGGACACTGCTTACGTCGAACTTCTGCCACTTTTCTTGTAGATTCTGGTGGTGATGTCACTTGTCTTAAAACATGGGGGTTGAAAGTCGAATACTGTTGCAGAGGGGTATATAGAAGAATCTGTAGAAAATAAAAAAAGTACAAGAAAAATATTTCGACTCGATGAACCTAGCACTAGTACCAATGGGCCTAGTACGTGTAATAGTATCAATCCCTTGAATCTCGATAATACAGCTGCTTGCCATAATGTAGAAAATTAAGGAAAAATTAATCAAAAAATGTGTTCCCACGATAGCACAAAGAGTGTAACAGTTTCAGATATTGTTACCACCACCGTTAAAAATGTTAACAGTGTCGATTCTTCTGGTATGTTTAATTTTTATTCAACTTGCTCAAACTGCACTTTCAATATTACTATCAATAAATAATAATAATTGAATGAATTTTATATATCTAGCCTAATCAATAAGTTTTGTATTTCATTTCATTGTTTAATAATTTTGTATTGTAAGAATTTCATATTTTAATTTAAATAAATTGAGTTAATATGAAAATGCTTAATTTTTACCTAAATATACTTTTAATACTAGGATCAAAAATAGTTTTAATCCTAGGATTAAATTTATATTTTATACTAATATTCCATACCCATCCTTTACTGGCAAGAAATGTTTATAACTCCTCGCGGTTCTTGCTGGGTACACTGAGAGAATGATTTAGTTGGGAGAAATAAATTTTATTTCAACCAAATAAATGATTTCTTTGTATTTGGCGAACTAAACATTTAATTGGGAGAATTAAGGAATTTATTTGATTAAAAGCCGAATATTTAATATTATCAATTAAATCAAAATACTTATTTGTAAGAAATATTTGTTTCTGAACATTAAATATTTATTTGTGAACATTAAACATTTGTTTCTGAACATTAAATATTTGTTTCTGAGCATTAAATATTTATTTCTCAGGAATAAGACTTTTTTCAGAAAATTGCGTGGATTTATTGTTGATGAATACATTAATTTCAGGAAAATTAATTCCGCTTTTAATTTATTTATAGTGAACAAATATTTATTTCTCAAAAACAATGAAAATTTCGTATATTCATTAATATTAAATAAATTGTTAATTTTTGTTAATAATGCTGTTTAATTTGTTTATAATAAAAAAACTATTTCTCCTCGCACCTGCTTTGGGTATCCACCATCTTATATATTATTTAAAGAATTTGTTAAATAAATCTCTGCGCCAAAAGGATGTCATAGGTTGGTTTTTTGGAGAAAAGACAATCTGAACAATCTTTTTGCTACGCATGGTTTATTTAAAAAACATATAAACAATTTATATATAATAGCGACTTAATACCCAAAGAAGGTTCGAAGACAAATTATACGGATACAACAAATAAATGAATATAGAAAATTAAAAACATTTCTATTCAAAAAAAATATACATCAAAATGTTTACTTACCTGGTTTATATTTGCAAAACTAAAATTTGATTTATATTAAAAAATGTATGCCTGACGATTTGTCTACAGTACGATGTATTAAAAAATCAATTTTGCTAAAAATTATAGTAGATATTTTTTCACAAGTTGTAAAGCATATCGTCGGTCCACTGCCAAAACAACGAATGTGCATTTTTCTAATTTTTCAGAAGGGAAATAAAGTTCAATTTGTTGTTAAATATCCAAAGATAATTTATTTATAGGTATAAGTTTCCTAGTATAAAAATATTTCAAAAATATTCAATATTCGCATTTGCGGTTTTGGCACTACAGACTAAAAAAAATATATTACTTTCCAACAGAAAAGTCGAAACCGGCAAATTTGCACATTCGATATTTTGTCATTAAAGCAACGTTATGGTAGGTATATATTTGCGAAATTAAAATGTATTTTATATTAAAAACATATATGCCTCATGAGTTGTTTATAATAAAATATATTCTAAAAAATGATAGGGTAGATATCATATAATTTTTTATATAATTTTGCGTAGATGTAGGTACATACATAATATATCACTATCAGTATAATCAATTACACTCATGAACTATAACTTCATAATATCTCCATAGACACGATGACGTTAAAACATATATCTATTATGTTAATTCTTCTTCCATAGTTGCTAAGGTATTCATGCTTAATAAAGTTCTAAATTTTTTTAAACTAATGTGTCTTATTAGAATTAGTTAAACCTCAAATTTATATATATAAATCTATTTCCATGTCAAATTTTAAGAGAAAATTCAGGAAAATTGTAAATACCAGAAAATGCAGCCGTTATAACCGCTTATCCCGAGTAATAGTTTTGCATTGAATTGATGCGAGGATGTAATCTTTAAAATAAAACGTAAACGAACAAGAAAAAATAATACAATGAAAATTACTACGAAATATCTTATAGATTGTATGGTAATAATAATATGAAATAATACAGTCTATAAATAACACCTAGTTAAAAAAATAATCTATTTATTTTTATGCAAAAAAGAAAGTAATAAAAAAGAACATTTTAAACCGATATATTTCAGTACAGATTTTCCTTTTTATTCTTTTCTTATTTTGACTGTAATGTGCTTAACTGGAACTTTTCAAAAATACTAAATAAGTGAGTTTATTATTAACTTAGAAATAATAGTAGAAAGTTCAAATAAAGATTAATTTTCAATTTTCTTTACCGCTTGTTTATTGTAATTTTTAATTGATGTGTCAGGTTAAGGATACAGACAAACAACTGTCTGTGTTAAAGGTAAACAAAATTAAATATATGAAAAATATTTACACACATTTATTAAAAAAATAACAAAAATAAATAACTCTGAACAAATTTTCACAACTAAACAGTTTTTGGCTAGGTTAGGTACTTTAATATGCTATGATAAACAAATTACCACGTACAAACATTAAAAACTTACATTTAAAAGTTTCTTTCAGGCTTTCCAGCCCTCATATTCTTCTAATAAACTATACATCTACCGAAAGGGACACAACACTTAACACAAAGCGAAAAAAGGGAACAATGGCGTCTTGTTGAATCTTGTCTAATGCGCTACCGCGGTTTCGCCGGTAGAGGGCCAACATTTAGTTCTCAGAAACAAATTTATTAATGAGGAATAAATATTTCTTATTAGAATTAAATATTTATTTCCGCTATTAGGGTATAAACTTTAATAGTAAATATTTCTTTCTATGAAATAAATATAATGATGGAATAAATGTGGCAGATACAAATGTGTTATTCATGAGTAAATTTATTTCTTATAAATAATTATTTAATTACAAGAAATAAATATCAAGAGAATTCCTGAAATAAATCATTTAGTTTTGTCAATTAATCCAATCTTCGAAATATGCTTATTATAACAAAATTATGAAAAATATTTATTTGTCTGAATTAAATTTAATGCAGAATAATAAATATTTATTAAATTGAAAAAACTAAGGCTTCTTAGGCATTTCAAGCCAGATATTTCCCTCAGTGTAGTAATAATTTATATTATGCGAATTTGAATACTGCAACTACTGTATCTGTAGTCAATACTTTAAATTCAGTACTTCTATTTCAAGTTAATATTTTTTTCTACAATTGTTAAATTGTTGCTAGCTAATCTGAGCACAAAAACCTACATTGAAAAAGTAAACGAATGAGCAATGCAGATAAATCCGGCTCTGCATTCTGTAGCGTCGTACCCCCGCACGTCCTATCACTAAAGCGATTTCTCCTACGTTATATTTCATAGTAGTTTTGCTTTCACTGCTATGCTACCCATGCGAGCACAAAAGGCGAAATATGATGTAGAATTCCAATATATATTTTAATATTTTCTCACATGAACAAAGCTATTTAAATTATCTTGTTTCGTTATTGTATAATTACCTACCTAGCTTTTGAGAACAAATATGTGCCAAGATCAAAGGCGCTATAACATCTGTGTACCTAAAAGTTGTAACTAACTGTCTCAAAGTTCGCAAACTTAAATAGAGTAGTTACAATCTTACTATGTTTGAATTTTAATATCTAACAATTTTCCGCATAAACGGGTAATACACAAGGGTGGGTTGTTGTATTTTGATATTTTCGATAGTAAGTAATAGTAAATATTTGGATTCACATATATATTACTCGATATAAAACGATATGGATTATCAACAAACAGTTTGATGAACGACAGACATAAATGTAAATTATTCTTTGGTGGTTTTATTTATTGTCCTGCCTAAGCGGTTTTCAAATTCCAGTAATTATTTTATTAATATTTTATATGCAATATTAGTTTTTTTAAAAATATATTGTATGATAATAGAGTATTTAATTTTTTATATACAGGGTGGGGACGAATGCTCTTTGATAAAAATGAATTGATGTTATTCTGGTTTAACCATTAGTGTTATTTATTAGTCTCATCTCATTTTTATTAAAATTTTACAAATTTATAAGAAAAATTAAACATTTTCAAAAAAATATCCTTCTAAACCAATTTTTTAAATGATATTCTTTAGTTTCAGTTATCTGTAAGCCTGGCCAAGCGATGGTAGATTCAGGGTCGGGCGCAATACCAATGCCATCGCGCGCTTGTTTACGATGACGATGACACGACACACTTCAGTTGTTATCTGTCGGTCGATGCATAGAGTACTAATAAATAATAAATAATGTTGAGCGTGAAGAGTAGAAAACGACCGTACGCTGGTAAAGTGAATAAATTTATCGGTGAATTTCCGGATTTATTCTATGATGGATGTAAATTAATTTGTAAAGTTTGTGATCAAGACTTAATGTGCTGGAATAAATACGGCTGCAAAATTCATGTCAATAGTAACCGGCATAAAAATAAAAAAAATGGCGTGTCTTCTTTGGAACCTCAGTTTATGTTTGATTTACTGTTAATGCTGATTGCCTGTGATGTTCCCCTGCGCATATTGGATAAACCAGCATTTCGGGAGTTCTGGAATAAATACAATCCCCAGGTGAATTTACCAAGTCGTTCATCATTACCAAGTTTTCGTGAAGACGTTGTAAATAGGATTAAATGTGCATTAAAAAGTACACGGCTGTGGTTATGTGTTGACGAGACAACAGATTGTAAAAAAAATTCTATTTTAAATGTTATAGTACGTGTACTCGACCCTGTTAAACCCTGTTTCCACTTTTACTAGCTAGCAAAAGACTAACTGCATGTACTGGCGAAACAATTACGCGGGTGGTGTTGGAGACTTCCGAAAAATTTGAACCGTCAACAAGTCAAGTGTTGATGTTTGTGACCGACGGTGCTGCGACAATGCGTTTGGTGGGCCGTTTTCTTCAAAGAGACGATTGAAGGTTTCTACATGTTACGTGTAAAGTGCATGTATTCCATCTTGTAGCAGAAATGATTCAAAAATGTTTTTCCAGAGGTAGATGCATTAATAGCAAATACAAAAAAAGTATTTCTCAAAACTCTTAAACGGCTTCGAGCATTTCACACACTGTGTCCTGGTATTCCGCAACCACCAGAGCTGATTCTTACACGTTGGGGAACGTGGTTGAAGGCAGCTTTTTATTATGCAGAATATTTTCAACAAATAAAAGCTGTGATACCACAGTTCAACCTTAACTAGCCTGCAGCTATTAAGGAAAGCCAGACAAGCTTTCAAGATGTTTCCCTTGAAACAGACTTAAAAACTATTTATAACAATTATAGAGGACTACACGCCGCAATAGAAAAATTGCAAAATACTTCGTTGTCGTTAGTGGAATCGCTGCAAATAGTGGACGACGTAAATACACAGCTATAGACTTTAAATGATGCAAAAAATAAGCCCGTTATTGAAAAATTCGAGTGTGTATTACGGAAAGATCCTGATTTTACCAAATTAAGACAAATTTGTGATGGTGCATCTACAGCTGCGTTAAGTGAGTTCACAGAGTGTTTTACTTATGCCTGTATTACTTCCGTAGATGTCGAACGGTCTTTTTCAAAATACAAACAAATTTTTTCACCACAGCAAACATCGCTTACTGAGATAACTGTAGAAACATATCTGATGCTACACAGTTATTATAGAAGTGCTCCAGTTTGTGATAACGACAACCAAGCTACTTCATAAATCTGCTTAAGAAGGTGAATTTTGTACATATTTTTATAAAGTGTACCAGTATTAATAAAATTTATTTCCATTTATTTTATTTATTTATTTATTTATTATTAGTTATCACTTAGATATACAATGTACATGTGTGAACGTCATTTAACAGTTTAATAATAATGTGCAGCACTAAGCTTACGAAATATAAGGAAATACATAAAAAAAGAATTTAAAGCGAACGAAATAGTACAAAAACATATATCACAATATATAAAATATTTTTGTTTTTATTATTGTACTTATTCAAGTATTATGATATGATGCATACCCAGTACGTCTCTGTAGGATTAATGACCTCGGCCAGGCTTAGTTATCTGTAATTGGAATCTATTTCTCATGAAATAATATTAAAATTTTTTATATTATCGGCAGGCACATGATTTCGACCAAATAACAAGATGGTTCATATTTTTATCCATTTCCTTGAGCAAGAGCAAAACCTATATAAACAACTTAAAAAGATCCAAAAGGTCCTCTAGAAGTTTAACTGCGCAAACCGAAATTGTATAGCAACATTTCTCTTGAGCGTCGGAGGTGGCTTTGCAGGAAATCCATAGTTATATATCATTCATTTCTTGAATAAAAGGTTTTTCTCTATCTTATCATTGAGCCTTAAAATGAGCATTGTAATTTTCTATAGGCTCATCAGTATTTTGTTCAGAATCAGAAATCCGAAAAACGACAAATGTAATATCATTTTTCGGATGCCCAAACGAATTGTTTAACTTCATAGAAAAAAATATTAACATATGAGGAAAGTTTCACCATAAAGTTATCGCAAAGATTTTCGTCCTTGGTTATTTAATATACATTTTGCACCTTTCAGTTAATTGAGATGTACAAGAAATATATTATGGTGCTTTTTATTCCGTGAATAGTGTAAATCTTCTGAAAATGTTTTTATATCTTCTTAGTCGATGTGGTCCCTTTGAGTGGTGCTCTATATTTTATTATATGGTAAATTTTCCTTTTAGTTTTTTAATGATTTCAATTTTTTTTTTGTTAAATTGATGTAATGAACAAAATACATCTCTATACACCAAAACTGTTTATCGATTGTTACTGAATACGTGAACAAATATTGTCTCGATGACTTTACGAGTACATTAACTCTATGATGTGCAGCAATGTTGTTAAATTATAGAAATGAATTTTTGAAGTCATTGTCCAAATAATAAAAATTTTTAGAATAGCCTTTCCGGCATCTAAATTAAAGTTTTCACCACACTTCAATTTGTATTTTACCTTGCACAACAGTCTCTGTTCTATCTTCTTTTTCGGCATAAGTTTTCCGACTTAGGAAAGATATTCTTCTCCACCGTTTCTTGCAGTTGCTGATCTTTTTTTCGATTGGTTCAAATTTCGTAGCAATTTTCTTGAAACTTTCTCCTTTAGATCAAAGATTTTATTTTTAACTACGCACGTTGCCTTTTTCTAAAAAAAAGGTATCATTGTAGCCATTTAAATTTAAGTAATTTTCGTCCATGACAGGTAATTTATTTTTAAGATAATCATTTGTTGATTCTGGTTGCGTTTTCATCAGATATCCAACTTAAATCTGTAAGTCCTTGTTAAAATTTTTCTGTTTGTAATATCGAAAAACTAAAACACGATTCATCCTAAATAAATACCATACAGATTTAAGAGATAAAATTACAGGCAATTCCGATGCATATTTTTTTATCAATAGGAAATACGATCATTTAGTTTCATAAAATGATACCAAATTAAATAATCGCATTTTTTATTAATAAAGATATACACACTGTACTATGAAGGCGTAGAAGGGCCACAATAAATTTTATTTTATTTTTTCTTAAATTCCGACTTTAAAGTCGGAAATTAACAAAATTCCGACTTTAAAGTCGGAAATTAAAAAAATTCCGAGTTTAAAGTCGGAATTTAACACAAAATCCCGACTTTAAAGTCGGAATATAACAAAACTAAATTCCGACTTTAAACGCAGAATTTTGTTAAATTCCGACTTTAAACTCGGAATTTTGTTATATTCCGACTTTAAAGTCGGAATTTTCTTAAATTCCGACTTTAAACTCGGAATTTTGTTAAATTCCGACTTTAAAGTCGGAATTTTGTTAATTTCCGACTTTAAAGTCGGAATTTAAGAAAAAATAAAATAAAATTTATTGTGGCCCTTAATGTGGCGACTTAATGTTTTATGTTGGCTATCTTGGTAACGAGGGTGTGCTAACACTGCCTTAAGTTTTTAAAAAAATGCCTCAGGAATTTCACATTCATCGTTTCTTCATCAACACTTAAGGAAACACTTTCACTACCAGAAGATACATTTTCATTACTAGATATATTTTGGGACATTTATGTTTTACCAGAACCCACATTCATACAAGATGATCGAAGGAGAGCCCATTTCCAATTTGAATTTGATTTTGAAGGCCTCCTTTGAAAGTAATTTGGATCTAGTTAAAATCTGTTTTTTGAGTTTTTTATAGATGTGCTTATAAACTTTTCCTCTCGTCTTTTGTTGTAATGAATAGTAAATACCATCCTAACCTGATAATATGTACTAAAAATACGGGTTTTATTTTATCCTATTTAATTTTCGGACCCTATTTTTTAAGTTTATCTAATACCCTTGAAAAATAAGAATATTAGGAACATTTTTGTTACAATAAACGTTAAAAAACTGCCGTTTATTTCCATCTAAGAAAATAATATACACCTTTGAATTTTCTTTTGGAAGTCTCTGTAATTCATTGGCATTCCGTGAATTTCTTTGGAATTCCCTGGTAATTCTAGCCAAAATATTTGAATTCAGTAGAAATTTGATGTACAGATTTCTGTCGACAGAATTACCCCTCCTGGAAAACATTCAAGCATTTACGGTTCGATGGTGTAGTTGGCTAGAACCAACACCTCCTAAAATACAGAGTTGTTGGAGTTGTTGCTAGAACGCGCGAAAGCAGTCGTGACTAGAAAGCTTTCTACCGCAACTACGAGTTCGAATCCCTCCACCAGCACTACCAATGGTTGTACATTTTCCTAAGTGTAACCCCCTTCTAGAAAGCTTCTGCTGTGGATTTCGGAGGTTGTCTAAATTCTGTGGTGTTTATTATTATTATTATTATAAATTCCGCCTGTGATATCGAACTCTTTGAGAAGCTTCAGAAAGAGACTTGCCCATTGTTTGTTAACAAGCGGACGGTACTTTGAACAATTGCTGTGAATGTAGTTTGATATTTTATTCCATCAGACGCCTATAACGTCACAGATTTAAAAAAAGGGGATACATCAGAATACGGGAAATGATCAGTAAAACAGTTTTTGTATGAAACATTTTTCACAAAAAAAAAAAAAAAAAAGATAAAGGCTATAGGAAGAGGTTTCCATACTTTTAAAACGCATTGTATAACTCAGAGTTTCTTGTATCTTATGTTGTATTAGGTATACATTTAAAAGATCATTTAAAAGAGGCACGAAGTAACTAGAAGAATTTAAGGTAATTTATAATCAAAAATTAATTTATTTTTTATTGTTTGCAAAGATTATATACACTTTATAATCTTTGTTGTTAGTTACAGGCATATGATTTAGCAAATCATTCCAAAAGAATAATTCTGAATAGATCCTATATTCAGTAATATCACATTTCAATTCTAAAAAAAACTGTTTTTAAAACAAATGTCTTCTAAATTATTAACTTTCCACCCAGGAAAAAAAAGAAACTAGCTTGAGTTTTCATTGGTTAAACTTTTTTCTTATAATAATACTGTAATATTTTATGTAACAACTGGTAATATAATAAAAAGAAATATGATTTACAAATATTATTCAGCTTTTCATATTTTCATATTCTCCTTGCGTACACATTGTGGAATTTCACCCACGAAATTTGTAAACTCGATGCTAAGCAATCGATTAAACTCGGGGCAATATTACATAACATTGGCATTGGAATTGGCTAACTTAAATGCATTATCATTGTAAATTTAACAGCTTCTGGGGAGCATGTAGTTCCCACAAGTCATTTGATTACGATGAAACGAAAACCAGAGCTGCGTAAAATATACAGCAATATATTTGTCGTAGATTGTACCTAAAAATAAATATTAACACGAATATTAACACAAAGGAGAGAAAATCCGTTTAATATCTGATTGAGTATTTTATTAAAATAGTGGGGGTAAGGTCGGCAGAAAGAAGAAAACCGAAGTTTCAATTAGTCGACGTTTCGTGTATTTTGACACATCCTCATGACTCTGAAGACAACATAGAAACAAAAAATAAAACAAAAAAAATTGTACAGTATTACGAGACATCTTAAAATAACGACAAAAAAATTTATAACAATTACATAAACACTTATACATGCATTATATTCAATATATATATACACATATATACACATATAACTATATAGTTACATACCTAATGTACTTTTATACATACAAAGGGGATATAAAAAAACGAACAATAATAATGTAATATAATAATATTTAAATAATGTAAAAATTTAAATTAGGTTTTCCTTGTAAAAATATATCACTAAAAACTTAAACATAAACATTAACAAATAAATATGGTTTGGAACAACAGTACAAACAAACACCATTGACTAGAATTAAAAGTAGGTGATATTAGGTTATTTTTAATATAAAAGAATTTAATCAGTTACTTTTTATGATTAAATACAATACACGAAACGTCGACTAATTGAAACTTTGCATTTCTTCTTTCTGCCAATCTTACCCCACTATTTTAATAAATATGTATATGAGCAAGGGTCACTAGATTATTTAATTGAGTATTGAAATCTCAAAAAGATCGCCATTTTTAGTCACATATTTAGTAGGCAGAGCTGGGCAAAGCACTCTGAAAAAGTAATTGAAGCACAAAGCACAAAGTACTTTCTTAAAATACTTCAAAGCATGAAGTTAAAAGCAATTTTGTTTTTCAAAACGGCTTTCAATTACAAAGCTATTTGAATTGTACTTGGTTCGAACTCAAATAATAAGCACTTTAATAGCTTCAAATACATATCAAAAGTGCTTGAAAAAAAAAACTACTTAAAGTGATCAAATATGTATTTCAAGTATTTTTAATAGGGCAAAAGTACAATTTGCTTGTCATTTTTTTAACCGTTGGAAAAAATTACATCAGGTTAATTTAAAGTAATAAAGTAGTGGTGAGGTGTGTGAAAACTTCTCATATGGTCCAAATGCTACTATCCGACCGACATCATAGATGTATCTGTGGCGGATAGCGACTTGCGAAGCAAGTACCGAGAGCGGCGACCTCTAGCCCAGGTGGACTAACTACTGTTATTAAAAATGATTTGAACAAAACAACTACTCAGCGGGCAAATACCCCGACCTGCATTGGATTATACCTTCAAATCATGATAGATCGGTAGTCAATATCATTTGTCAATTCCTAACCAGACATAGACCGGTTTCGAACTTATTGGTTCTCCTCAGTATGCCATAGGTTATGGAACAGACAAATGATAGTGGCCAACCTGCCAGTCATATACTGACTAAGGTAAATTGAGTAGTGGTGAGAGGTATGTGAAAACTTCTCATATGGTCCAGAGACATCTATGATGTCGGTCGGATAGTAGCATTTGGACCATTTGAGAAGTTTTCACACACCACTATTCAATTTACTTTAGTCAGTATATGACTAGCAGGTTGGCCACTACCATTTGTCTGTTCCATAACCTATGGCATACTGAGGAGAACTAATAAGTTCGAAACCGGTCTATGTCTGGTTAGGAATTAACAAATGATATTGGCTACCGATCTATCATGATTTGAAGGTATAATCAAATGCAGGTCGGGGTATTTGCCCGCTGAGTAGTTGTTTTGTTCAAGTCATATTTAATAAAGTAATAGATTTATTAAATAAACCGTTTCAAGAAACAATACAAATAAAGAAACATTTCTCTTTAAAAATAAAATTTTCAAAATGTAACAAAAAACTACATGATTATTTGAAAAGCTCATTTTTAATATTTGCTTTTAAAAGTACTAAATTTTCAAAATTTTCGTCAGTTAACGAATGTCGCCTAGGCGCGTTTATTATATTGGCAAGTGAAAATAGTCTCTCTACAGGCGCACATGACGATAAGCAGGTATTGAATTTTATGAACATTTTAAGAACGGTTGGATAACTTCTTAAACATTCCAGGTCTGTTCTTTGGTATTTTATGTATTGTAAAATTTCTAATTCCGTATTAGTAATTTGTTGACTTTTTGAAAAAGGAAACGCTTCACCTACAGTTTCGTTTTTATCAAAAGAGGCATCTTCCTCAACACTCTCAGTAGCCGCCACCATATTTTCTTCCAATAATTCGATGACTTCTGCTAACTGTTGTGCAGGGTTACTTATTAGTTTATGTAATTCTTTTATATTTCTGGTTGTTGTATTGTGCAATGACGGAAACCATTGGAATTTAAATTTTGATGTTGTAAAGGCTGCAATGATCGCCTCATCTGCATCTTCTGTCAATTTCAAGAAAGAAGCAAATCTGCTATTTAAACCGTCAATAGATGCTTTTAAAATTGTTACAGTCAACTTAAGGTTTTAATTTTCTAAATAGCTTAATTTTGATTTTAGGGAGGCTATGCACGGAATTAGGTAGCCATAAAATGTAGTATTTTCACCCTGGAGGATATCTAGTGCAGCTGCTAAAGGTTGCAAAGTCTTACAATATTCTTCTAAATACTGAAATTCGATATCGGTAAAATGAGTCTTTACATTAAGTTTAATGAATAACTCGTTAAGTTTTTCTTTACTGTTCAAAATTTGACATAAACAATCATAATGGGAATTCCATCTCGTTATTCCTGGATAACTAAGATAATGTCCTATATAACCCTTTATTATTTCTGATGATTTCGAGTATGAGGCCTTATTCCATAAAATACTGCATTTATGAAGTATTGACATATGTCTTTTTCTTAATGCCATATTAGTGTTTATGGCATTCTTTATATCACTGGTAACAATTAAATTAATTGTGTGGCTTGCACACCTTCGGTGCTTTGGTAGATGTAAAGAAAGACGCCCTTCTTCAATTTCAGAGTTTTCTTCGGAACTAATTTCAACGAAGGATAATCTTTAAGCAACCATAATCGCTTAAAGCATTTAAAAAATATTTGAAGCAATTTCAAACTGCTTTAAATCTTTTACAATGAATTAACAAATACAAAGCAAACACAAAAGTGCTGAAACTTTCAAATACAAATTACTTATGATACAAAATGCTTCCAGTAACAAGCAACAAGCATTTTATATCGCTTCAAATACTTTTGAAAGCATTTTAATTGAAAGCACTGCCCAGCTCTGTTAGTAGGCTAGCTTATTTAATTTTCTCATTTCAGTGACCAAAGAATTAAAAATTGAATATTGATATTTCGACAAATTTTTTTATCACTATAAAATATCACTCAACATTTATATTCTGAAAAATACAAAGAAAAGTTAAACAGACAAGTGAAGTAAACATAAAAGTTAAGAAAGTGCAGTGTTGAAAACTGTATACAGGGTGGTCTATAAATGCATGGACATCGATTTAACTAGACTTACCCATATACTAAAATGCTTATTTTAACGATCGTGAATTTAAATTGCTAAATAAACTGCTTTTCTAAAATATGTACCAGGCCACTTTTTGATCGTCCCATGTAAGAAAATATGAATTTATGTTTGACCCTGATAGTTATGCAAAACTTGCACAAATAAACGAAGTGCAGAATCATTATTAATTACCGCCATTTTTATTTTAACGACGCAGATCAAATGCAGGAGTTCCAAACAGTATACGGCATTCGTACTGCCTTAAATGAGATGACAATGTACAGAACGTGACTTTTCCTATCTGTGGCGACGTATTTTTTTATTTTTTCTCGGTGTTTTCTACCTGTTATGTAACGGTGTTTCGCTCATCTAAGCTAGAGAATTTAGGTTTTTTCGTTTTATTAGCTAGTTTAAACTTAGTGCGGCATTTTGTGCTATTTGCCTTTTAGTCAGATTTTACTTGTACTTGAATGTTATAATTGTTATAAAACATTCCACTTTGCAGTATTAAGGTTTTACTAATATTTCCATTCGTAGAAATACACTGATTATTTTTTATGGTTGTAAGAAAAAGAGTTATAAATTGTTACTCAAATTTTGAAAGTTAATATATGTTAATAGTGTTACGAAGAATTTGTTTTATTTTTCAAATCAATATGTGATAAAATCAGAAATTTATATAAAACCCAAAATAAGTATGAGAAAATATCTTGCAACCTACTTATAGTACCGTAGAATCGGGTTACTTGGGACAGGCGGGCGTGTTGGGACAACAGGTGACTGTATGGTGTTTCAGTGCTTAGCCATCTAACGAGCAATAGATAAACTTCGAACGATAAATGAATGGATTGGTAACAAGTTAGTATATAAAAACATGTGAAAATTTTGGTCGGCGTTAGTCCTGGGACTTGTTTAAAAATTAAGAATTGCAGGTAGGAAAGAGGCAGTTTTTGATACCCGTTTTACTTCTAATCGGCCACTGAAGCCTGTTTAAGATACACACTGGAGATATTTTTTTTACGATGTCACATTGTGTCTTTTAAACGTAATATAACCTAACTGTTTTTTATATTGAAACATTTTTTCAGTAACATCCCATTTAATTTTTTTTGTACTTTTAAGGGTGGCTTGGGACAATGCCAAATAAATACAGGAGGGTTCTTGGGAGCCGTAAATACCACGATTACACTGAAGAAACACTACAGGAGGCAATTAAAGACATTACAAAGAATAATTTAACCTATAGAGCTGCTAGTGAAAAATACAATATATCGAAATCTACCCTTGAACGGAAATTTAATAAAAAACATATGAAAAAACCCAGTGGCCAAACTGTTCTGTCCGAAGTCGAAGAAAATATAATTAGTGAGGCAATATTAGTCGCAGCTGATTGGGGGTTTCCCCTAGAGCGATCGGATATCAAGGATTTAGTGGAAGGTTATCTCAGTCGACAAGGTATGCAGAAATTCTCTAATGGCAAACCAGGTGACAGTTGGTACTATGGGTTTCTCTCAAGACACGAAAACTTAACCCAACGTCTCTCTGAAAATATTAAACGTAGTAGGGCCGCAGTATCAATTAGTATCCTTAATAGCTATTTTGATAACTTAGCCGATTCATTAAAAGACGTATCACCTAAAAATATATTAAACTACGACGAGAGTGGATTTGTAGATGATCCCGGCAGAAATAAAGTTGTTGTGAGGAAGAAATCGAAGCATGCCGAGCGAGTTTTAGACTTTTCGAAAACTAATACTTCCGTAATGTTCTGTGTAAGTGGTAGTGGTGAAACCCTGCCTCCATACATTGTCTACAAGGCGGACCATCTGTGGAGTACGTGGACCGAGGGAGGGCCACCTAATACTCGATATAATAGAAGCAAATCTGGGTGGTTTGATCAGGCGATATTTGAGGATTGGTTTTTATCATTAGCCCTACCCTACCTCAAGAAATTGGAAGGACCAAAAGTGCTATTGGGTGATAATCTTAGCAACCACATATCCATTAAAGTTTTGCGAGAGTGCCAAGACAATGACATAAGATTTGTATTGCTACCGCCCAATAGCACTCACCTAACACAGCCGTTGGATGTAAGTTGTTTCCGTCCAATTAAGGGAGCATGGCGAAAACTTTTGAAGGCATGGAAAACACGGAATCGTGGGCCATTACGTAAAGATATGTTTCCACAGCTTTTGCGAAAAACACTTGAAAAGGTCGGAGCAACTCAACCGGAGACTATAAAATCAGGATTTAAAACAACTGGTTTAATCCCTCTTGACCGTAACGCAGTGTTAAAAAAATTGCCAAGGCAAGATCAAAATCAGGATGAGACTACTAATTCTGCAAGTTTAATTGCTGAAACATTAAAGGATTTATTTGAAGAGGCTCGATTTGGAAGAAAAACAGACGAAAACACACCGGCTAAAACATTAAAGAAGAAAAAGAAATTGAACGTGCCTGCAGGAACAAGCGTCTCTGTCACTGATGTTGACACAACTGAGGATGTATCAAAGTCCAAAAAACAACCAGCAGAAAATACCATCAAACGCCCTGGGATTTTAAAACCTAAGCAGCTACAACCAAACAAACGTAAGAAGGGTCCAGAGTTAAAAGAAAATGAAGTGAGTGGTTCTGAGGAATCTGACATTTGTGAAATTCTAGAATTTGAAGAGTCCGGCAATGAGATAACTGCCCCTAATATGACAAGTTTTCATGACTTAAAGGTCAATGATTTCATAATTGTTGAACTTAAGTCCTTTAAAGGTAAAAGTAAACGATTTATTGGAAAAATTATAGATACAAATCCACCCCGTTGCTCTTACCTAAAAGAAAGTCTAAAAATAAAAGATGCCTTTATTTTCCCCCAAATTCCCGATGAAGGGGATATCAGTGAGAATGAATATGTGATAAAATTGGCACCACCAAAAATATCTAGAAGAGGAGCTCTAACATTTAATGAGATAACAATGCGGAATTACTACCTACTCTGTTAATGACTAAAGTGTTTACCTGCATTTTTTTTTATTTTATCAAAGAAAATTCATTTTTATTTTATTATTTTGTATTTCCCTGTTGTTTTTATATAATGTTTATTTATGTTATTAATAAAAGTATAATAAACCTTCTAGAAATGCCGTATTTTTGTTATATAGGTAGGTAGTTAACTTTAAAAAAGTTGTTTAAAACTTTGAATTTGTCCCAAGTCATATTTAACATAGTTGACTTGAGAAAATCACCTAAATTAATGGCTGTCCCAAGTGTTCCAAATCTGTGGGTGACTTGGGACAACCACTTTTTATTTTTTTTCTCTTTAGTGATTGCTTTCTAGGTTTTTTTTATTATCGCAATCCATAACCCAGGCCACTTCGCATATTTTAACATATTTAGAATGTAAATAAAATTGACAGCTTTTGCAGTATGACTCAAAGTAGTTAAAAAGTGTCCCAAGTAACCCGATTCTACGGTATGTTGAAAGTTAGAACCCTACGAATAACTATACAGTATTTATGTTTACAAACACCACCATTGCTTTTCGAGTTCTTAGTAGGGGATGTACGTTATAGTTTTTGTAGAAAATATTAAGTGAATATTATTAGTTATAAACAAATAAAACTGGTGGTGCTCAACAAAAACAAAAACAAATAAGAAATAGGTCTAAAAGTTGACTCCACCGTTAACACTGGAGCTTTTATGTTTGTCTTAAGAACTAGTTGGGGAATTATTTTGATTAACTATCAAATTTCTGCTAATTAAAGAATTTGGATTTTGTAGAAAGACCTATAAGTTATAAATTACTAGGCAAAGCTTTAAACTGTTTAGATAAAATTTGACGTGGTGATAGAATTTTATGACCATTTTTAATGTACGTTTTAATTTGATCATAAATATACAAAAGCACAAACTACCACCATACATTATATCCAAATCTTTTTGATTCTTGTGAAAGTCTAATATCTTCCCGGAAAAATAGTTTATTTAAGTCAAGGCAATAAATTAATAACATTTAGTAAGTACACTTCTGAAAAAAAAAGTAAAATGTCTAGTAAAACAAGAACTATCTTAATTTGTTGCTACTGCTATTTAAGATACTTGTGACATTGATAACCACCGACATTTCCTGTGCAATTTTTGATTTAGTTCTGAAAGGGCTTACAGTAGAGTTTTGCAGAACAAGTAGATATTCTAGTAATTCTTTAACACTGACGTAGTTTTCCACAAAACACCAAAACACTATATACTGCACTCGATGCGCGTTTCGCCAACCAAGTTGGCATCATCTGGAGATGATTAAAACTAAACTTATGCTAACAATCTACCCTATTGATACCTAAACTATTGTCACGGTTCACCGGTTCGTCGCGGTTCGGTGAACCGTGACCCACTAACCAATAAAGCGGGCTATTTGGGATATACTCTTTGTCACTATTCATACCATTTTTACACTTTATAATTTCCAAGCTTTCAAAAGCATCCAGCTGTCTAGTATTTATTACATTCTTAATAAATCTTATTGCTAATATCTATTTTATGGTTGTTCTCAAACGCATGTTGGGCTACACGAGACATCTGTTCTACCATATTTGAGATGGGCCATATGCTCTTTGAATCTAGTTTGATTTAATCGTCTAGTCTGTCCAACATATTTTTAATTACAGTCCTTACAGCTAATTTCGTAAATCCCCGACTTTTCTTTTATTTCAATTTTGTCTTTTGGATTGCCTAAATGTTGTTGTAGTTTGTTTCCCAATGAATGAACCACTGTCATAGCTACATCTTTAAAAATCTTAAAATCACGGGTGAATCGGAGATCGAGGAATCGATACAAATTTCGGATTTTCTCTTTCATTTTGGAAGGTCGAAAATTTTCGAAGACTCTTTAAACTTTCGTTTCCTAATTATTTTATCAATTAAACTTACAGAATATCCATTACTCGCAGCTATATCCTTAATCAATGTCTTTTCTTTTTCAAACCTCTCCTTACTGAGGGAGAAGCTTAATAGATGATGGACTAGAAAATTAAAACTCGCCATGTTGTGTTGAGCACAATGGGATATATCTTAGAGTATTGGTATCTTTTCTGTAAATGTAAAATTCTAACTTATTTTCACTATTTCTAATTACTAATACATCTAAAAATGGTAGTTCTCAAGAGTTTTCAGTTTCATATGTAAATTTAACTGACGCGAAACGACTGATTAATTTAGATACAAAGTTATCAATATCAGCGACTTTTGTATCGAACACTGCAAAAATATCATCCACATTCCTATGCCAAGCCCTGGGGAAATACTCAAATTCTTCTTTTGCTTCCATCTCGAATCTGTTCATGAAGAGACTGGCAATGAATGGTGAAAAAGAGTTGCCCACTGCTGTTTCTTCATGTTGTTCGAACAAATTATCGTTGAATAGAAAACAATTTCGTTTCATGCAAAGTTTAGTGAGTTTAAGATATTCTTCTACTACATCTTGAATGAGATTGTTTAATTCAAGTAGATCTTTACGGTACTCCAAGGTCTGCGGTATCGGAACACTTAGAAACAATGAATAAACGTCAAAGGATATCAAAATTTCACCTTCTTGCAACTGAATTTTTCCCCAGGGTTTAGCTTAGGTAAATGGATGATATATTTGCAGTGTTTGATACAGAAGTCGCTGATATTGAAAACTTTGTATCTATATTAAACAGTCGTTTCGCGTCAGTTAAATTCACATATGAAACTGAAAACTCTGGACAACTACCATTTTTAGATGTATTAGTAATTAGAAATAGTGAAAATAAGTTAGAATTTGACATTTACAGAAAAGATACCAGTACTCTAAGATATATCGCTAAAGACTCTCATCATTATGCTCAACACAAAATCGCGATTTTTAATTTTCTAGTCTATCGTCTGCTAAGCTTCTCCATCAGTAAGGACAGGTTTGAAAAAGAAAAGGCATTGATTAAGGATATAGCCGCGAGTAATGGATATTCAGTAAGTTTGATTGATAAAATAATCAGGAAACGACAGTTTAAAGAGTCGCTTCGAAATTCCTCGACCTTTCAAAATGAAAGAGAAAATCCGAAATTTGTGTCTATTCCATTCGATCTTCGATTCACCCGTGGTATTGGTAAGATTTTTAAAGATATAGGTATGACAGTGGTTCATTCATCGGGAAACAAACTACAACAACTTTTAGGCCATCCAAAAGACAAAATTGAAACAAAGGAAAAGTCGGGGACTTACGAAATTAGCTGTAAGGACTGTAATCAAATATATGTTGGACATACTAGACGATCAATTCAAACTAGATTCAAAGAGCATATGGCCCATCTCAAATATGGTAGAACAGGTAAGTCTCGTGTAGGCCAACATGCGTTTGAGAACAACCATAAAATAGATATTAGCAATTTAAGATTAATAAGGAATGTAACAAATACTAGATAGCTGGATGCATTTGAAAGCTTGGAAATTATAAAGTGTAAAAATAGTATGAATGGTGACAGAGGGCCTATCCCAAATAGCCCGCTTTATTGGTTAGTGGGTCACGGTTCACCGAACCGTCACGGTTCACCGAACCGTGACAAAAGTTTAGGTCTAAATAGGGTAGATTGTTAGCATAAGTTTAGTTTTTTTCATCTCCGGATGATGCGATCTTGGTTGGCGAAACGCGCGTCGATTGCAGTATATAGTGTTTTGGTGTTTCGTGGAAAACTATGCCAGTGTTATCTTTACATCAAAGGTTCCAACCTACTCCAGGATTAATAATTCTTTGATTTTGTGAAAGTAATTGCCACGGAAGTGTCCATGTATATCAGCATCATCAAACAAAACAGGTTGACTAGAACTCAGAAATATTAATGCCTGTCGTCTCCACAGAGTCCGTTTGTAAGCTGTTCAGGAACGAAGAATAAGTGATGTGTACATTAGAATAAAATCTATTTCGGCGCAACTGCCTAAAAAGTTAACTGTTTTTGGTAAATTTTTTTGAGTGAATTTTTTTTTTTAGATCAGTAATATTATTTACTGGTCTGGCCGGTAAAGTGACGTAAGGGATCGGTAAAGTCTTTACCGATCGTTTATGTCACTTTTGGCTGAAAAAACGTATCTGACGTCAATTAAAAATAATTAATCCAGTCTTTAAAGTAAGCGTGTGACATCTGTCAGTTGAATTTCATGAATTTTGTTTGCAAGTTATAATATTACCAGGTACACTTGATTTCAAAAAAACTGGTACAACTCTTGTAATCGAAATTCTTAATAGTTTAGTTGTGTCCATATGTCTGTAAATAGGGCTGGCCAGGCATGTCGAGAGGGGGGGTGGAGTAGAGGTGATTTATCCCGGACCTGGGTTTTTTTGGAGGAGATCGGTTTTCCTTGTGTTTTTAAACTTATTAAACCTTTCTCTTTTATTTTATTCAACTGGAATTTTAAAAAATAATTAAAAAATAACTTTTTCAAAACATTTTCAATTCTGCCATATTATTGTTTAAAAAAATAATATTTGTTACGGATAACTCTACTAATGGTTGTAATTAAAATACTAACTGAATAATGATAATTCTATTTTTAAAATAAGAACACAAAAATACCACTTGAGATTAAAAAAATGTAAACAATGCAAACTGAACGCAAAAATACAATAAAAAAATAAAATAAATGAACTTCAATTACGTAATACAGAATTAACTAATATTTTGTCATTGCTCCATTAGCGTCTAAAACTGCCTGAAGTCTTGCAGGCATGGACAAAATTAGATTCCTTGCAAGGTCAACTTCTTGCGACAAGTTCTCCCAAGCGTCTTCAATTATCCCTTCCAATTCTTGGGCATTATTTGGATGGTTATTTAATTTTCTTATATGTTTCACCATTAGTCCCCATACATTTTCAATTGGATTTAAATCCGGACTTTTAGATGGCCACGGTAACAACTCTATGTTTTTATTAAGAAACCATTGCCTGACACGATGGGCCGTATGTATGGAGCAGTTGTCTTGTTGGGAAATAAAATTATTTTCCGGAAACACCTCTATTACTGACGGCAACATAATATTGTCTAATATTTCAATATATGGTATTTAATGGAATTGAGATGACCACCACTGTTCCAACACACACCTAACCCATTTAGGCTCATCCAAGCCCAGACATTGACTGTAAACCTTCCTGATATTTGTGGATCGAAAGTATATTTTTCGTCGTATCTAGTGGAAGGAGGCCTATATACGCGAACATGTCCATCGTTACAGGATTTAAAAACCTTTTCGTCAGAAAAGACAACTTGTCCCCAGAAGTTTTCATCATTGATTATATAGTTGAGTGCAAAAATAATCCTACCCTGCTTCTTTTCTTCTGAAAGTTTGTATTTTTTAGCCGCTGAACAACTCTTCAAGTCGCTTTGTAGTTTTATTCTTCTGCAAGCAGTAGATAACGAAGCAGGGAAATTTGTCTCTGATATTGCATTTACTGTAGTCTGAAAAGGGTTTTCTATTAGGTAATTTGTAAGATTTTCATCTTCTTGATTATTGCTCTTTCTGGGCCTACTGGAACCAACTTTACGGGATACCGTTTGGTTGGTTTCCCATTGTTTTTTAACACTCATTATCCTGGTTTTACTCACATTTTATTCAGCAGCAAGTCTTCTTATGGACCAACCATCTTCAATTTTAGAAACAATTCGAAATTTTTGAATATCTGTTAGATGTCGAACCATTTCTAATAATGACGCCACTGATTAACGTCAAAGTGACATTTGTAAGATTATTAATATCAATCAAAGACCGAATGATTTACATAGCTAAAAGAAAGTGTACCAGTTTTTATTGAAATTAACTGTACATACCAAACATTTGTGTCATCATCAGAAACTACGATATTAATTTTGATGCTTTAAGAACCTGGATTGTCACATTGGCAGCGTTTTTTAAATTTGAATTATTTTCTATACAAATTAATCGAAAGTGCAAAAATTATCGAATATATCACAGGACTGAGGTGCTTCATTCAATCCCTTATGTGATTATAAACTTTCACACTCGAGATTATGAAGCACTTCTGTCCCTTGATATACTCAAAAATAGCGAACGTACATCGGTGTAGGGTAAAATTCAATTTACTCGCAAATAGTAAATAGTTGGATCACATTTCCTATATATACGAGGTGATAAATTTTCATAATCTTCACCAGTATCGATTTTATGCATCGTACTTTAAGTGCATTAACCCTTTATGAATAAAGACCAAACAAAATATATTTGTTCGTACTCCATAAAGCGATTCGTTTGGAATATAAAGCATACTTTCTAGGTTTTAACATTTAACCCCCCGACTTATCCTGATCCCACTGGAAGGACTATATTCTGGTGTCAAAGCATGTATAAGAGGCAGAGGATAAGCTTTAAGCTTCTGTTTTTCTCGAGATATTACGTCAATAACCGCTGCCTGCACTAGACTAAATGCAGTACTTTCTAAACTCATGATGTCGAGATATGAAATATTTCGATTCTACCACATTTCACTTTGAATTTAAAATGGATTGACGTGTGATAGCAATGTCGGAAAATTGTCATGTCATGAATATCGTGGCTAGAGTAAAATTTAGTCAAATTACGGGAAATGTATAAATGGAAAAGTTTGAAAATTATACAACGAAATTATATTAATAAATAATATCTGCAAATCGTACTGAATTTAATTAAATAGAATGTTATTTTATACAATACAATAAATTTAAATAAACGTCTAAACTAAAACTAAGCTACCCAAAACATAGCGTCAGAAAGTTATATATTTTCGGAAAAGTTGATTCACATCTAATATTTTATAAATTTATTAATCAAGTTGGCTACTGTCATCATAGTTTATTCTCACATGATTTATTCGTTATCATTACAAGTAGCATTGTTATACGATAAGTGTGACAGTAGACAAAAGTTAGTGTGATATAGTAAAAATTTGAAACAAAAACTGTTATTAAATATACGTTACATACGTTTTCCTACTTTGTTATTCTCTATTATTGAAAAACGAACTCTGGAAAACACCTCAATTCCAATGATGCGATATGAGCAGTTACACTTTTGCAAGAAGGGCGCTCTCAGCAATATGTAAGCCAAGTACTAAATGTGTCTCAGTCTGTGGTGTCTAGACCCTGGGGATGGCATCAACTACTTACATTTCGAACTTACGTGTGATTTCTTGCGAGCAAAAAAATAGGCGACATTTCAGTTAAAAACAACAGTTAATGAACATCTTTCCTTAATTGAAAAACCCGATTCTGTCTTTATAGGCCGCATATTATCTTATTTTGGATTTGCAAGGGGCATGTTTGAATGTTTTTCAAATTTTTTGCAAACATAACTACAATTTGAAAGACTTAGTATGTGATGAGACGCGGCGGTACATTCGTCAATACAGGATTAAATAATGGCGTTAGAACTTATCTAGAATCGAAGTTACACCGTCCCTTACAACTACTAATTTGCCAACTTGATGCCAACGAACTGCTCTTGAGACAGTTCTTTCAGAATCTTGATGGTGAGACAATTGGTCCTTTTCAATTTTCAGGTTCTTTAAGGAACGACGGGCTGGTCCTAGTGACCGGTCGCTTCCTAAACATCGCAGGTGGCCTGTAGAATAACAGTAAGGTGGTGGTGCGAAATAGGTCTCTCAGTCAATCCATATAAGGTTGAGATGATCCTTTCACCACGAGAAGAAAAATAGAGGATTTTAGGGCACCAATCAGGTACGGTAAACCTCTCGCGATTACGCAGGAGGTTAGATACCTGGGAGTGACCTTAGCTAGTAAACTGTCATGGCGGCCACAGATCGACAACGTCATCAAAAAGTCGACTGCAACCTTCTGGCAATTGCGCCAAGCGGTAGGTTGAAACTGTGGCTTCAACCCACTGATCCTACATTGGATGTACACAGCGGTCATCATACTGAGGCTCCAGTATGGATCTGTGATTTGGTGGCCAAGCGTTGACAGAGCGACAACGTCCCGAAAGATGGCAAATGTCCAGAGACTAGCCTGCCTAGGGATCACTGACGCAATGAGGACAACACCGACAACCGCTGTGGAGGTTCTGCTAGGATTGCCAACGCTTGCCTCGTGGACAATGAGGGACGATATGTCGGCCTATCTGAAAATGGGGGATTCTGGGAGTTGGCAATGTTCAGGTAGAGCTGAAGGTCACGCAGCAATTGCTGGACTGGCGGAGAGGGGAATCCTATCTTTGTCTTAAAGGTGGAAAAGCTAAAGATCAGCTAAGGCTGCAAAGGGAATGTATTCTCAGTCTTCCCAGTAGGAAGGAGTGGAGTGAGTTGTAATTGGCTTCCCCCCGGGCTCTCTGGTGTGCTACACAGACGGATTTCGGGTGGCCACTAGACCGTCCTCCGGGACAGGAAAATATCTGGAAGGCAAGAGGGTGCAAGAGAGCTTTGCCATAGATTCGTACACCAGGGTCTTCCAGGCAGAGGTTTACGTCATCCGAGTGACGCGTAAGTCTGAGGTTAGGAACGGGGCGGAACAGATGGTATACATCTGATAACCAGGCTGCTCTAAAAGCGGTGTGCTCCCCAGAACGAGATCAGTTCTCATTCAGAAGTGCGGAGATGACCAAGAGAGCTTGCCAGGCATAAACAAGTTAGACTAGTGTGGGTTCCGGGGCATACCGGAGTTCCAGGCAACGAGAAGGCCGATGAATTGGCCAGAATTGAAGCCGAAGAGTCCTGTCTCAGGCCTGAGTCTATGTTAGGCATTACTAGAAGTCAGGTCACAACGACCCTCAATGAGTGAACCCACGAGACACTGAGAAAGCATTGGAAGACCAACAGGGCCTGCGGGCAAACTCGAGATTTTGTGACGGGGTCGAACAAATCGAGATCGGCCTGGTTACTGGGCAACAGTCGAAAGACTGAATCTTTTAATCGGCTGATATATAGTATCTGCGGTTCTGAGGTGTTTCTAAAGGAAGAGAACAGCCTCTTGGCAATGAGTGACATCCTGACCTTCATTAGAATATCGGAAAGATTCGACGAGAGAGCAAGAGAAGCACATGGCTGAGGTGTCATCAGCCTACTTACCAGGCACCATCCTCCCCCCACCATTATCATTACCGGGGAAGCAAATAGCTTTCTTACCATTATTTTATCTGGACAATGCTTCGCCATCTTATCAAATCGTAATCCCGAAAAAGTAGCTCATTCCCGATTTCTTACTTTGGCAAATCGCATCTTACAGTTCCACTTGTATATTGGAACAGAGAATTTCAGTTCAAATTTTAAAGAAATAAATTTTATTTTGAAAGTTTACGCGCCTATGTAGGTCCTGATTAAATTTAACATCTCGTGCAAAAATTGAGCAAAACGTATTTTCAAGCGCTCAGATTATACTTGTCAAGATCTAAAAATAATATAGATCCAGTGATGCAAAGGAATGCTTTTAGCATATCCGGAAAATATCCTTGTATGGTATGCTAACTGATATTGGTCCTCATATAGAATTTGCCCTTTGTCATTCTAAAAGCGAAGAAAATATGACATTCATCTATTCCTTTACCCTACCAGAATTAAATTTTGATTCATACTGACCTTATCGCAAAAAAATTAAATTGCTTATTCCCGATTAGTTCACAATCTAGAAATAGACGAGACAAGAAATTTAATTGAGGGCATTTCTGGCGATATGATAGAAGAGATAAATTCATTTCTTTGTTATACCCAAGCCATAGAAAGGTGCGTAAAATTAGTAACTAAGGTTTCCTTGTCAGTTGTTTGTCCAGAGAAACGGGATGGTTTCGTTAAAGCAAACAGGACTACAAACCATAAAATTTTCTGCAATGGATGAGGGAGGATATGATGAAACTCGTCAAGCTTTAAGCTGCCTGTGATGAATTTTGGGTTGTTTCTCTAGAAAACAAGTGAAGATCTACTATTGATTTTTGTTTTTGCTAATTAAGGCGAAATATTATTATTAATGGCAATTTTTGGGAAGCTCTAAAACACGTCAATCTTATAAAGGCACTTGTTGACGTAATTTTTTTATTATATATTTTTTTAATTGCCACCCCTCCCTTTTTATTATAAATAGATTCTTGATTGTTTTCTGAGTACAATGGTATCCAATTTTAGGAGTTTTCTAAAGCATCGAATTCTAATCGAAATGGAAAAACTCAGCCCTGAAATTATTGAACGTTCAGTACAAAGTGTTTACACATGTACTGACCAATGTTAGATTGTTATTTATTGGAGGACATTTTGAACAATTACGTTAAATGTGAATGTTTTTTTTTTATGCATTTTGTGCGGACTAAATCACCGCTCTATATATAAAAATATAGTCATGAAAGTGTAATATCTATGAAATTTTATCTAGGCAAGAAATGCATGTTATAGTCGAGTGATTACTTCGACAACGAAGATAAATTATGTCGAAAAATAGATGAAATCAGCCAAAAAAAATCATAATAATCAAATCAAGCCAAGTAGTTTTCGCAAACTGCGTTTCGTAAACCAGCTGGCATAATCTGAAGATAAACATAAACACCATCACATAATTAAATAAGACATGACAAATGATTAAAGTAAGTTGATATTACTTTTACAGGAAAGCTTTCAGGTATTAAGATGGTAATGGTTAGTAACTATATGTATGTATGTTAGGAAGCGCAGTTTTGATGCAGAAACAAAAGTCTCGCAATATTGTGGCGACAACTAAATTGTTGTCATATTCATGAAACTTGTACATAATATAATCACTGTTTTAACTACTTGGTGTCCACAGTACGTGACTTCGACTAGAGATACAAACTTTGTGAATGTCTTATATAGAAGAATTATTGTATAGCGGATTTGAATAAAAATTTTAATTATTTTAACAAGTATGAACTAATTACATTAATAAAATTTCTTTAACTTTTTTTTTGTTGCAGGTAAGTTTGACAGTCACTCTAAATGAAGACAATATCCACCAGGTAAATCTTTTTTCTCGTACCTATATCAACTTTTCAATAAAATTATGTAATAAATATTATTTACAATATAGATCGATATTAAACTTCTCAAAGAAAAGCTTAGGGCTAAGGTGGGCTGAGGATGTCCTCAGGTCCTCAATTATTCCCATTACTGTGGAACACTATTCTCGACTGGCTATTAGCCGAATTGGAGGAGGCAGGTTTATATGCAGATACATATGTAGATAAACTTGGCTGTCATTAATTTTATTATTATTATCATAATAAGAGGTCAAGTCGAAGTGTTTCAGAGGCTGTAAAAGGATCTCAATATACTTCAAATCTGGTGAAATTCACACGGGCTCGCTGCTTATCATAGTTAAACAGAACTAATGCTATTCACTAAAAAGAGAAAAAATGGAGACTTCCACACTCTTCTCTTATGGGTATGCAGTTGAGTCTGGAACATATATGGTGGTAACTCTAGATCCAAAGATTCGTGGAAGGACCATGTGGAAATTCAAACGAGGAATCTTAGTTTCATCATGAAACTTTGTTAACATATGACAACACAAAAATAATAAATCTATGATAAACTTCACATAGTTATAGGAGTTGAACATGAGTGCTATATCGCTTTTAAATACATAATTATAAATTATAAATACACCGTATATCTGAATGTTACTTCTATTACAACCTTATGTATGTGTAAACGCAGTTTTGGATCTAAGTGGGGTATAAGCCCAAAAACTACTCTTTGATATATACCTGGATGGTAAAACTCCTGTAAAAATGTACGGCCTTGTTGTGGTGGTGTTCATTGGAGAGATTCAAAATAGGGCCTGCTTATGTGAAGTTTTTAAATTATCGTAATTTAGTGATAACGGGAAGAATAAGGATCACTATAACAGTTGCAATGGAATCCATTCTGAGCACCATAACATTGTACATTGAAGTGGAACTTAAAATCATGAAAGCAACTAACAAATTACTGAAGTATGGAATACGGAATATGTCAGACTGGGGCATACAAAGGATCCAGCTCTATCAGTAAGAAATCTAGTCGGAAGATGACCGGTGCCTTCCAAGGCACATTTACTGAGTGTCGGTGGTCTGAAATGGTATACAGATGGATGATAGACTCAAGAAAACCTCGTGCATACATGAATGCAAACCAAATTCTCGTATTTCGGTGGATCTAGGGAAGTATCCAAGTGTATTCCAAGCAATTTTATTATGTGCATACGAAAATCTCACCAGAAGTTTTGTTAATTATTATATTTACGTATGTAATGACAGTCAGGCGAATAGTAGGCCTGATAACAGAACATTGCTCTCTAAATAGGCACCTTCATACAATGAGGAAGAACAATGATTTTATTTTTTGGATGTGCAGATTGAAGGAAGAAATCTTCACGCATGTTTTATGAAAATGGACATCTTTAGGGGAATTAAGATTAGATATTTCGGTAGATAATTTATAGAGTTGAATGAGCTACAGGATCCACCCTGAAGCAGACTGTTTTCTTTTGCAGAGAAAACCGGTATCTTTTACGAACAAGTCACAGAAGCACAATTAGCCCAAAGACCTGAATGCGGCGCATTCTACGATCTGTATGTGTAATTATTAAGGATCCTTATGCTTCCATTATTATTACTAAATAGATAATCTTTGTAAGACTCAATTAACCGGAAGGTGTTAGGTCTACGATGGGAAGGAATCTGAGTCAGTTCAAACATAATATTAGTGTCATAAATATTTATTTAGCAAAAATACGACAAATAATAAAACCACAATAATTAATATTTTTACGTCGTGTCGTCGTTTAATGATAAAAATCATGGTAGATTAACAGAAGAGAGTTGTTTTTATTATCTAGGTACCCACCATAACAAAAATCATTACTGATTTTTTAATAACTTTAAATAGGTAAAACTGTTAAATGTCATCAACGGAAAATAACTGAAACTAACTAAAAAAGGTGTAAATCTAATTCATTTTCATTTAAAAATCAGTAGAGTTTACCATTTATGCCTCATGGATGGATTAAAGTTAGTCTAAAATAATTTACTCTAACATACATATAACTAAATAATGAGTTTGTAAAATATTCTCTTATTTATGTTTAGATGGCGTTTTGTTGCTATTCCCTACTCCAAAAACAGCAAAAGAAATCAATTCTTTTCTTGAACTGTTAGGTTAATATCGCCGCTTCATCGAGAACTTTGCAAAAATCACTAAACCAATGACTCAATGTTTGAAGAATCAAAAAATTTAACATACCACATTCATCAATTGTTTTGAAAAATGTAAATCTCTTCTTTGTAATGACCCAATCTTAGCATATCCCGATTTACTAAACCTTTTATTGTCGAAACTGACGCATCACAATATGCCATTGGTGCAGTCCTCAGTCAAAACGGAAGAATTATTAAGTACGATATACCAAACGACCTTTTTCCGCCTTTATCTTTTTGGCCGTAAATTTACAATTCTCACCATTTATGCCTCATAGATGGAATAAAGTTAGTTTAAAATAATTTACTCTAACATACATATAACTAAATAATGAGTATGTAAAATATTCAACTATTTATGTTTGGATGGCACATTGTTGCTTGTAGGAGCGTTTAAATTAGGAACAATATAATAATTTATATGTGAGTATGAAATATTCCCTATATAAGATAATTTCCGGGATACATATAATTCAATATATTTTAATGGCTCTGTGTTTCTCGACTAGAGACATCGTAAAAATGCACAATGTGCCAAATTTATATTTCATTTTTAATACATATGAGACTACTATGTAGTATTTTGATGCTATGTAGGTAATACATTGTCGTAGTAAAAAGAAAGTAATGTGACTGTCAACACTAAATAAACTATTATTATTTATGTCCATAGTTGCTTACCTTTATGGCATATTAATTTTGCTATATGCAATTTAACGAAAATAAATCTAATTTTTATTTTTGATTTCCTGTACACGGTGTACCAGATTTTATCTTGATATCTTGGGGTCTTAATAATAGAGTGAGAAACATGTATAGTTTGTCATATAAACTGAAGTACAGAAATGCTTCTTTTCCGACATAAAGAGAGGCAATTTTTTTTCCATTTTCACATTAAAATGTGTCGACTAAAATATTGAAATGTGTTCCAGAAGCATAGAATTGGGGGAATACGCCTATATTTTCATATTTAACTTGTACGCCAGTGGCATTTTTGGAGAAATTTTGAATTATTCGATTCATTTTAAAGAAAAAAAATATTGATGTGATTATTCGACACTCCTAATAATTTTCGAGGAGGTAGTTGGAACTAGAGTAGAGCAAATGCTCAAATGTCTGGAAAACAGTTTCACTAATTTATTACTATAGAAACAGTGTCTAGTATTAGAAAACTATTTGGTACAGGGTTGAGACTGAGGGGGCCAATGAGTGACAAGAAAAGATTAAAAAAAAAAATCGAAAAAAATACATCAATTTGAAAATTAATGTTGCCTGGAGCAACAAAATGTAGTCCTTTAACCTCGATCCATCTCAGGTACCTATTTATTAGATAATTTAATCCTACTGCATCTATTCTGTATGATGGTTTTCTCTCTTCGCATCATAAGTATTTTGAGTTCTACCTACCAATTCATCGTGTGTTATAGACCTCCTCTATAAGATGACCCCAAATGTAATAGTCAAGGGGGTTGAGGTCTGGTCAACGCCCTGGACAAGCTGCCTGATTCGTGCCGGGTAACCTTTTCTTCATGTATTTAAGCATTCTGTAACTTGTAGTAAATTGGGCTCTAGCGCCGTCTGTTTGGATCTAACATTCTTGTATGACAATGAATGTTAGGTCATCCGAAGTATCGTCCAAATCGTTCAGCAGAAGTTTTGAAGAAGTTATGCGTTCAAGTGTGGGATAAGTAGAATAGTTTATATAAGTTTTCATTAAATACACTCGATCAACTACTGACATTAAATTATTTTTGAAATGAAGCTGCTCAAACCAGATGGGGAATTTCGTGTGACCACTTGTGGAGGTTGTGGTAGTTTATTATTCCAGCGCTAATAAATTGTGTTTAGCCAGTCCACAGACCTTTCTTTATAAAATTGAAATTAAAATCTGCGGTCTCTAATATCCATCGCCAAATACTCAGCATCTTCTGGGTGTAACTGTTGAACTGGATGAAAATGGTATGGTATCCTTTTAACACTTTTTAAAACTTGACATGCCTTAATGCCATTTTAGTTGTCAAATTTTGGTTTCTATCAAACAGTCGACGAATTCTTTGTACATTTTGATTTTATAACTTAGTTTGAATTCCGTTCCAAATTACACTCTAGACCAAAATTAGCAGAGCGACCATAGTATGAGCAGTAATGACATACATATTCAAGAATTTTACCACAGAGTACATATCTAAGAACAGCCAATGTTCCTAGAAAATTAATGAGTCACACAGTATCACTAAAAACATTACATGGAATTTCATGTATAAATAAAAATATATACTGGGCCGAATTTATTCAAAATTTCGTTAAAAAATGGAGACATATACAGGGTATTCTATTTAAAAAAATATCGATGACGTCGTAACGCAAACAGTGAAGACGTCACAACAATTGAATTAAATCGAAGTGTCCGAGTATTTTTTCTAAATATATTTGGTTTAAGAAACAATGAATTTATTCCAAACTTTACGTACACATTTTATAAATAAATTTATTGTATATAGTTGCCATTACCATTTCCATTGTTTGTAACAAATGGGTGAAAGTATGTACTTACACGACTGTACACAGTGTGACTGAATGGGATGAAAACGGTTCAAACAGTTCTAAATTGTAACAAGGCAAATACCACTATTGCATGCTAAATTGTAAAGATAAATGGATTGAACAACTGGTATTATGGGCGATTTTAGTTAACATGATGTGCTAAGAAAACAAGATTTATAATTACATGTACTAATCTTATTCGACCGATATATTAATCCTTGTTGTTTTGTATCGTGTTTACTGAAGTAGAATTAAGCAGAATCACTAATAGCGTGAATAATTTAGTAACTTAAGCCTCAAAAAAGAAAAATAGTTGAAACTAGTTAAAACTGAAAAAGTACCTTTAAAAACAAATTTGCTAGACTAATTGTTTTCACGACCTTAAAGCGCTGCGAGTAAGAAAATTGTGAGACAAAAGCATGCGACAGAGATACATGAAAACGGATCCTAAAAGAAACTAAAACCAACTAAGACTGAAAAAAAAAGAAAAAACGCGAAAACTGTATTTACGCAGTTTGCATGCCAATTGATGGAAAATTATACATTTTTGTTTTAAGTTTATTTCAGAATGAATTTTAAATACATTATGTATTATGTAACTGTTATGTTGCATAAAGTACTTGCTAATAAAACAATTTAATTGTATGTAAGAAATTTACTAAATACTTTTCGTAATAAATATTTGCTGGTTTTCCAGTTATTAAAAAACCATATACATTTTACTCGGTCTTGATTCTGACAAAGTCGAAGGGTTTGATTGTGTGTTTTTTTTAACTGTGTATCCTAATAGCACACAACGTCCTAGGGACGTCCATTTTAAGTCCATTTTATGTACAGACGTCCATGGACATAAAATGTACATTCAAAGGACGTCTGTATCCAACCATTAAATGTACAAACTTCCAAGGACATAAAATGGATGTCCGATGGACGTCCATGTTTGGACATTTAATATACCAACTTCAAAGGACTTAAAATGGACGTCTGACGGACGTTGCTGTTTGAACACATTTTGAAATTGTGTAGAAAATGTTCATTTTGCGAATAGATGAACACTCAAGTTTTATAGATGTTTTGCAGGGATAGCGTGATTTGATTGATTTAACTAAGTAAATTCTTTTCAAATTATTTCCACTAGGTGGTGATATTCTGGTTCTAGTTCCTAAAAAAATATTTTTAGGTTTGTTATGTTTCCTTGTGAGTCGGTATATGGACGTGTCCTATGTATTCATAATGATAAAAATAAATTCAAAAATTAAATCTATTACATAAAAAGTGAAAAAGTAAAAGTATCTATAAATCATATCTGGGTTATAAAAATAACATAACAGTATTGTATTGTATTAAAGTATTAAGCATACTTCGTGTGTTATGCACGTAAAATGAATAATATTAATATATGATGTGAAAGCCACAAATGCAATTCAAAATTCGCGCGAGTGGAAACGTACATGTTCCATGTTGCCAAGTGGAAAAATAATCAATTCTTGACAATTGATTTCAACGTTCAACAGATAATATCTAAACAACTAAATAACATCGTGTGTATCAGGTATTATCGCCATTTACTATTATTTTTTTTTACAAAGAGATGTTACAGTTACAATTATTATCATCTTATGAACAAAAATGATGCCGTGGAGGGAAATGAAGGTATTTGATTTGGCAACAATGCTAAGTAAGCGTCCTACTGGAAAAAGTGATGGATGATTTTGGCAGTTTATTTGCTAGATTTTGCTTCGCTTTTGGTGTAGTTTGTGTAGTTATTTTAATTTTGTAAAATATAATATAAAATATTACCGCAAGTACATTCTTTAACGCTAGGTTAACTCGACATTTAAAAGACTACTAAGTTACTAACGTTTTGAAGTCGACAGCATAATAGAAGTAGACAACAATACAAATCTAAATGTGATTTATTCTGGGGCATTAATATGTTATTTGTAGCATTCTCTTAATATTTCTTGGGGCTTGCTACCCACGAATAATTCTAAGCTTGACTATCTAAAAAATACAGTTACCCAGTGTGCTACTGCAAAAATAAGTCTTTTGTCTGGTTCTAGTTGTCAAAAAACACCCTCTGAATAATTCTTGGATGTAGTCACAAGCGCGGAGGCTTATTTTTCCAATGTCATAACTGGATAAGTGTATTTTTTTTTTAGATAATCGATAAGTTTGGAAAAATGATTTAGGTGATAGTGAGACCCAAGAAAGAATAATAAACTAATATGGGTATTAAAAAGATATCCAAATAATTTCCCATTATAGACGTCCTTCTAATGTTCCGTATGGACGTCCTAATAAGGTTCAAAGTTGTGACATTTGGGCATCCCAAGGACGTCCATAAGATGTCCTTTGGACTGAAAAAGGCTGTCCACGGGACGTCCTGAATTATCTATAATGTCCGCTGAGGACGTTCATCGGATGTCCATAGGACTACGTTGTGCTATTAGGGAACTCCTGTCCTTGCAGCTTCGGCTTTGGTTAGGGGGTTGTCTAATTTATGTGGTGTGTTTTTTTTAGCTATGGAAACCTCTCCATATATTGCGAATTATGGATGACAGACATATTTTTATATGAAATCTTAGGATTTAACTGTTCCGATGTGAGCTATGCCGCGCATATAGATCACACCATATAATTCATATTATACAGTGTTTTCTTTGTATGGATCAATAATTCAGCAGGTGATGCCTCGATTTATTTCTTCATAAAATGAAAAGTTCATGTAATTGTCCAAGAACTCATGAAACAACATTTCTCGGAATATTGACTCTCCACAATGAGATATTCAGATGAAATTCGGTAAATTTTGGATTAAAATTATATTGATCATTAAAAATTTGGAATAGCATTACCAGTGACATAGGTATAGGAGCTGAGTAATACATTTCTATCAAAATTGTCATGGTTTTTTGAGTTCAAGTCCATTTTATGAATTTTAACCAAGTAGGGCCCTCTTGTTGTATTTCGATAAAATTCATGAAATTCGAGAATACGAGAAAAAAATAATAAAAAAAGATGGATCTGCAAATGGTTTATTTTTGAATCAACAGGATAAAAGTGTGCATACCTTCAATATCCTCGGGTACATTTTTGGACACAAATGTTCATATGATTTTTTTTTCATAAAACAATTCAAAAAATCACTTCCCAAATTATTGATATGTGCTTAAGAAACACCCTGTATATATTTAATTGCAAGTTCCAAGTTAGATGGACAGATTTAATTCTATGCTAATTAATTATTGTAATGCAACAAGAATTTGTTAATATTAATGATGAGTATGCTTGGTAAACTGTAATATTGTCACTAATTAGGTTAATAATTTAATGACAGCACCCGCATTCAATAATAGTTTAACAATACAGTTATATTTGTGTTGAAATTAATTATGGTATAAATTAAACGTTATGTATTTTACCAAATATTACCTTTAATTTAGTTACACAACACACTAATGAAATTTGATCCATGGGCTATGTAATTCAGTGAAGTCGAAAACAGTTATCTTTATGTCTTTAAATATGTAAGTCACATAAATGTTAACCCCCTGTTACTTTTGTTATTTTTAACCTAAATGGTTCATTCAAAAAATAAACCTGAACGATTTTTAATGTAGAGTTTATATCTATTAATGATTTTCTAAGCCTGCGTAAAATATACATGGCGGAACAAAAAGTATGATTTTTTTTAATGGAACACCCTGTATATTTTTACATATTTGAATTTGCAGATCTCTTCTGATTATAAATATATATAATTATAGCATGATTGGTCCAGTAGTTTTTGAGTTATTACCAAAAATCTAAATCACTTTTATTTCCAATAATAAATCACTAATAATGATGGTAGGCTATGAAAACAATCAAACTTTAGTGAATTTGTATAACTATCAAAGTTGTTAAGTCTATTTACAATTAGTGTGGCTGTTTTATTATTAAACAAATTGATATTGTGATGAAAAACACGCATTATGCATTATTACAATCTGGAAGAAAGACGTAAGATTTTAGAAATATATTTATATTGTAATAAAAACATGACTGCTTCAAAAGCAGAGTTTATACGAAGATACCCAAATCAGGCACCGCCTGACATTTAAGGAAATTTATAATAAATTTTGTGAGTCTAATTCATTAAAAAATAAAACTAGAAGAAGAAGAAAGACTGTTCTTGATGAGGAAATGCAGATGAATATTTTATTGTCTTTCATAGAAGAGCAAAATCAGTCTACTTATTCGGTAGCTGAAGAATTAAATTTAAATCAGAGAAGTGTTATGCGGACCTTAAAAATAAATAAATTTAAACCATTCCACATTACCCCTGTTCAGGACTTGAATGAAAACGACTGCCGACCGAGAATATTGTTTTGTAAACAAATAATTGAGAGATTCAATGCAAATAATGACTTATTGCACAATATTTTTTGGACCGATGAGTCTTCCTTTTCCACAGCCGAAATATTCAATAGACATAACACTCATCATTGGGCTAGAGAAAATGCTCGAATGCTGAAAAAATTAAAAAAGCAGGGACGCAAAACTGTTAATGTGTGGTGTGGGATACATATAAATAAGATAATTGGACCTATTCTTATAAATACAAACCTCACGGGTGAAGTTTATCTCGATCTTCTCCAACAGCAAGTTGAGGAATACTTGGATAATTTGCCAATTTTATTAAGCTTAGGAACAATCTGGCAGCAAGACGGAGCTCCTCCGCATAATGTTCGACCCGTCACAAACCATTTAAATCAAAAATATGCTGTTTGGATTGGAAAAAATGGTCCAATCCATTGGCCCGCGAGGAGTCCCGATTTAAATCCTCAGATTTTTATCTTTGGAGTGCTCCAAAAAATAATATTTATAGTGGACATCTCTCAGGGGGACACTGAAAAACTTAAACAACTGATACGAGAGGCCATTCATTTGTTTAATGCGAATGAGACGGTGTTTGAAAAAGTTAAAACTAATTTCTTGACGAGATGTTTCAAATGCATAGAAAATAATGGAAGTTATGTAGAAAATATAATGTGATGCAATAATTATTTTATTTTCATATATTATGTTACTGAAATGTGAGATTGTGGTCGTTTGATACTTTTATTATGCTATTGTTACCGTTTGTATATTTAATTTGTTTTGTTTTGTTATAAAATAATATTTTCTATTTGTTCTGCAATTCACTTGTTTCCTAGCTCACTAATTAAATTATGTTATGCGACATTGTTAGTATCAATTTCTCTAAAATGTGTTTGGTAATAAAACAAAAACTACTGGACCAATCATGCTATAATCATATATATTTATAATCAGAAGAGATCTGCAAATTCAAATATGTAAAAATATATAGGGTGTTCCATTAAAAAAAATCATACTTTTTGTTCCAACCTGTATATTTTACGCAGGTTTAGAAAACTATTAACAGATATAAACTCTACATTAAGAATCGTTCAGGGTTATTTTTTGAATGAATCATTTAGGTCAAAATTAACAAAAGTAACAGGGGGGTAACATTTATGTGACTTACCCTGTACATGGTGGAGTTGAAATGAAATGTTCATTTAAGTTAAGAAAATTAAGTTAGAAGTGCCAGTAAACTGTTACGAAAAATATCTCAATTACTAACACTGAAACGTTACTGAAATCATCTTTATCTGATAGCATGTGGGTTATGTAATGATCACACATCTTAGTTTTGATGAATATTTGTTTATTATATTCTTGGTAAATCTAGATTTAAACATTTGGACATTTTTTTGGCATATACATATAATAGATCTAATTTACAATCTTTCATCGAAATAAATTTTTTTCTGCTAATTAAACATGAAAAATTCGGTGTTTCGTGGGTCCCTTTTCAGCAGTACTATTTTGCTTCTCAGTGAACTCATCCTTGGCATTCAAAATATGTGTACCAAGTTTGAGAGCTTTATCTCAAAATCTGTGGCTGCTAGCGCGATACATACGGACACAGTTTGTTTCTTGCTGTTTTTCGTTATAATTCGTCTAAAAATGTAATATATTTTTTTTATTTCTTCTCGCCTGTATTTCCAACTTGAAAGATAAGGAAGCAATAGGTATATTACCTAGTCAATATGACGAAAAAATGTTTTGGTGTAAATAGTATTTAATAGTATCTAAGTTGGCAAAGTGTTTTCATATTTCTACTTGAAGAAAATATTAAATTAAATAATCTTTATCCAGTTCTCCATCATTAAAAAGTTGTAGCCGATTTTAATAAAATGAAAGTTTCGTCGTCAATTAGAACATATTTAACAATGTTAATAAAAATCTACCAGTAAATAATAAAAACTGAAATTCACTCTTTTACGGCTAAGAACAAGTATTCCTATAAAACTATAGTACTTTGTACTTAGCAACAATCTTTGCGGACCTCATTTCTTTTATATTTAGTAGGTATTAAACTTTAGATGAGTCATTTTAGGTTTGTATCATGCACTGTGTACTTAATAAGAACCTATTCCAGTAAACGATTATGCTAAAGTAATGAAACTCTTCGTTAGCATTCAGATAATGTTTATTATATCATTCAAAGTAAACTCGTGAAATCCTCACAAATTACGTACATCTAAAACTAAAAACTAAAACCTTGTTGCAAGTATCAAACATTAACATTTTTACACTTCAATCAAAAAGGAAAGAGGCAGATTTTACATTAATCAAAGCATCCTTACAATCGTCTATTTATGTCAATCCTGCTGATTCTTACAATCTTTCTTTGCGTTGAGAAAATGGTTGCAATATATGCCAAGATAGCAAACGTTAAAGATGATTGAGTCAGTGCATGATGATATGCCATTAATATTGTTTGTTATACAATCAAACTATGCAACAAGAAAATGTTTCATGATTAGTGTTCGGATATCGGCGGGTCATTCCAGTGTTGTCTGCAGGAATCTTGATAAGAAATGCAAGTTTGTCATATGAATTTATTTACATTGAATAAAATTTTACATAACTACATAGAAACTAAGTCGTTTATGTATGTTCATTAATCATGTACTTTAAAAAACTTTCTACGTATCTAAACAAATTAGATGCACTTCAAGGCAAGTCTAAATCTACAAGGAAAACATTTTTTGACCACTGGTTAAGAAGGTACAGGGTGTTTTATGCATTTGGTCTGACAATTCAAAGAGCTATTCTGTGCAACGAATTGGATGTAATCGAATGAAATTTACAAGTAACATTCCTCGCCTGGGACTTGTCAGAATAACCTACTTGGTTTTGAAAAATGCAGGGCCGGACTAGGTAAAAAAATGATTATGGGTATAAATGGTATAATCCACAAAGAAAAAACATGCACACATAATCGTGATAATCCTTTTAATAAACAATAGGTAATTCTTCACAAACTTAACATCATAATAAGAATAACATCATAACTTCATCAGATTCTCAACATGTTCTCCCCCAACTTCGATGCATTTCCTGCACCGCACCAATAAATGTCATGTGGCCATCCCAATGGTTTGTCTGTGGTTCTTCATGTCATCAGAGGCTGCCATTACCCATTGCCGTAGTTCTTCTTTAGTGTTGATTTCCGTACTGTACAAAGATTGTTTTATATACCCTCAACATAGTAATCGAGAGCAGTTAGGTCAGAAGATCTAGCTGGCCAAGTTTGAGGACTTTCACGATCGATCCAGCGGTTAGGAAACTCATTGTTGAGATGCTCCCGGACATGGAGTGAAAAATGAGGCGGTGCCCCATCATGCTGGAACTGAAGGCCTCTCCTGTCGACATTTTGCGTCAATAATAAACTGGGCAAATGGTCTGGAGGAAATCCAAGTAGATTTCTTCAGTCAATCGGCTTTAAAAAAAATGCGGTCCTATCAATGTATCACCACGCCACACCATAAATTAAGGGAGAACTTGAGCTGGGAGTTTTTCTGGACAACGGCGTGAGGATTGTTGTGACCCAAAGGTACGAAGTCCTAGGAATTTCACAGTCCATTGCGAGTGAATTCGGTGTCGCCCGTCAAAATAATTCTGGGCAAAGTTTTTAAATGATGCATTATGCAACGACAGAATGTAAGACGTGCGACTTCATCACCCCGTTTGAGACGATAGATCTTTTGAGTGTGGTCAGGATGCAACTCTCTTATTCAATTAGCAACACTTTTTCCAAATTTAACATTAAAACATCATTTCGTTCTAACAAAAATATAGGCAGATATCTTTTCAATGCAAAACAAAAAAACTGATAACTAAAAAGTGTGGTGTATATTGGTTAGATTGCCCAGAATGTTACGCCTCATATATAGGTCAAACATTTAGATCGTTCGGGGTGATATTGAGAATATATTCACATACAAAAAAAAACAACATTCCAACTTTTATAAACACTTAACAGATTCTAGCCATACAATAACTGACGACCATCAACTTAAAATATTACATATTTGTAGGAAAAGTAAGAAACTTATTTATTAAAAGCACTATAAATAAATAAATCAAATAGGAATAAAAATTACAACATATTAAACGACCAAATAGATTTAAATAATTCTCCGTTATTAAACTTGTTAAGATAACCTAATACTCTTAATAAAAATCACACGATAATATAATTTACTATCTTGAAAAACCCCTACATTTAAAGACATAACATCTGTACAAAATTAGAATTATATGATCAACCATAAAGTGACCCATCCTTCTGTTCAGTTCAGTTTATATTTAAATGAAAGTAAAATCTGTGTATAATTTAGTTTACTTGAAAATGTCCGAATAGGATGAAACTAGTTGTAAAAATAACAAAATAGAGTGAAAATTAGACAATTAATAAAAAGTTTTTGTAATTTTTTAAATTAAAATAAATTTTCACAAAGTAACCTCTTGTCAATCAACTATTTAATATTTTTTTAATAAGACGAAAGAAGCGTTTTTATCAAAATAGGTGGATTTTTTCTGAAGATTCGCACCTGAGCAAATATTTTGAGTTTGACAACTTCGATTGGTAACATTTTGTCTTATTTCTTGCAAAAATGGTACATTACATGATCATTACTGACTCACATAATTTCGAAAAATATAAAATATATTGCAATACGAAATTTTAACTCAAAATTTTTTGGTCATTTATATCTATCGTTTTTACCATCCGTGGACACATTGTATAGTCGACAAGTGTTTTTCCACTTATAGTAGAACACTAAATAGAACTAGGGATGGCATTTTGTTGATAAAAATTCCTGTCTATTGGACCTAAATTGTTGACGTGATATACGAGATGCTGTAACGTTGATATGACTTGCACAATGTGGGACATCACCAAATGCCAACACCCCTCGAGGAGAGGGCAGCGTATTCAAGAATTTGTTTGATACGACCCTAACGCTTAAGAAGGTCTCTGCTGTCTCTTCTTCATTGTTTTTGTCTTTTCTGACGGAAATATTCTGAAACGTATTAAGTTATACTTTACTTTAAAAATGCCATATGTACTGCACTTCTTTAAAATCTATTTTTATTAAAAAGAGGAATGAACTCTGTACTTCTTTCACGTAACAGCAGATTACAGAGGAAGATTGTCTGAGACAGGCGTCCAAGATCCAATATGGTAGAGAAAATGCCTCGGTGATTTATATTAGTCGACATATCGTACAACGAAACCCAGATACGTTATTGAAGAATTCAACAGGGGATGCAACTGTATAGGGTGGACAATAGAATTCATTAATATTATAGTAATTGCAATTTCTATTTATAATATACAAGTGACAATATTGTACATTTTTAATATACAGACAACATTAATTATGTTGGGAACTATTTTAATATTTAATTTAGTATGTAACATATATATCAAATATATAATTATATTTTAGATTCTTTGATATAAATGGTTGGCTAAATATTTGGTTTTTATTGATGGTAAATTTTAATTATATACTTTTACATATTTTAAACGTACCAGGTGTTATTGGATTCTAGTTCATCTTCTTGTTTTCGTTTAATTTTTAATTTAGAAAAATTATACGTAGTCAATACACAAAATATGGCATAAAAGAAATTAAAGCAACTTTTAATTTTCTTGAAATCCGATTGGCGCAAATTACTTGAGTGTCTAAACCCACCTTTACATTGGTAAACGACAACGACGTGCCGAAATTCTGTACTCTAGTTATAACTATATTTTTTCAAAAAAAACTTGCCACATTTCAAAGACTGTAACGTAGGGATTGCCTTTTGTACATAGTTTAGTTTAGTTGAATAAAAGCGACATAATTTGGTGATCATTTTATGTCGCCATTTTATGGGACACCCTGTGAAATGAATGTTATATTGAACACTGCTCAGGTAATACAATATATTTTATAATGACATAAATTCATGTGGCTCACTCGGTTTTTACCTCACTGTAAATTACAAGCTTGAGCATAAAAAAACTTCAACTAGAAACTTCAGTATGTCACTCCACCACAACGTGAACTATTTCCAAAGGATAGATAGCCGGAACAAAAAAAGAAACATGGGATTTAACTCGAACCGGCTCTTTTTTATACTTTTACTCAAGCACAATTATTATTGTTCAGGATCCAATTTAGCTTAGGGCCTGGAGAAACTTATGATATTGAAGAAATGGCCTGGAATATAAGTTGTCTATTACGACACAACCATGGAGTATAAATATATTGCAAATAATCTTTCTTATTACCAATATAAAAATATTTATTGTTTAAGACTGGGCTTCGCATATTATCTGGAAAGTGGATATTTATTTCGGTTTTTTGCAAATAATTAAAAGCCAACGTAGTTTTGTGCATTAATTTAATTTGTTTTACCGACTATAATAATAATTTTATAAACTAAATTTGATTATGATTAAAATTTGTGCTCTAAAATAAAAATACAGGTATTTCTTTATTTTATTTACATTTCTAGAGCACAAATTTTAATTACAAGAGTTAACGACTGAAAATTTATATAAATTACAGACATTAGAATAAACTGAACTGATTCCAAGCAGTTAGCTGCATGTGAAACATTGTTAAAATTATTAAAAATAAAGGGACTTTTTGTTTTGACATATTTCAAAAATATTACAACACGTGTTTCGACTTTTTTTCAGTATCATCTGTATTCTTGAAAAATATCTAAAAAGCCGAATTACGTGTAGTTTTAATTAAATATTTTTGAAATATTTAAAAGCAAAAAGTCTCTTTCTTTTTAATAATTTTTAAAATAGTGCTTAAAACTATTTTAAGAATCATACCATGTTTTATTTTTTAAGTATTTATAATAAGCTGAAATAAATGCTTACATCCCAGACACTACGAAATCCCAGCGATATCTTTTTGGTCAGCAGAATATCGATATGATTTAAATCAATTATTAAAAAAACAAAAAAAAAGAACCTCGACTGAATGAAAACTTCAGTAGATTAATTTCGCAAGCCTTTTTCTTAGAAACGGTAAAAGTGTTTTTTTTTTCATAGCTATTTGTTATATAAGTAGTGTTAAAAACATCGATGGTGTAGTGCATACTTGTAATAAGTGCATTTTTGGGCAACAATGAGTTTAATACACTAAACAAGTGCAATAACTTGTAATTGTTGATTAGTGTATTTAACAAATTTTACCCTATCTGCAAACTATGTTTCATAAAACTAACATAATGGAAGTTGTCTTTTATATACGAAACCATTTCATATTTTACATATGATGGTGATTTGTTTTAATCCTTTGTGCATAAAGTCGGTGTGGCTTCTCTTTGATTATCAATATGAAATAAAATGAAGTCCAGATATATTCTATAGTATTGAAAATGGTAAATACACACATTCACCAGAGGAAGGGGTGAAATTATATTAATGGAGACATTTTTAATGTAAATTTACATAAAATACGGTTACAAAATAAACGGGCGCTCCAAAATCTTTAAATTTTAATAAAAATTTAATTAATGGAAATAGAATTTGATTTTTCTCTACAATTTCAAGGTGTGCAATCGATGGTAGACCCATCAAAACTGCTTAAAATATCAACTCATTAAATTAAAATGTGATTTTAGGGAAGCATTTAGGAACATTTTTAGGATCTACTTTTCTATGCAAAGTTTACGCCAAGTAGATCAGCTCAAGAGAATGGCGGTAGTAGATGCCGGACAATAGCTGTAAGCCATTTTCCAAATGGCTGGTAATTACCAGAATCTACGATAATCTGGGATTTTATCTGGCAGTTGGTAATGAGCCTCTGACCTACTATATTTTTTTTGGCACGTTTGTTTTTTTCTATGAAATTATTTACACCTTGAAAATCGTTTCATATAAAATGCATAATATGCAATGAATACTGTTCCACTTTACAAACTGTGATGAATATTTGATATTTGACGATATCTCGTTAGTAGAAAGCGGTAATACGAGATTTTGTTTATACTTTTGCTAGGTAAGGTTGATGAAGCTAAAACTTCTCCCTCAAAAGTCCAAATTACATTTACTCCACTTTTATCACCAGTCTTAGCTAACCTAAGTTGTTTTACAGTTACGGAAATTGTATAAAAAAAAAGTTATTTTATTTACATAGTAAAATAACTTAGATTAGCTAAGACTAGTTCTAAAAGGAAAGCAACATATTTAACTGCATAAATTATTATTAAAACGACTGATTAAACACACCTCGTTTAATAGGAATTATTTACTTCGTAAAACTTTTATCACGCACGTACACATACAAACTTCTTCACCCTTCTTACATATGACATATCGCAGCGCTGCCAATTCCCTTTTTACTCCCCACTGACAGGTGGGTGGCAGTCCTACCCAAATATTTCTGCATAGATAGATATTTAAATAAAGATTATAATCATAATAAAATTATTAAAATGTACTGATTTCGAACATGATAGTAATTGGTAATTCTTAATTCCGAATTCAGTTAATTTATTTTTAAGGAGACCACAGATCATGATTATAATGTTAATAGGTACCTAACTGTAAAAATGATGAATTGTCTATTTATGGAAGAGAAAATTTTCGCTAAATTTATTTGGGATTAAAATTGATGTGTAATATAAGAAAATACAGAAAATATCTTTAAGTAGATATGTCACATGGGACTAATCGTAATAACACATATAAAACTGATAATGAATCGTTTTATAATAATTATATGGTGATAATAAAGAAATATTACATATATAAAATAAAATATGATTCTCCGTCAGATATATCTTGGTTGCTCTAAGTATGCAATGTGATAACATATTTACAAAACATTTTGATGCTATAAATACGTAATGGTGATAGATCATATTAGTGCTATATAATGTTGACATTTTATAATTTTGTAGTAAATTTATAAATACTAGTGATTCAACCGTATAAATACGATAGAACAGTGTGATGCAACAAAGTTCTCTAAAATATTGGAGTGTGTGATAATAATAGTAATAAGTAATTTATTTCCTACAGGTTAAAGCACCCAATTACAGGAAAAGCTTAAAACTAAGTATACTGTGATATAAAATGCACAAGTTTGCAATACACATAGTCATTAACATTACATTAAGAGTTTACAAGAAAACTCATACATAAAAGTAAAATATAGTATAGTGCTATGAAATAACTCAATTTAATAATCACAGTTTTCTTCATATATATGAATTATTTTATCTAAACTATCATAGTTGACATCACATAAAGACGAAATGGTGTTAAAAGTTTTACACAAAGATTGGTGACTATCATAAGGTTTGTACGAGGAGCATCGCAGTAAAAGAGGTTGTTTTGACGATATTCTAATCTCGGGACTGATAGGTTTAGTTTACTTAAAAGAAATGAACAATCAACATTGTGACTAATTAATTTATAAAGAAAGGATAAAACGACATCTCTTCTGAATCTGAGAGATTTAAGGTCAAACATATTAAGCAGTATATTGTTGTCTGTACCTCGTGAAAGATAAGATCCATTACATTTGAAAAACATAAATTTCAGACATTTGCGTTGAACTGATTCAATGCGTGACAATGAATTTTGATATATAGAAAATCAAATAATACAGCCATACTGCAATTTACTTCTTATAAATGATATGTATAACAGTTTCAGGGTGTCAATATTCACAAAACCGCCCCAATTTCTTACTAAAAAACCTAAGGCTCTAGATGCCGATTTGACCATTTCATCGATATGATTGTTGAAAGTAAGTTTTGGGTCAAAAATAATTCCCAGATCCTTATAATTCACACAACGATCTAAAATGTTATTATCTATTTTATAGTGAAAGGTAACTGTAGTGTCCTTCCTCATATATGATAACCTTACATTTGCCAATATTTAACTTTAGAGAATTGACCGAGCACCAGCTAGAAATTTTATTAACTTCATTTTGCAGTAAGATACAATTCTCTATAGAACTTATCTCTAGGAAAATGTTGAGATCATCAACAAATAGTAGGTGGTGAGAATTAATATTAGCTGTTAGATCGTTAATAAAAATAAGAAATAAAAGGGGTCCTAAATTTGATCCTTGCGGAACTCCCAATACTGCTGTATATGATTGAGAACGATAGCCTCCATATTCAACAAATTGATGTCTCCCAATTAAATAGGACTCAAATAAACAAATTAAAGAGTCAGAGAAACAAATTCTTCTCAGCTTTGATAGTAATAAAAAGTGATCTATTTGATCAAATGCCTTCTGTATGTCTGTGTATATCACATCAACTTGACCCTGTGAATCTAAGGATTCTGATATATACTGAGATATCGAGGCTAGATTGGTAATTGTAGATCTCTTTTCTATGAAACCATGTTGAGGAGGCGATATTGTACTTTTAACAGACCAGTAAATGTATTCATACAGAATAATCTCTAATAATTTGCCAAAGTTACATAATATTGCTATTGGTCTATAATTATTTAAACAAGAAGAATCACCGGATTTGAGTATGAGACATATTTTTGCAATTTTCCATATATCTGGATATTTACACGTAGTGAACGAGAGATTAAATAACAAAAGCAAGGGTTCAACAAACGCTGTAGCACAATCTTTGATTAAAAAACTAGGAACTTTATCAACGCCGGCTGTCATTTTGTTTTTTAATTTTTTTATGGCTTTAAATATATCGTCCTCCGTTATATGTTGCAAATTAATAAGATTGTTGTTTAGCAATAAATTCTCTTTATTATTGTTGGGGTTTGAATTGATATAAACGTCCGAAAAATAGTTTGAAAAACCGTCAAAGATGGATGAAGGAGTTTCGTAAGCTTTGTCATTGTAGTGGAGAATTCCAGGTATTCTTGACTTACCCCTTTTGACATTAAGAAATGACCAAAACTTTGATGGATCTTCTCCAATTGCGTCCTCAATGCTATAAACATAATCTTTATATGCATCGTTAATTTGAGTTTTTATTAGGGATCTGAGTGACCTAAATTCGTTTAAGTAGTTTATAGTTTTGAATTTTTTTATAATTTTTTCGCGCCAGTTCTTTTTTGCAGATTATGAGAAGGAAACTCTCTTAGTCTAGTTGTTTAACATTTAAGCACTATTTATTAAATATTAATTTAATCGTAGATTAAGTCTAATGTTGAAGCATGTAGAATTGTGTGAAACATTCTGCACTTCAATCCAGCTAAATTTTGTCACAATTAATCAAGTTTTTACCAGTTATTTTACCGAAATTCACGGGAGCGTCTCGCCGCACGTCCGCCTTAGATGACGTCAACTTACACAGGATGTGATGTGATGTAACTGATCCAAGCTGGTTGGCTGCGTATATTTAAAATGATTAAATTTTCTGGTATATGATCATGGCATTACACTATACATTATGACAGAATCAGTTTTTCTTTTAATTAAATGTCACTTCTTGTTTAACTAATTTTACGCTATTAAAAGATAAATTAATACATAATGATGGATATGGTGTAAGTCTTTTCGTAGCATAGAAATCTGTGACCTAACTACTTGAACTGAGCTGATATTACTAAAATGTAAATCTAACAATTTTTTATTAACATTAAAAACAAAATTATATTGTATAAAGTTACAAAATTTACAGAAATTTTGCACGATTTTACGGAACTAACAGAAATGTTTCACATGCCAAAAACGAATATATTTTGACAATAATGTGTATTGCTCATGTTTAATGGCAGGCATTGTATAACAATATATTACGTGAAGTACTCGCGCCCTCTTAATACTAGAAATATGTCCAGGCTCGTAAAGGTCACAAATCCCATGATTCCCTCCTCATCTATTCCTTTGATCACAAGGCAGATTTATATAGGTCGATGGGATTCTGCGGAAGGAAGCAAGAGAAACAGATCAGAATGCATAAATATGGAGTGAAAGTTTAGTGAGGTCTACAATCCCTCACCCTTTGAGAGTACAGAGTTAAGCAAAGCACTGTATTTCATTGTTTTAGTTAATGTAATTTTAGACAATACACGGTGTTCCATGCCATTGTTTCAAGTTTCCTGTTCAGTTTTAACCTGAACTAAATCTTTTTTATTTTCCAAGTTACTTAGCTACCATGAATACAAAGGGGAAAGCTAATTATCTTTTGTCGATTATTTAGACATGCATCTTCTGGTTCAAGTGATTGATCTATTTAATTTTTAGCACGTTTAAATTGTTTCTTTGAACTTGCTCTCTATATTTTTCATCTGATTGTAACATAATAGGTATATAAAAATTTTATATTTAGTTTTTATAACTATTTACAAAGTTGCAAGGTATATACTGTACTGCAAGCGAAAGAATCAACACGACGAAAGGAGCAAGATAGCCAACTCATATAAACATTTCTGATATTCCATAGGCGCGCTATAGATATTTAATAAATATAAAATACCTTAACTTTAACTTTCACAATCCTTACATAATGCAGAACTTATATCTATTATCTATCGGATGATCCTTATCCTAATAAATACATTTTTCAAATTTTAGTTAAAAAAAAATTATATCTTTAAAAAATGTGACATTCTAAAAAAATTCTAATGTGAAAATATTTATGCAGTTACTGAGGAACAACATTCAAATGATTGTTTTCTAATATTGTAAAAATATATGATATACGAATAACGTTAAATATGCATTAAAATAATTATATTACGTTATTTATTTGTAAAACATAAATTTATAACTAGAAGAAGGCTAAAAGTAGAGATATTTTAAATTTTAACCTTAGTATCTATCTGAAATAGATATCAAAGAGAAAGGGAAAGTAAAAATGACAACGTTTGGCAGCTATTGATGCCATTGACGGATTCTTTATACTTTAATTATTTATACGTAAACTATTGTTATTATTATTGTTATTTATTGTTAGTGGGTTACGGTTCACCAAACCGGCACCCACTATCCAATAAAGCGGGCTATTTGGGATAGGCCCACTGTCACTTTTCATAATATTTTTACACCTTATGATTTCCAATCTTTCAAATGAATATTTTATGGTTAATCTCAAACGCATGTTAGGCAACACTAGACTTATCTGTTCTATCATATTTGAGATGGGCCATATGCTCTTTAAATCTAGTTTGAATTGATCGTCTAGTCTGTCCAACATATTTTTGATTACAGTCCTTATGGCTAATTTCGTAAATCCCCGACTTTTCGTTTGTTTCAATTTTGTTTTTTGAATTGCCTAAAAGTTGTTGTAGTTGATTTCCCGATAAATAAATCTTGTCATCCTGTATACTTCTGAAGAATGGAATCTGCCAAAACTTTTATTTTTATTTCTAATAAGATGTGATAACTAGACACAGGGAAAACTAGAGATGACGTAAATAACAGGGTCGCACTGGGGAGGGATATACAGATTTTCCTTCATAAAATGTTCTAGTTTTAATGAAACAGTATCTTACCTTTTGTTTTTGAAGTAGGTTGCAGGCCGCAAGAAAGTACAGCATATAAAATAATTCCATGCTGTTTGAAGATAATTATATTTGACTTGTAACACACGATCAGTCAGTTTGTAATACATCTAGGCAGTTGCGTTTTCATATATCTGCTCCACGCCACCAAAAATTAATTCAGAATAATGCCTACTCTACTCGCATACTGTTTTAGAAGATGCCAACTTCCTCTCTATTTTGTAGTCTACAAAGACACTACACTAAACAGAAAAAAATTTTCGGATTTATTCTATGATGGACGTAAAATAATTTGTAAAGTTTGTGATCAAGACTTAATGTGCTGGAATAAATACGGCTGCAAAATTCATGTCAATATAAATCGTCATAAAAATAAAAAAAATGACGTGTCTTCTTTGGAACCACAGTTTATGTTTGATTTACTATTAATGCTGATTGCCTGTGATGTTCCCCTGCACATATTGGATAAACCAGCATTTCGGGAGTTCTGGAATAAATACAATCCCCAGGTGAATTTATCAAGTCGTTCATCGTTACGTAGTTACAAGTGTTCGTAAAGACATTGTAAATAGGATTAAATGTGTATTAAAAAATACACGCCTGTAGTTATGTGTTGACGAGACGACAGATTGTAAAAAAAATTCTATTTTAAATGTTATGGCACGTGTACTCGACCCTGTTAAACCAACATTTCCACTTATACTAGCTCGCAAAAGACTAACTGCGTGTACTAGCGGAACAATTACGCGGGTGGTGTTGGAGACTTTCGAAAAATTTGAACTGTCAACAAGTCAAGTGTTGATGTTTGTGACCGACGGTGCTGCAATAATGCGTTTGGTGGGCCGTTTTCTTCAAAAGAGACGATTGTAGGTTTTTACATGTTTTACATGTTTTTACATGTAAAGTGCATGCGTTCCATCTTGTAGCAGAAACGATTCGAAAATGTTTTCCAGAGGTAGGTGCATTAATAGCAAATACAAAAAAGTATTTCTCATATCTCCTAAACGGCTTCGAGCATTTCACACACTGTGTCCTGGTATTCAGGAACCACCAGAGCCGATTCTTATACGTTGGGGAACGTGGTTGAAGGCAGCTTTTTATTATGCTGAAAATTTTCAACAAATAAAAGCTGTGATACTACAGTTCAACCCTAACGAGGCTGCAGCTATTAAGAAAGCCAAACAAGCTTTCAAGATGTTTCCCTTGAAAGAGATTTAAAAACTATTTATAACAATTATAGAGGACTACACGACGCAATAGAAAAATTGCAAAATAGTTCGTTGTCGTTAGTGGAATCGCTGCAAATAGTGGCCGACGTAAATACACAGCTACAGACTATAAATGACGCAAAAAAATAAGCCCGTTATTGAAAAATTCTAGAGTGTATTACGGAAAGATCCTGATTTTACCTAATTAAGACAAATTTGTGATGGTGCATCTACAGCTGCGTTAATTGAGTTCACAGAGTGTTTTACTTATGCCTGTAATACTTCCGTAGATGTCGAACGGTCTTTTTCAAAATTCAAACATATTGTTTCATCACAGCGAACATCGCTTACTGAGACAACTGTAGAAACATATCTGATGCTACACAGTTATTATAGAAGTGCTCCAGTTTGTGATAACGGCAACCAAGCTACTTCATAAATCTTCTTAACATGGTGAGTTTTGTACATATTTTTATAAAGTGTACCAGTATTAATAAAATTTATTTCCATTTATTTTATTTATTGATTTATTTATTATTAGTTATCACTTAGATATACAATGTACATGTGTGAACGTCATTTAACAGTTTAATAATAATGTGCAGCACTAAGCTTACAAAATATAAGGAAATACATAAAAAGAATTTAAAGCGAACGAAATAGTACAAAAACATACATCACAACATATAAAATATTTTTGTTTTTATTATTGTACTTATTCAAGTATTATGATATGATGCATACCCAGTACGTCTCTGTAGGATTAATGACCTTGGCCAGGCTTAATTATGTGTAAGTTTCCCTATGTCTAGATAAATATTTAGAGTAAGTTTTAGATAATTTTCAAAGTACAAAAATATTGTTTTAATACATTTTTTAACATAGGTTGCAGAATAAACAGATTTTGTGAATTTAAAACTGATAATAGATTGGGCTAGTTTCTTGTGAAATACTAAATTACTGCAACAGAAGTCAACGTTCCGTGGACTACGACTAACATAAGAGTGTGGGTCTTCAATTCCGTAGTGCATTGCAGTGTTTGTAGTAGCAGTCTGCAAGCAGTGCGGAAGTGAGGATTCGACTCGTACTTGCTGCTTCTCTCATCAAGCGTGGCCTTCTACTCTTCCGCTCAGTGCTCACCGATTTGCAATATCATCAATAGGGTGTTCTACAACAAACTGACTGCCTACACGTGACGCCACTTCATAATATACTTCTAGTATATTTTCTGGTCAACTTGTTCTTGGTTCCTGAAAAGACCAATTAAAAGTTAGATTAAAAAGAAATTAACGAGTTTTTCATAATACATAAAAATGATATTAAGTTGTAAATAGTCATTATGGATTTAATTTTATTTAAGTCATGAAAACTGATTTGTTCAAGGAGATGTTAATTAAAAGTTGTTAACTTTTAACATTTCTCTTTTGATAGCTACCTAGAATTTTAATTAATTTACTGATTATACGAAAAAAATGTTTAACTGAAGTAAATAAATATACATTTAAGTAGCAACCTAACATGTCAATTATTATTTTATACAGGGTATCTCTGAGAGATTTATACAGAATGATACCACACAATTCCTATATCAAAATAAAATAGTTAAACTCAACTTATCTCTCTCAAAGTGTATTTGGTTAAGTTACTACCGACACTTCTTAAGGACACTTTTTTTTTTAAATAATAATAGAATACGTTTAGCTATTGCGATCAAATTTAGAATGTTTATCTGTACCAGCAATAGATATTCTTTGACGTATTAATTTTTGGTGAACCCATCCTGATAATTACTGTTTGTAACGGTCCACTTTTTGATCGCACCTTATTTTGCATAAAAGAAAATTTAAATTTATTTTTACCCTGTTAGTTAGGCAAAACCTGCACAATTAAATAATATTTTGTCTATAACTAGATGATTTTAATGAGTACCTCTATAGCCAGGAGGTGCGCCAGAGATACCTAAGCTAGAGAATTTCCATTTTGTCCTTTTACTGGCTAGTTTAAACTTAAGGGTAATACGGCATTCTGTACCATTTATCTTTTAGTTAGGTTTTACTTGTACTTGAATGCTATAATTGTTATCAAATATTCCACTTTGTTGTATTAAGGTTTTAGTTATATTTCTATTCATATAGACACACTGTTTATTTTTTTTTGTTGTAAACTGATACTCAAATATGGACTTAATATGTTATGTTACGAGAACTTTATTTTATTTTTTAAGTCGGTATGTGTTTAACTCAGAGAGATATAAAACTCAGAATAAGTATCAAAAATTATTTTGTAACCTACTTATAGTACGTCGAAAGTTAGGAGGAATCCTACGAATAACTAGAGTATTTTGAGTTTACAACCAACCCTATTGCTATTCCAGTTTCTAGAAGGGGATGTACGTTATAGTTTTTGTAAATAATATCAAGTTAGTATTATTAGTTTTAAACAAATAAAATTGGTGCTGCTCAACAAAAACAAATAAAAAATAAATCTAAAAGCTGACTCTACCGCCTACACACTAGAGATTTTATGTTTACCTCAGAGCTAGTTGGGGCATTAATTTGAATAAATATAAAATTTCTACAAATTAAAGAATTTGAATTTTGTAGAAAAATCCGAAAGTTATATGTTTAGATATCTATTAAACGTAATGTAATGTTAATAGTACAGTGGTTAAGTTGGCAATACTGTAACAATTTTTTAGGTGGAGCCCACAGATCACGACATGCCATTTTCCGATCTATTTTCAAAATAGCAGCTATTTTGTAAAAAATAACACAATAATAAGGATAATATGACAGATAATAAAACAATTGTTTGAAAAACACAGACGTAACCAGTGTATAATTTTCAAAAAGATCTGCCACTTTCTTTTAATGGTGACTTTTGACCTGTCCATTTCAACATTACCTAGTATGAAATGATATTGGAGCGATATTGTTGTCCCATGGGAAGAACCAATTGTTGTTGTGTGCGATGGTTTGTGATCTATTTTGTCAACAGCCCTCCTGTGGTAAACATGTCTCTTTGAAGTTGTGGAGGGCAATCAAAACTTGCTTCTTCATAAATTTCACAAGCAGATTGACTCAGATTAGATGAAATTTGCAAAACCCTATCATAAGATATTGCTATCCCCAACTTGTGCAACTTGTCAACTAGCTCCATTTTTTTCTTATTGCAGAGTGTAACAACATGGATACATACGTGGGAAAAGGTGTATCACCAGCATTCTTTTTCATGTTGATAATGACGAGTTGTACTATTGTTAATGCCGCTTCTTGAGTGTTGTCATCGAACTGCTGTTGATTATTTGAGCCATATAAAAGCAATTTTACCAGTGCCAATAACATTGGAGAAAAACTTGTTACTTGGGTTATTTCATGCAATAACGAACAAACTATTTGATTGCGCATTCATAGTATGTGACCGTATTTTTCTGTTCAATTTTACAGTATCCCTGATGTCAACTTCTGCATCAAAGTCGCAAGTTTTATGCACTGCTTCACTCGTACCATCTTTCAAAGTGATCAGAATATCTTGAAAGCTGTTAGTTCTGGTATGTCATAAAATAGTATGACTTTTGATACGAATCGAGTGTAATTCTGTCTTTCCTCCAGTACCTAAGCTGTTCTAAGCGATTTTCAAATAGTTCGATCAAGCAATCTTCCTAAAGATCGCCTTTTCAAAAAAAGTTGAACAAAAACCTAGACTTTTAAAAATTTAAAAAAATACCATTGTTTTCAAAGATGACGGTCATTTTCCAATATGGCAGCCAAAATGTTCCGAGCTTTATCTCAAAATTTGTTGACCCATATGTCAGGTGTCATTCTGAAAGTTTCAGCTTTTATTCTAAAAGTGTACAGTTGTGCTAACTTCGCTCACTATAGCAAAAAATACAGCTTCTACACAAAAATGCACAATTGCTAAAGAACTTTTAATTAAAAAAATATCTTTGTTGTAGTTTCTAACATCTATATTTTATTTATTGAAGTATTTTCGGACCAAGAATCAAATCTGTCATGAAATCATACATCGCTTGGTGCATAATTTTAGAAACTTAATGTGTAGGTGTATAATTGCTCCATTTTTATTATGAATAATTGTAAATCTTGATTAGACGAAATAATAAAGACTCAGTAACTATTATCCTGGTGTAGAAACAACCTGGAAAGATAAACATAAACTAAAGCTCTGTAGCACTGCAGATAAAATGTTTTGAAAATTTCTTTTACCGAAGAAAATCCTGTAAATATAAAGCATTTTGACACTAATATCAATGTAATTTTAAGTTAGATAAAATAATATATGCACCGTTGAACAGAAACTGCATGCAAGAAGTAGAGTTCTATTTGGATGAATGCCAAGTGTTTATGTTTATTTAACATAAATATTTATGGAAGATTTTCGTTTCATTAAAAATTTCTATAAGTTATAAGTACAAATACTAAATTTTAATTTTAGATTAGATGAAAAATAATTATGACAGTTTTTATACACCAAAGAAAAGTTAGTAATTACTATTTTAGATCCTCAATTTCCAATAACATGATTGTTTTTCATTTATTTTTAAAGATTTCATTACTCACTTAGAATACTGCACAAAATTTTGTTAATAAACTTCATTAATTCTGTCACAATGTATGCAACCCACATTACTTAAAGTCGTAATAATTTTCCATGTTATGAATTTTATGAATAAGATCCAAAATAAACAGGGCTGCAATTTGGGTGCCTTTTTTACTCTTTTTTAGTACATGAATGATATTTAAGAATTTATTAATTTATTATTAGTTATGAAGAAATTATGCAGTTTTGAGTACTTTTTTCGATAACCCAAATGTACAAAACGTGCGTTAAAGATTGCGAGAACAAACTCTTTTGCGACAACTTTATGATGAAATTTTCCTCGCAATATGTTAATATTTTTTCTACGAATCAAGTATTATTTTTCGGGGGTGTGAATCTGGACAAAATACTAAAAAGATAGAAAATTGCAAAGCAGGTTTTGAAGCTCAACGATAGGGTGAAGAAATATTTTGTTGATAAAAATAAGTATTGCTCTTTTGCGACAACTTTATGATGAAATTTTCCTCGCAATATGTTAATATTTTTTCTACGAATCAAGTATTATTTTTCGGGGGTGTGAATCTAGAGAAAATACTAAAAAGCATATAGAAAATTGCAAAGCAGGTTTTGAAGCTCAACGACGGGATGAAGAAATATTTTGTTGACAAAAATTAGTATTACATTACTACGGACTTACAGCAAACAATGCCACTTCCGAAACTCAACCTCAAAGACTTTTTATTTGAGGCAAATGTGGCTATATAATAATGTCGGTGTGCAGTTTAACTTCTGCGGGAATTAGAACTTTTTTTTTAATTGGATAGAAGATGTGGCAAATAGATTAAGCGGTGAAATAGCTAAATGTTTGCATACGTTTTGACATTGTTTATGTCAATCAACTTCTAAATTTCAACAGATTGTTCAAGGTTATTAACCACAAATTTCCCAAGCAGGTTAGTTAGACTCCAACAGAGATTTTGTTCGGATTGAAAAGAAAATCAGAAGAGTGGAAAATATTTATATGCCTGTGCATTACCACAACCTAATATATTCTGCAAGCCCAAAAATCAACTCTGTGAGTTGATATAAAAAAATACTATTATAATTTTGAAGAGCTTTCAGAAAAATTAAACTTATTCAATGAAAAAGAATACTCTGGACGAAGCAGCGAACTCGGAAACTATATGACAGCTGACTCAACCTCCAGTTTTCTTAATCTCAATAAATTGTCTGAAAATGACGTCATAAAAGCCCTTAAAAAAAATCAAGGCTAATAATATTAGGGGTCCTGATAAAATTCCTGTCTTTCTTTTTTTGTGACTGTGTTTCTGTTCTTTCTAGGCTTTCTTTTCAATCTCTCATTGAGGCTTCATACTAAACATATACATGTTAAATAAAGCAAGCCAAAATTATTCCTATTTTTAAAAAATTCGCTAAGCAGGATATATAAAATTACAGACAAATTACAATTGTCAACAATCTTTCTAAAGTGTTTGAAATTTTATATTATGAACCAAATTTTAATCTCGTGAAAAATCAGATCACGGAATTTCAACACGGCTTTATAAGTGAAAGATCTACACAACTAATCTGTTTTGTCTTACTCAATACATAACTACTGCCTTTAATGGCAATATACAGGTTGATGTTGTTTGTACTCACTTTTCGAAAGCTTTCGATAAGCTGGATCATAACATATTACTATGAAACTCAAAATTTGGTTTTTCAGAAAACTTACAGCAATTTTTTCAGCACCTATTTCAAAATAGATCACTGTTTGTAGAATATTATGGTCATCAATCAGCTCAATTCAAAACATTAGTGCCTCAAGGCTCTGTATTAGGTCTATTTTCAATCTGTTTATTAATGACATAGTTGCTGATATTGACGTTCCTTGCCTCCAAATTGTAAACGATTAACACAGAAAAAGACAACATAATTCTGCAAGTGGCGCTTAATAACATACATACATGGTGTGTTGCTAACAACTTACTGTTAAATGTTAACAAATGTAGTTGTGTGACGTATTCATTCTATAAAACAAAATAATAATATTTTTAATTATTCCATAAATAATTTTACTTTACCTAGATATAAATCAATTCGTGACCTTGGTGTTACATTGACACAAAGCTTAGTTTTAATAGTCATACATAATATTACAAATGTTGGACTTCATAATAAGAATCTCTCATGATTTTAACAACACTGACACGATTAAATTGCTCTATGATTTTTAGATTAGATCTAGACTTGAATGTGCTTCTGTTATTTGGTCTCCATATTATAATATTCATATTAATAATCTAGAGGGAATTCAAAGGAGTTTCCTTAAATATCTATGTTTTAAAAAGGATGGAGTCTATCCAGCTATAGGTTATCTACATGACAATCTCCTTAATAGATTTTCAGGAACTTCTCTTGAAGCTCTGAGGAACATATCTAATGTTGTGTTCTTTTATAAATTAATTCATGGTATAACTGATTGTAGTGAAATTTTACATATGTTTCCAGATCGATATCTAGACAAAACATCATATTTTATTTGTCCATGCCTCTATGTGAGTTTTTCTGTACATTTGTTAGAATTAATGTTCAGAAATACTCCCTTCTGTATAATAATAAATAAAAAAATAAATATTAAATGGATTAGGGTTGAGTAGTACGGACATTATTTGTACAAAAAGTGTCTTGGTGAGTATACACCATTTCTGAGGGTGGATTTATTAAAGAAAGAAAGCCGACAAAGTTAGAAGGAAGAAATTACTCCTAACAGATTTGGAGAAAAATGAGAAGGACTGAAAAATTGGACAATTTACATGAGCAAATGAAATTTACAAAAGAAGAATACAAATAAAGAAATATTTGAATAGACTGGAGAAAATACAAAGAAAAGGAAAAACTAATTAATCTTAAGGAGAAAGTTGTTTTATGTTAATTTTTAATATTGAAATAAAACATGGTTGAAATCATAACATCTTTTTCAATCTTGCTAGTTTTGGTGTCATGTATACTTAATTGTTTTTTTTTTTTTTGTAAATAAAAAATTTCATAAATACCCATAGTACTTCCCAACAGTACAATATTCTAACTGGCTAGTTTTTGTTTGATAAAATAAATAAAAAATTCTGAAACAGTGTTTTTAAGTCAAGTTTATGCATATGTATGCTGACTTGCATATGTAGTAATATACGCTAATGATATACAACTTTACTTTGTTTTTGATATGATGATGTTTGAGGAAGCCCAAACCAGAATTAATCATGATTTAAATGAACTAAAAAATTGGACCCCTCAGAATTCAGTCATATTAAATCCAAATGAAAGCAAAAAAGTAGTCTTTGGCACTGCAAATAAATTATGAGGTCGCAGTCACTTTCAACTGTCAATTGACAATATAATTATAGAACAAGTTGACAAAGTGAAAAATTTGAGGATAACCTTTGATAAAAATTTAAACTTAATTCCTCATATATCGGAAGTCCTTAGAAACTGTTTCTTTTCTTTTAAACAGATTTCAAGCCTTAAAAATACATTTGAATGGGCCACTAAACTTCTCTTATATAAGTCCTTAGTCTTATCACATGTCAACTATTGTGATTATATATATGGGCCTTGCTTAAATTTATCAGAAGCAAACAAAATATCCAGAACATATGTAATAGATTTGTTACAAATAGTTCTATCCACAAGCATATAACACCACATATTAAGAAGTTAGAAGTACTAAAAATAAATGAGAGGCGCTTCCTACATTTTACCTTACTATTAAATAATGTCATCCTAACGCAAAAACCTATTTATCTCTTTGACAAACTAATTGCGAGAAATGTTATACATAATCGAAATTTGAGACATACAAACGACCAATTGCACACAATAAGGCCTAAATATGAAACATTTCGATCATCTTTTACTTATCTATCTATTTATGTCTATAATAATCTACCTCCACGGTTACACAATAAATCAACAAATGTATTAAAACGTCAACTTAAAACTCTGATTTTGAACGACGAATTAAACAAATTTAAAATTGTTTTAGACGGTGATAAAAACATATGATAGACATCATACTGTTCGGTTAAATATTATATATACATATACTGTAGATATGCATAAACTAGATATAAGTTAGATATACAGGTCACACATCGTAGAGTAGCCCCCGAATTGCGCACAAGTTAGAATGAAGTGGCCCGTATGCGGTAGAGACAGTAGATGCCAAATCCATTGCGCATTTAAATGTAAGGGGCCATGCTATGATGCGTAAGTTGTACATATATTGTAATATTAGATATTATATACCGTATTGATACTATACAAATGGTATCATAGGTTAGTAGTATTGATACCAGTGTATAATGTAGCACCCTTTGTGTTAAATTGCTTAAAAATGTAATGCAAGGATTATGTAAAATAAATGGTGCTATATTTTAAATCGTAATATAACTGTTGTTGACTACGATAATTGTAAAACTTCTAAAGAATACAAACATTTTTTAAGCAATTTCACGAGAATTTTACGGAATCCCAGAGAATTCCGCGGAATATGACATTTATAATAAGTATCAAACCTTGATTTATTACTAATTTCCATAAAAGTCTGTCAGTTTCGATCCTAACCAAAAAATAAAGAGAATAAATAAGAATGAGTACATATGTATGTCCGAATTATTTAATTTTAAAAAGTTAGACTACTCATTGTTTGTTTCAACTTCCTTTAATATTATTAATATTATCCTGTGAACTTTTTGTGATTATTGCTGGTCAGCCTGTAGTGACATAAGTGAAACATTAGACTTTTTGGTGCAAATTGATAGATAGATGCACAAGATAAATGAAGTCCATTCAACACAACTTGAAGTGTCAGTTCTGGTCATTTTAAAATTGACATATCAATTTATATGAAAGGATGTTTATTATTTTACACAAAAAATTTTACTTTCTTTGAATGTTTATCATTTAATGTAAAGTACTGGTTTAAGCTCATTGATTTTTCAGATGAAATTTTTTCCATCTCGAATTAATTTTAAATAAATTATTGTTCTAAAACAATGTAGCAACATAGCATATTCTCAATGATACACATAGTTCACAAAGTTGCTAAAATCCCTATCTGATTCTGTTTAGGTGAATAATGACAGTAAAATTAAAGATAATTAAATGCAAACCGCATCTCCATGCCCCACAGCAGCTTGGAGTATGTGAGTCGAATAATTGCTTTGATAGAGCAAACCCTTGTTTCCATATCGCTTGGTCTTAAAATCAACGTGCAGTTGATGCAAAGTACCTCTGTAGTAGTTGTGAAGATTTCAATGATCAAAAAGTTTAATCATATGCTTTTCAGGTACCTAACAAAATCAGATTATTATAACGAGTGGTTTTAGTCCAGTTCAATGCATTTATTAATCATATTTGTAGCAATCCTTATCATTATAGAGAATATTACGTTTATTATTGTTATTACGTCATATATGTATGTGATAAAATAATAATGTACACTATATTAAAATAGTTATTTACAGCACAAGGACGAAAAATGCAGTTTTTCATACGATTACGGAAAATTACTGGATGAGGCGAAGTCAAGTTCGGCAACCGTATTAGTACGAAAAACATTTTCGTCCGTGTGTCATACACTTTTTTTTATTTGATTGTAAGAAGAAAATAATAAATTTTTATTTATTATATTTAATTTAACTGAAAAAATCTGATCGTAATCGACTTCACGTCACTTTGACACAATCTAGTAAGAATATCATGACAGTTTGTTTCATTTGTTTATGGTATCCATTATTTTGTTCATAATTGTTTACTATCCGAAATATTTATTTATGTAACAAGACCGGAAAATGAATTTTTACTACTCTCAAAAACACGTTATAACATAAAATAAAAGGTGTGTCAATAAAAGTGCAAGATTTGATTTGCGCGCCAGTTTGGCTGCCATGATGTCACAAGATTATGAATGCCAGGTCAATAGGATACAGACGGGAGTTAGTAAACTGGAGCATTACACGATGGAACAACGCGTCCTGAATGTAAAACATTATTAAACATCATCCACTGTGAAAAGAATAATCGAAAAATTCGAAAATACTGGTTCTGTTAGTGATGTGAACATACGACACGAGCTCGTAGAGGTCGTTCAGAACAAAACATCACGACTGTCCGTGAGAGTGTGGCCGAGAGTCCAGGGACATCAATTCGTCATCGTGCACAAGATTTGGACGTTACACCAGCCACTCTTCAGCGTATTCTCACTAAAGATTTACAAAGTCCAATTGATTCTACAACTTCTGCCAACATACCATGCACAGCGAAGAGAGTTCACCAATTGGATTCTTGAACAACAAGAAGTGAATGCCGATTTTGCGTACAAAGTCAATTTCAGTCATGAAGCTCTTTTCACCTCGATGGCTTCGTAATAGGCAAAACTGCCGCATTTGGGGGCTCAGAAAATCCACAAATAATTCATGAGAAGGTAATGCATGCAAAATGTGTCACTGTTGGTGTGTATTGTGGTCTGGAGGAATCATTGGGCTGTTTTTCTTCGAAGACGAGGCAAGTAATGCAGTAACGGTGAATGGCGAATGGTATCATGATACGATAACCAAGTTTTCTGTGCCTCAATTGGAAGATATTGCTCTCGACGACATGTGGTTTCAGCAGGACGTTGCCACTTGCCATACCGCCCGTGAAACATTGACGGTCTTGCACAAGTCTTTTCCTGGTTGTGTAATCTCTGAGTTTGGTGACCAGAATTGGCCGCCACGCTCTTGCGATTTAACATCTTTGGATTTTTGGATGTGGGGTTATCTGAGGTCACAGGTTTATGCCAAAAAGCCCGCGACCACCGTAGCATTGAAGGCCGAAATTAGACGGTATATCAACGAAATACCGCCACATGTATACAACACCATTATTCAAAATTTCGCCAAAAGAGTACACATGTGCCAGCAAAGCCGTGGCGGTCATTTACCAGTTGTGTTGTTCCGTACATAACTCCCAAATGTCTATATAACTCAATAAATATTTCAATACTTTGCTACAGAAAATCATGTTTTATAACCTTGAAATATTGCGCTCTTATTGAAACACTCCGTATTTTGTAAACAAAACTTATAATATCTAAGTGACACATGTCAGACGCTATTGTCTAGTGTGCTAAATTAGGTAACTTCCTTATTATTGTCAACCAAAAGTGATATAAGGGATCGGAAAACACGTTCCGATTATATAATTTTACCGGGCTAGACCAGTATTATCCACTCAAGAAATTTACCAAAAACTTTTAACTTTCTAGAGGGTAGGTTGAAGAAAAAGTAATTTTTGGGCCTGGAAAAGTAGTGGCCTAGCAACCACAACAAAAGTAATACCTGCTATAAATAGGTTATCTTTTCGTCCAAATGTTCGATCCAAAGAACGTCACTTTTCAATACAATCGAAAAAAAAATATTTTCACTTAATTTTTTTCTACCTGATATTTTTTGTTTGTTTATTCTCAAGATGGTAAAAAAATTAAACGTCAGCCTTACTAAATGAATATGTTTATGTATACAATTTTTCAGAATGACACTTCCTAAGTTTCTTTAAAAATTGATAGACGTGGAGATATTATGAAAATACATAGATAGAGACAGCATGTTTATTTAAAAAAAATTTCTTTTATTTTTATCAAAACATCATCACAAAATAAACGACTCAAAAATTAATCAGCAATACTTAGAAAGAAAGTCCCTCGGGACTTATTTATTTGCACAAACTGTTTCTGTCACTTCTTTAAGACCAATTTTGAGTGTAATTTTTTTTCAACTGGGATTATAAATCTTCCTCTGTGCAACAAGGTTGTTATTTTAGAGAAAGCAGATTATTATGAAATTGTAGATAACCTGATTAGTAATATGGTGCTTACAAAAAATGTTCATTACCAAAAATTATTACTGAAGTCAGAAATATTATTTAAATCGTGCGATAATTTTATTACTCTAACTTTAAAGAATAGGCTACATGTATCCAATCCAATGTACCTAAATTGTTTTGCCGATCAAAGGTACATAAACCTAGAAAGTTGGTTCGTTCTGTTGTTTCGACAATTGGATCACCGTTCACCGTTCAAAATTGTTGACTATGGAGTTCGAAAGTTTATTCAATGCACAACCTAGTTTTTCAGTCATTGGTTCCAACGATTTCATTAATAAAGTCAATAATAGTAAGAGTGTGAAATTTTGATCTCTTCTGATGTTCTAAGGGATATCTAAGGAATTTACCTTTTTTAGTCCAGAAATAGTAGAAGGATATATTAAAGTGACAAAATGAGAAAGAATTTTTAAAATTTGACGCCATTTGAATCACAATTTGCCAAATGCTCAGTAGACTTTTCAAAAATGTTACTATAAAAGTGGTTCATGGCTTATACATCGCAAAATAAATTGCAACATTTTTGGCAATCTAAAAACAGAATTGAAATAAATTAAAGATAGGCGATTAACAAAATTACTTGTAAGGACTGTAATCAAAAGTAGATTGGGAAAACGAGGCGATCAATTTGGATTAGATTTAAAAAGCATTTGATTCATCTCAAATACAGAAGAACAGATAAATCCAGTTTGCCCTACATGCATTTGAGAACAAATATTATATCCATATAAGCCGTATAAGAATAATTAGAAACGTAACAAATAATGGACAGCTCTAACTGTCTATGCTTTGAAAGGTTTGAAATTACGAAATGCAAATATGATATAAATAGTGATAGATGACCTATACCAAATAAACGACTTTACTGTCTAGTGAGTTACGGCGACTTCACTTTTATTTTTGACTAGGCCATATAGTGTAATGTATAGCAATCAATATTTTAGTAAATCCATGGTCACATGTTTGTCGCTATATATCAACTGTTTTTTTTTTTTCGTTTCCCGGAAGCAGTCCGTCTAGAATTGGAGTGGATGTTTGAATATTTTTTCCTTGTTGAAATATTTTTATTCTGATAAATTATGTACTTTTTTATGTATTCTCTTTTTCGCTGTGTGAAAATGGTCCAGACCCAGTTACTTTTAGAAAAAAGAAACAAATAGATTTTTATTTATAGAAATATAAATTGCACTCCATTATCCCAGTAGGTAATGTACTTATATTGTTTTTGTACATAAGTAGATAACCAGATCTTATTATTAACACTCTTTGGACTCGATTTTGTCCCACTTTAAACGGACAGATTTAATTGAAACTTTGTACACTTACGAGGAACCGGTAAAAATACAATAATTTGATAAGTTTATATCATTATCCTGATCAGGATCGCCAGAATTAAATAATTTCCTCACGTATCCTCTGCGTGAGAGCAAGTGGTTTATTACTGTTAGTATATTCCGTGATTCTCAGTTCGTTCGATGGCCGAGCGGGCTAAGGCACAAGTCTCAGTCGACCCGAAACGACGGACTCCTCGGGCGTGAGTTCAAATCTCGTCTACGGCTGAAAAAAAAAAATATTTTTTTCAGAAGTATCTGTTGGATCGTAATATGTTATAATATCAGCAATCAATAAGCAATATAAATATAGTTTAAAAAGAACTAAAAAACACGTTTTCATAGCACATCAAACTAAAAAGTGAAAAATAAATATAGTTTAAATATTATGTAGTGGAAATACCCCTTATTAGGGTCAATGAGGGATGGATTCTTTAAATGTGCTGGCTACCCTGATGACGCTAAGGCAAGCAGAAACACGTGTCGGTAGATATTTTAAAGTTTTTTAAAGTGAGTGTCAACTGGTGAGTACCTTGTGTTTTATTTATTTTTGGTTTTATTAGACAGAATAGTTTAAAAAAACTAAAAAACACGCTTTTAAAGCACATCAAACTAAAAAGTGAAAAATAATTATTAATATAAACTGAAAACAATAATGAACGAAAAATACTAGTATTATTGTGAAAAAAAGCGTGGGGCGCTTTGTGCCATATTTTTCGTATATCGAGCAACCCACGCTTTTTTTCACAATAATACTAGTATTTTTCGTTCATTATTGTTTTCAGTTTATATTAATAATTATTTTTCACTTTTTAGTTTGATGTGCTTTAAAAGCGTGTTTTTTTAGTTTTTTAAACTATATTTATTTTGTAACAGAGATCAAAGTTCTAAATAATCCTAAAGCACTCTCAAGTTTCAGATTCATAGTTATAAACTATCGTATAATATATTTAAAGGTAACTTAAATTAAGTTATGCTATATAATAACTACGAGTGTTAGAACATAATTTCAGGATCAATATCATTGATAAATAACTTTATGCCGTAAACACAGAATATATGGTGCTATTAGAAATAGGGAATTAAACAATAAATCTAAGGTATTAACTGTTTTGAGACTTAAATATTGTCTATATAACTTAGAAGTAAATCTCACATCTATATTCATATTTTATAAATAGACTATACAAGATGCATCATAATTTATTATCCTCCACAAAGGGACAGTTTTGATGTTCAGAAATAAAATGGTTCTTATGATTACATTTGACAGACTCAGTGGAGTAATTTGCTAGTGCGCGATAGCAAGTGTGGCTAGATAATCTGTCTGTCGTAGTTGCGGGGTCAAATTCCGCCACCGGCACTAAAAATTATGGTGGGAATGGCTGTATGTCCGCGTTTTTTCATCAATGTAACTCTTGCCCGTGCAGCTTCAGCTATGGAATCGGGGGTCGTTTAATTTCTGTTGTGTTGTTATTTATTTATTTCTGACATTTCCTTCCTAACTGGGTTTAGAAGTTTGAGAGAAAAACAAACTCTTTTATTTGTATGTAGGGTACGACTCTAGTTTGAACTTTTAGATTTGATAATAATTATTCCTTCAGTGATTGGTTTTAAATTCTAATAACTTTACTCAGTGGTATATTCGGGTAATGCTTACAAATTTGCAAATCAAGCTGATTTCGGTTAGTTCATTTTATTCATAATGAATTATCTGTGTCTTAAATATTTGTAATGTGATTGTAAGTGTAATTTATTACACTGGTTTATATTTAAATCATTACACTGATCAGATGAAGGAAATATTTTTTTTTATTTGATCATATTTGACTATAATCCAACTGGATGAGAGTGATCTTGACTCTGTAGGACATGGTAGTTTAAGTATTTTTACGGTTACGGAGGCTACATCAAATTAAATTATGCTTTTATTTATGCAGTGTAACCGTAAAAAAACATAGATCAGCTGAGATCTCAGTTAGAAAGAACGCACCTAATATCAAATCTGGACCATTAGGGATTGCTGTAAAGTCTTTTCTTTAGATGATACCAGAATTGCAATTATATCTAACGGTCCACAAATTCCAGTTCTAAGTGTTACTGAATGACAAGCGATGCTCATTCTATACCAAAATATAGATGATATTCAGTAATGTTCTGAAGAAGTACAGTGGTTGGAGAAGGAACTGCTCTTGTTCCTATAGAGCTACCATTACAATAATCCCACATCTAGTAACAAATGTACTACAAGTTCTTGATATTACTTTATCACATTCTCCATAAATAATAAACAAATTCAAAAAAGTCTTCGTGTGTGTAATTTTAACGCGGTGGCATTTTGTGACATAAGAGAATGACTGTCATTACTGATTGTTTCTAATCATGGTTAACTTGATAAAAATGTTACTAAAAATTCTTGAATTTCTAAGAAAATCGCAAATATTTCAGAAAGTTGTAACTTAAACTCCCACAATGTTTATATCAGAAAAAAAGGAATTTAATTATACATAATTTAATGCAAAATATACAGGGTGTTCTATTTGATTTAAGCAAGTTTTCGCAGTTTGAAGTTTACAAAATGTCACGTCAAAAATGGAACACTTGGTATACTATTATTGAATTTCTTATTTATTTATTGTAAACCATTACACCTGTCAACATTTTTTAAAATGTCAAATATCTCTGAAACGGCTGGGTGTAGGCATAGGGTATATGTTTTTGACTCAGAATTTTATGCTCTTTTCGAAAACCATAAAATATATAGGGTATTCCATTTAAAATAAGCAAGTTGGTATCGACTTCCGGTATAACCGGCACAGGTAAGTTACGGAAACTACCCTACGGTATTACTTTCAGTAGGAAATGTTTTAAATGTTTACTACAAGAAGGTACACAAGCAAATAAGCGGTGATTCAAAACAAGCTAAATTACGGTATCTATTACTACAGTTATCTACCTCAAGCAGCTAGCAACTTTATAGTGACCAGTGCCTAAAACGGTATTATGGCAAGCGGTCGGTGCAGCAATGTCCAGGTATAAATGGCTGCGGTTTACTAGTGTGATACTACGGTAGGATGTCAACCTAGGGGAAGGTGGTTGACACTCCTTTCTTAGGACCAAATGGGTCGCACGTTAACTCGACCCGTGACACTTCGTCAGATCCCACTCAAAAGTCTAGTTTCTGGAAACTCAAGTGTGCCTTTTACGTTTTTCTGGTGAACTCCCTTTCCAAATACTAGGGATCGGGACCTTTACCATATATAACCATCAAACAATAATAAGTAAATATTCTCGACAGGCATCTACCTATATAGCACGTTTGATACTGTTTTATTAACTCAGATTGAAATGCAAACTGTCCCTTAAATTGATTAAGACAGAGATATGCGTGATTTGGTATGACATTAACAGACGGCAGCTAAAATACAAGTGACGGTTAGAGGTTATCACATCAACTTCTAGCATACTTTATTACCAATTATCTTTCGTGCCTCTTCGCGTTATCCTGGTGAAGTCCACCTCCAAATACTAAGGATCGGGGCCTTCACTATGACACTGAGATCGGATTCTACTCAAAAGTCTAGTTGCTAGAATGCCATCGGTGCATAAATATATAATCATCAAATATTAACAGTCGTGTATTCCCGAAGCTCGTTTCTGAATAGATAACCGTTTACTTAATTATTCCAGAATTTTCCCGAATATCTCCATCGAATCGGATTAGCAGGCAATCGGATACAAACGATAAATGCAAATAAAAAAAACAGTAAAATTGCATAAACGGTAAATGCAAATAACACAGCAAAATGGTACAAACGATAAATGAAAATAAAATGGTAAAATGGTACCAACGATAAATGCAAAGAAAACAGTAAAACGGTCAAAACTATTCTTACCACTATCTGGTTACGGCAGACACTGGAGCTATCTACTGGTCGAACTTCACACTAGGAACTCTCACTTCAGAAGTGATTCTTTGAAGCTCTGTTAGCAGTTTTGATCCCCATTGATGTCGCGGGTTGTCACGTGACTCACTGCGCAAGGAACAGAATTTGCGGTTGTAGTGGAGGGACAAAATTCTTTAAGCGGGCTTTAACGAAATACGGTTAAACTAGGGATTCCGATTTTTTTGTAAAAATAATTGATTTTTGAATCGATTCGAATCGTTGCCTAAAAAGATCGAGTCGATAAAAAATCGAAACGAAAAAAAATCGGTCCTTAGAAAATCAATTCTCTTATAAGTGATGAATTGAAGTTGTTATAGTAAGACTAGTAATAACAATAATAAACTATTTAAATTCAACCAAAAACTAAAATAAACATTTTTTTACGTAAGTATGAATAATAAATTATATGTTTTACTAACATAACCTCCAATAATGTATTAAAATACACGGTATATGTTTAATTCTTTTATCACATAATTATTATTATATTACAATTTTACGAATCAGGTAGGTACTTCCGTTTTCTTTTCATATATTTGACCAGGACAAAATCCAAAACTACACAAATACAGCAAACCATTTTGAAAAGAGGAAAAGGAGGGAGATAGAAAAAGGGAACAAAAACAAAATAATATAAGAAACAAAATGAAATTACCAACAAACAATACCAATATGTCCTTGCTTGCTTACTTGCTACCAACCAAATCAAAACAAAAGTCGCCATTCGTTTGTAGTTTGACATTTTGACAAAAAAATAACATGTCGATTTTCCGATCCAATTTTTGTTAAAAAAAGGATCGATATGTTGAAATATTGAAAGAAAAATAATCGATTAGAAATCGATTTTTTTTTAGCTCCAAAGATCGATTATTGAATTGTGATCCCTAGGTTAAACAAATTCTTTGCGTTATCTACTCTAAACAAATGTTTATAAAATATTCTGAGGCTGGGAATCGCTTTCTCATAATTTAAAACTATGTTTCCAAGAAGAAAATTATCAATACGGTCATGAAATAATTATCAAACTAAATTACTGAATTTCTCATATCGTAAATTATTTTAAAATAGAAATGGATTTGTTTTTAACAAATGCTTTCTTTTCTAGTATCAACTATCTTCCTACCCTATTTTCAATTTTGTACTGGGTGAATGCAAAATAAATGTTGTCTATGGTCCAGATAATTATACTAAATGGATTACTTTAAACTAAATATTCTTTCTTCTTACTTGGCGTACATAAACACAATAATAAAACAAATAATGATACCCTGGAAAAAAAGAAAGAAACCGGATTGAAATAATTATCGTGAGAAATAAGTGTTCTTCCAAGTATTTGACATAAAATAAATTAATCCTTTGTTCAAAGTGGTATTTGTAATACATATTAATACAAGTTACAGGATACAAGATGCACTAAAATGAAAGAGCGACCCAACTAAGTCTTATTATTACAGAAAACCGTCTACGGAAAAATCACTTCGTTACACCACAATTTATTTTGAAAGTTTAAAGTATCGGTGAATTTGTTTTATGCTAATTTTTCTATATAAATTATTACATAATAAAATTGACTGTCCTCAAATTCTTTCACAAATTGATTTTTTTCGCTTCAAGAATGCATTCTCGACAAAATTCCACATTATACACTAAACGATCCAATACCAATATGTTGCTAAAATCACCAATACATTGTATGTGCCATTATTTTAACAAATTAAGTCAACATTGTGATATAAACCTTTGCACAAAAAATCAGCTGGTAAAATATGCTAAGCAAACTTTTAGCATATAATTTTAGCTTACTGTTTCCTTATTTGATTGTTCTTTCGCGTGTTTTGTAGATAGGTATACATTTTCTTCTCATCGTTATTTATTTTATTTTTCTCGATAATCAGTTCTTATTTTGTTTTTCTTAACTATTACCATCTCATTATTCTTTTTTAACACGCTTTTATTAGCTTCACTTGTATGTTTGTTTGCTTGTTTGTTTGCTTGTTTGTTTGTAACCGACTCTTTGGACTCGATTTTGACCCACTTTAAACGGACAGATTTAATTGAAACTTTGTACACTTACGAAGAACCGATAACAATACAATAATTTGATAAGTTTATATCATTATCCTGATCAGGATTGCCAGTCCTTTCCTCACGTATCCTCTGCGTGAGAGCAAGAGGCTTAATATTGTAAGTATATTCCGTCATTTTCAGTGCGGTCGTTGGCCGAGCGGGCAAGTCTTAGTCGACGCGAAACGACGGACTCCTCGGGTGTGAGTTCAAATCCCATGGCTGAAATAAAAAAATATTTTTTTTTTCAGAAATATCTGTTGGATCGTAATATGTTATAATATCAGCATCAATAAGCAATATAAATATAGTTTAAAAAAACTACAAAACACGCTTTCATAGCACAAAATACTAGTATTATTGTGAAAAAAACGTGGGGCGCTTTGTGCCATATTTTCCGTATATCGAGCAACCCACGCTTTTTTCACAATAATACTAGTATTTTTCGTTCATTATTGTTTTCAGTTTATATTAATAATTATTTTTCACTTTTTAGTTTGATGTGCTTTAAAAGCGTGTTTTTTAGTTTTTTTAAACTATATTTATTAAATGTAATTTTCAGTCTTTTCAATAACATTTATTGTACATTTATCTTTAATATAAAAATTTTTAACTAAATTATATTAAAATTTGGTAGTATATAAGAGTATTCTAAATTGTCCTGTAATTGGGCGTTACCTGTTTGGCAAATAAAGCATATTATTATTACTATTATTATTCAGCTGACTACGTTGTCGATTGCCGAGAGGATCTTTAGTCGACAATTTCATTTTCATGCATAAGAAAAACAACATACAAAAATAAAGCACCTCAAAATCACCCACAGATGGAAGGTAACCAACTAGTAGAATGCTTATCATAATCACCAGATCTAATTCAATCAAACATACGTGGGACATGGTTAAAAGACAAATATGAGCGAAAGTAGTCGACCGTAAGACACGAGACGAACTGAATCAAATGGCTGGCGAAGAGTGGGAAAATACTACACTCTAGTCAATTTTTGAGGATCACTCAGTAGTCTCTCTGAAAACTGTTTCTAATATTTTCTAAAATAAATAGAGATCGGAAGGTAGCGATAAATGACGTCAATTCGACTGTTGACGCTAGGTGATTGGTCACCGCACAAATATATTAATGTATATATAACACAATCTCCTGCCTTGTGGTTATTTTGGCGAGGTCGGTAACATCCACAGTTAATACGAAGAGGACTGAATCTTAGTATTGGAGCATGGGTCCCAATCGATACTTTAAGGCGTAACTATCAAGACTAAATGAAGAAGTTTTGCAGAAAAAAAAATTGCGATTGAAATTTGCGAAAAAAGTTGGAAAAATTGTGAGCCTCCAAGGTTATTTTTTAAACGATTTGTAAAATATTTTTTTTCAGAATCAGGTGGAAATTATAACGACAGATTTCAAATTTCATGGAAAAATATTGGTTTTCTATAAAGTTACACCGTTTTGAAATTTTATTTTAGATTAATTTTTCACTGTGCAAATTTCAAAAAGGAGCAACTTTGTATTTTTCTTAGTAGTGTAATGTTCTAAACATTACATGCGATGTTTATGTTCACAATTACAGTGAAATATTCTTAGAATAAAACCAGGAAGCGTCTTCAAGCATATTGAAGATGTCCATCATTTTAAAACTGTCCTATATTTGAAATCCTGCGCTCGAGGAGAAGGATTGTAATATTACAGATGCCTGTGCCTTGAGTGGATTACAACTCTACATTTATTATAACAGAAAATGGAGTTGCACAGAGAAACTTCTTTAGATTTTTATTATTTTGACAGATCCTAATAGTTGGAGATGATTTATGAATATTTCTGCACTATGAAATTCAATGCAGTGCTATATTTTTATGTTTGTACGTTGAAAATAATATCTCTTGCTCTCAAGTATAATTGTTTTTTTTTTATTTTCAAACACATTATAGAGAAAGAATATTTTAACCATAGGTGAAAAGTTGGGGTCGAATCAAGCGTCACTATCTGGATATCTAAACAAAGTACACTTTAAAATGACATTTTAATCCTTAATAATGCTTCAGTTGATAACTGCTGTTATGCTCGCGTATGTTCCATCTATCTAACTGCTCTAAGATAATGATCACATATCACACAACTTTTATCGTCAGCGTACATAAATAAAAATGATCAATTAGTATCGAACACAAAAAATAAAAGTAGGGTCATGTGGAATATAATAAATAATACCGTAGGGAAATCCAGAAAGCATAACTTATAAATTGAAATTGAAGACAAAGGGGAAATTTTGAATCCTACTGATTGTGCTAATGCTTTCAATGATTTTTTTTATATCCAATTCAAAAGATATTGTCTCAAATCTACCTAAGGCTATAGACCATCAGCTTATAGAATCTTGCTTAAAACAGTGTACTACTCCATTATTTTTAAGAGCTCTGACAGAAGACGAAGTTCTAGAATTAATAAAGAAATTGAAACATTCAAATTCATCTGGGATAGATGAGATATCTAACTCTATTAAAAATTATCGGCCAGTATATAGTTCAACCTCTTACTTATATTTAATCAATCTGTCTAGAACAAGGTACATATCCTAACAAATTAAAAGTATCTAATGTAATAAACCTCTTTTTAAAAAAGGTGGTCCAAACTTGGTAATCAATTACAGAGGATTTAGCCTATCACCAAGTGTATCTAAAATTTTTGATTCGGCTATTAATGTGCAACTAGTAAATTTTCTTACAATTAATAATATGATGTCTCAACATCAACACGGGTTTACAAAATAAAAAAAAGTATAGATTCCAGCACGCGAATTTGTAAATGGTGTGGTAAGTACACTTGACAAATCCGAAATTGCTCTGGGACTGTTTGTAGATTTCTCCAAAGATTTTGATTGTGTTGATCATTCTTTCTTATTAATGAAATTGAAAAAATATGGGGAATTGCTCATGAATGGTTTAAATGTTATTTATCTAACCGCTCTCAGCAGGTAAGAATTAAAGACACTTTTTCCACCCTAGCTGTTGTCACCACGGGAGTTCCACAAGGATCTATTTTGGGTCCAACCCTATTTATCAGATTCATTAATGATATGCTAAATTATTTAGAACATACGTGGTGCTCAATAGTATTATACGCAGATGATACTAATATTTTGAAAAAGTGTAGCAGAGTACTATGCAATATCTATGTACAAAAAAATTTATATTTGGGTTGAAAAAAACAAATTGTACATAAACCATGATAAGACAGCTGCCATTTTTAAAACATCACAGTCTAATCTGATTGTGAACGACTATATAGAATTAAACAATAAAGTGAGTCTGAAATACTCCACAGATTCGAAAATGTTAGGATTAAGGATAGATTGTCATCTTAAATGGTCGAAACACATACATGATATCTGCAATAAATTATCTAAAGTATGTTATGCGTTAGCTATAACATCTAAACAGTGCAGCTCATCAATAATAAGGCAATTGTCCTTTGCTTCTTTTCATTCCAGCATTAAATATGCCATAGTTCATTGGGGTCAGTCACATGATGCGCATAGTGTGTTTCTTTTACAAAAATGAACTGTGCGCATCATGGCTAATTTAAAATATTATGAATCGTGCAGGGAAGCATTTAAATCGTTGAACACACTCACTATGATCTCGGTTTATATTTATGAGATAACATGTTTTGTATACAAAAATAAAACAAAATTTTCTGAAAATAGAGTTCAACATCTTCATAATACTCGGAAGAAGAACCTTTTTATACAGAAACACGAGACAGCCCTCTATCAAAAAAGTTTTTTTTTTTTTAATGGGTGTAAATTTTTCAATATTCTCCCCGATAAAATTAAAAGCTTGCCAACGATTCATAAATTTAAAGCGGCGGTGAAATTATGTATTATTATTAAATAAAAATGGCTACATCATAGATGAATTTTTATCTAGTTTTCAATATGTGTGTGTGTTACATTTTACAATGTGTTGCCTTATTAATTTTTTAATTTATACATATTTTATTCCTAAGTAGGCTATTTTCAAATTCTCACATTGAATTACCTACATCTTTTAATGACAAAATAATTCTTAAGAAAGATTATTTTTTACATTTTACTTTTGTATTTGTTATACATTTTATACTAAATGTTTTTACGTGTTGTAATTATTTTATTATATTATATTGTTTTTTTTACATTTCTTGTAAAAATATTGACAAGATTTTTTAAACTGACCTTTTTGTAGTTTTTTGAAATTAATAAACATCTATCTATCTATCTATCTATCTATCTATCTATCTATCTATCTATCTATCTATCTATCTATCTATCTATCACTAAATCATGCCCACGCTAAGAACGAGGAATTAAACTGCTAATTTTTGGCAGGCCGGTATGTCCTTCCGTACTGAGAACATAGGCTGCATATTTCTGAGCATAATCATTAATATGGACAGAAAAGTCTAGGTATAGGTTGTAAGGGATATCTTTATGTTTACTGGGGTTTTCTTAATGCTTTAAGACGGCGTTTTTCTCGTTTTTTCTGGTAAAACCGATGTCGGACACTCCTCCCGTAGACTCCGACATCTTACGAGAGTGGCACCAACGAATTATCCACTCTTTACATCCCAAAGGGTTAATGGCTGTAGGTCCCAGAATTATGTACACTAAGCAGACGGAGAAATCATAGAAATTACTGCCTTGAACAATCCTGCTCCCACTCCTACAGTTTCATGATGTTTAACAAACCACAAGAGAGAAACTAAATTTCTGAGGATATACTCAGTACTACTTTGTCATGCGTACACTCCAAGCTCAAGAGTCCTTGGCCTCCCTTTGACGCAAGAGATACACACTAGGAACGGGCGGTCTATGATGAATACTTTTGTGAATAATCATTATCTTTGTCTAATTAGCATCTTCTGTCCACTTCATTAGCCAAAGGAGTAGAACGGAACTGGAAAGGTAAGAATGTTAGTCGCAGACACTTTGTTCTTCATCAAAAGTTCGGAAGACCAATTCTTTCGGAGTCGGTAGCCGCGAAGAGAATCCTTTATTTGTTTTATACCCTGGATGTGTCTTTGTTGCACACTCAGATATGTATAGGTCTCTCCGGCGTACAGATGTCTTAGTATTCTTCCATCTGCGACTGCACGTCATCCCTAAGAGTGTTTTGTAGTTTGTGCTCTCCGGAGGCATATAGTTTTAAGATCATCCATATAAAATAGATGGGTGACCTTATGCCTCCGGTCGCTGGGTGGTCCCTATTGCTATCCGCGGGTTTAGCGGACCCAAAAAAACAAAGGCAACAGTGAAATGCAGAATAAGAGAGGAGTCAGGGAATCACCCTGAAATACTCCTCTCCTGAATGCCATCTGTGACGTACAGACCCGCTGCGCACTAGCTGCTATGACGAAGCGAGTCCTTCAAAGTGGCAATACTATGGAGTGTAGAGAAGGAGAAACGTCTCCGTGTTAAAAAATGTGATCGGATTTTCGATGGAAGAATAGGTGGCGCTGATTTAGAGGAGGTATTCTACGTGATTTTGTTTTTACTATTTTTATTATTTTTTTACGCTGTATAATTCTTTTCAACACCTACATAATATTATGTTTTCGTTAGTTTATAGAATCTGAAGCTAGTTTTTTCAGATATAGTAAGTGTTTAACTTCAGACTCAATCCCATAATACGATCAGCGCCACATCTCATACCTTACAGAATTCAGACCACATTTTGAACGTACCGACCATAAGAGACGTTCCTCCTTGTCTACACTCCATAGGCAATACCTTGCGGTAATCGATCCAGGCAATTGACAGATTCCGCTTTTATTGCACAGATATAATATAGCAGTCTATCGGCAGGCTATAATTGCAACTTACCACGTCCTTCTATGTATGAGTATGATTGTTATTATTATGTTTTATGTTATTATTGTTTTAAATATTTTTACCAGGAATATTTATGTCAGATATTGCTGTGGTACTGTAATTTTCATCTTTGAATAAAATTTAAATTGGAGTAATTTAAAACAAATCAATTAATCTGCCAGCTAATGTACAGCTTAATTAAAAACAAATTACTCTTCTGTACTTATACACTGTTTTGTAAAATTTAATAAACCAAATTGAAATTAAATCGAACGAATGAAATGATTGAAAGTCTCCGAAATTTTATGCAGAGAACAAGTCAATAAAGCGGAATTAAAAAACTTTTTTAATAAAATATTTTATTATTTTTACAGCGAAGCTGTCAGTAAATAATTGTACCAGGACCGAGTTATATTTTTTATACATGGTTAGCAATAATAGCAATACAAATGAGATCGTAAAATCAAACATTTCTTATACAGGTTACAGGAACAGGTTAACGGTAACTCAGTGATTAACTTATCTACCTAGAAAACCCTACATGGCCTAGTAATGCGGTTCGTGCTTGTTTATGGAGAAATAATTTTATTTTTAATTTACACTATAAACTGCGGGACTTCGCCTCGCTTGCCACATGAATACAGATTATCTAAAAACAAAACATTTCCAAAATTTGCTCAACAGATTCGAACATTTATATATTTTTTTATTGAAAAGCTAAAAAAGAATTGTTAGTGCAACTATTAGTACTTAATGTTTTGACTTGATCTATGATTCTGTTTCCTATAAAGGTATCATATGCCAACACTTAAAAATACTGATTGATGATTGGTTTTGTTGCAAAAGTTTTTTAATTGAACTCTGATATACCAGCCTGTTAACAATCTGCTTCAGGGGCTTCATCATCATAAACTCTAGTGATGTATTGAGAAAATTACCAGACCAATCAGTAGAGCCGTATTGTCAGATGAATTCTCATTTTATCTACTGTTAAATGATGGCCGTAATAGGGTGCGATTGGAGTGAGATCAGCAAAAAATTTGTTTTCTGATTTCAGGTCCATAATTTTTAAAGTTACAGTTTCTGAAATCCGGACACAATCTAGTCCAGACGCTCCAGTGTCCGGGATTTTTGAAACTGTACTGTGCTAGGAAATTGACCAATTACATCAACCAGTTATTGCGATCGAATGTCTTAGCATATGTTCAGGATATACGAAGAGTTTTTGAATTGATGATAGGAGATTATAGCATGCTTCTGATTATTCGACCAGAACTTTAGCTTGGGATGAGATGTCGTTCAAGTAGGTGGTAGTGGTAAGTTGAGGAGGATTAGACTGTGACTAGTTATTGATTGTTTTTAATTTATTTATTTTGATGAATTCTTAATCATTTGTTTCCAGTAGCAAAATATACGTTTTACCAAAGCGTTTTTACGAATACTGTATATATTTTTAGAGAGTATATTTCTCACAAAAATAGAACAAATATCGAGATGACTTATATGACCAGTGTAACTTAAAAACTTTTATTTTGATGTGTTTACAGGCTCTTGCAATAATAACTACATTTTAAATTACCTTGTATGTCGGTTAAAGAGATATAATTTTAGAAAGTATATTAATGTTCTAAGTGTCTGCCCTAATATTTTATGACCACTATTGTACATATTTATGAAATCATCCTAAAAGTTTAAGAACAATCAACTATAAAATAGACCACATAATTAACTTGGTTCAGAAATGTTTCGTTATGGCCACAACTTGGACCAAATCGTAGGGTCTAAAAACATTATGTGCCGGTTTAGATAAAGAAGTGATTGATTTATGAAGTCTATTTGAAGAGATAAGAAACGCTGAAGTTAGATGAACAACCTTCTTTATTAAAGCCATAAAATACTACATAAGGGAAATATACCATGGTAGTTAAATAATAAAACATATTAAGTGGGCTAATCAAACCAGTGTTTGTAAGGTAATTTTTAAAAATTTATTTCTTCCATACGGTTTAGTCAAATTACATCAAATTTGGAGGCTCAGTAGTTGTAAGTGTACTAGAGGGTACATGTATATCTATTTTAATTAATTTTCACTTTATGTAGGGAAAATTTATACTGTAAATATAAGTGAAATTTGACCGTGATTAGCTCCTGAATTATGACATCAATCGGTAAAATTCGAGGTAAAATTCATACATGTCTTCTAGAATGAATCTTCATAATTATGCTCAGCAAGTTTCAAACTTTTATTCCGTACTATTTGGTTAAAATGTATTTTCTAAATAAGTATCTTTTTCACTACAAATGGTGCAAGGACATGTTACCTCTACCGGGAATCGCACCTCAATGAAGTCGGTGAATAGAACGTTCAGTGAAGTTACAGTCATGAGCAAAATTATTCAGCGGCGCATGTATAAAATTTTTCTAGAGAGTGACACAGCTATCCGAAGCTTTTTCCCGACTAGGCCTCTTAACTGTTCAGTTATTTCGGCATGTATCAACGTAGACGGGATTATTCTCATCTAGTAATGATGGGACATGTTAAGTCGCAGAGTTGAAATTAAAAGTACTGAAAACAAAGGTAAGCTTAGTAGGGTCCCTCAAGGTTGAGTTCTTGACTCCTTCCTGTTTGTTGCATATACATCGCGTCCTTTTAATATAAATGATAAAAAAGTAGACATAACTATTTGATACAGCGTTGTTACGTGTATTTCATAAAATAATGTATTCATCTACACTACACTATAAATATTGTCATCTTAACCATCTTTTACCTGTAACTTATATCTTAAGAATATGGGCGAATCATATTGCCCATGAAATAAAGAAGTCTAGTGCTCATCTTATTTGTAAATCATTCAAAGATACTGACTGCACAATGTTGTGTGAAATCTATAAGTAATATGTCCATCCATCTCTTCAATTCGTCATTTCATTTAGTTTGCAAAATTGTGAGTCACTTAAACTTCCAAGAGAAAGAAATTCGGCAACGCATAAAGTTTTCAGTAAAACGCCTTTTCACGAAGAAAGTCTGGAATGCATAGAACTAAGTTCTCTTATTTCCAGAAGATTTAAGTGAAACACCATCATATATACCTCCATTTATCATGAAACTAATAATGATAATAGGCAGTCATTTGTAATGATATTAATAAAAGTAATAATGAATGGAGATCTTGGCCTACCGTAGTCACGTAATGGGTGGATAGCTTCCTAATACCAACTGGAAAACTTGTTATCAGGCTTATGCTATTGCCTTTTGCGTGTCCAGTAAACTTAATTTTAATCTACGTCCATTAGCATAATGCGGCATTACGAGTGCTGTATCATCTAAAAGATATTCATACGGGATAGACCTGACATAAGTTATCTAAAATGAGAAGTGCAGAATTCATTTGAACCACCAGACTGTCAGGCAAATTCATGTCAATAAGCCGAACATAATACTCCTTTACCATTAGACCAAAGTCGTGTGTATATCGCGTTGTTAGCATCTGCTGACATAAACCGCACCTTGAGGGAGAAGTAAGGACAGACTAACTGTCGTTATCGCACACTAAGATTGTGACAAAATTAGTGAATTGGTCATATGTACAGGGCGATTTAGAAATAAATATAAAAATCTCATAGGAAAAAGTTGCTTAGAATGAAAAGACATCCCTGAATTTAGGTTTTCAATCAATTTGGCCTGCTTTGAGTCTATTTTACGACATTTGGTTTGAAGAAAATACAAACAAATAATGTCTAAACTTTTCAATATAATTGCACAATATAATGGACAAAGAAACAAACAGTAACAAAAACGTCATTCTATCAGTCACCGACCTAAAATATTAAGGAAATTGGTGCATTATAGTATTCAGAAAACTGAAAGATAGTTTTGAGCTTGATTAAGCAATATGCTAACAAAGAAATGAAAATCTATGTTATTTAATGTTACGGAATTGGTCATCTTTCATTTGCTGATGTTATTAAAAGATTTAATCAAAAGAACCCTGAAACCGTCTTAGTTGATAGAAAAAGTTGTAACGAAATTTTGTTCAAATTGCGTTACATTGATCAGTTTATTAATACTACTACCATGAAAAAATACTATCTCTCTGTATTTATCTCATTTTTTGTTATTAATTACCTTTTTCTTAATATTTCTAATGATTCTGTGAACCTCGAGTGAACGGAGTGTACACTCTTTTACTCCGATGTGAACCTACCCTCAGCGCGTAGAATAGACTTTAGTTAACCAACGCGGCCAAGCGACCGAGAGTGGGGATTTGCCAAGGATTCGATCGAACGGAAATCAATTGGGCAGACATTGTCTCGGTAGGATTCATCGAAGTAAGTAAAAGCAAAACTGTTATCTCAGTTTTTCTCTGAAATCTTAAGATAATTTGCCTAATTTTGATTAGTTTTGATCTTTTTGTTAAGGTCATAGTAGCGTATATATATTTCGGCAGAATTTGCATGGATGTTAACTAATTAAGTTAATTAAAGTTTTGGACGACTCCACATGGTGGAAATCCATGATTACTTAGGTTCTAGTGTCCTAACACTGATTTATATTTCGAAATAAGGCATTGATAGCTTTATTAATTTTTCGTATTTCCTGCAATTATGCAATTGACAGATTTTGGTTAATATTTAACGACATTTAGTAATTCAGGTTATCTCTCAACTTAAAATTTGTACCCAACTTTTTACTGCTGTACGTTTATGTTTTTTAGTGAAGTTTTCCTTGTGCAAGAACAAGAGTACAGATACTTTTACTGAGCATTAGATCTGCTACTCGTACTACAACATACACAATTTTTTTTGTGTTGAATATACTGGGTGTTCCTAGTAGAAAAATCAGTTTAAAGTAGTTTTTACCTTTGGCAAATTATTCAAGTTTTTGCTTTTCTGCAAAATCGGTTAGTTGCATGGTTCTGCTTTTGCTTACTTAGTTAATTTATGTCTCGTCTGGACAGTTTATTTAATCACGAAATCACACTGATAATCACTAATTGTTTGTTTTCCAGATTTTAAGTTGTCTAGCATTCAGCTTACAGCTTATTCACCTTGATTATCAATTACAACTAATTTTCATAAAGTTCAATTTCTATATTAGCCATACAATTTTTAATAGTTACATACTTCATTATTTTATATATCAGTGACTAGATTCTTTTGGTAAATTTTACGACAATTTTGGAAATTCAGTTTCAATATAAATTTTTAATAACAATTTGTTTCTGTTTGTTAATTTAATTAATCAAATTATTAATCTTGAGCGATTAACTGAAGAAAATTAGGCTTAATTTTTGAGAGTATTAAACTCTACTAATTATATTTGTTTTGTGGGCCTAATTTAAATTAACTTCTGTAAACCTTCTTTTTGTAAACCTTTAATTTTTCCTCTCTTCGCAATAGCTTCATTATTGAAGTAAATCATTAACAGTTAGTATATTTTTGACTCAGAAACTTTTAGTCACATTTTGCAAAGATCTTAAAATTGTACATTATTTCACTTGTTAATTGAATTTGTAAATTCCCGACACTGGTCTCACATTTTTTTTGCCCTTTTATGTAAATACCCTGGACCAATCATCTGTACTGAAGATCAAGGGATACGCTGCAGTATGTTGGGACTAGATATACCTGTGGTGTCTGAAAATATTATTGGGACTCGATATACCTGGTGATTCCTGGAAATAAATAAGAATTAGGAGAGTGTAACATCGTTTGGGTCTGAGAAACCCTCAACAAAACCTCTAACCTAGAGGCAGAACATCATCTCGAATACTCGAAGGATTACATTAAAGGGCCATCGTCCTACTCTATCTCCCTCCAAAAACATAAGCCCTTGTTTTTTGTAATCATCGTGGTCAGAAGACAAATAATTGTAAATCGGTGCGCATTTTTTCCCCACTCTTAAATTGTTAAGCTTTGCAAAGTATTTCTGTGTAGATTACTTTTTTTTTGTAAAATAAATAATCATTTTAATATTGTAAATCGTAAAGTTTGAAATAATTGCAGTTGTTGAATTTTAAGTGTTTGTTTAATTTTTTGGCTCCTGACAGTATATACAAGAATATTAATTTTTCCCTATCTATTTAGCTTTAGCACACTTTTTTGAGTTAGCTTTTGATATTTTTTTATATAAAAATATCTGGTGCCCCCAGTAAATTGTTGGTGACAACCTAACTCTCAATATCAGATTTCCACCTACGAAATCACGATCCGCTGTCTTGAGCTGCTGGAGCTACATATAATCGATATTTTCCACAAGACCAATATTTGTGGAAGTGTCGTTATAAAGTTTCTTGCAAGAGGAAGTGTGCTTAGTATTAATTTTTTGATATCTACTCCTCAATCACCCTGTATAATATGACAAATTTCACTAATTTTGTCATAATATTAGAGTGAGACAAAGCTGGGATACTAGGGATAGTTTCCAGACATGAACATTCAACTCAAAATTTTTTTAAACAGTTATTCCGACAACAATCTGTGGGCACACTATAATAGCATTTTGGTCTAAAACCAAATTTCCGTTTAAATTAGTCGAATAATGAAATAAATGGTATTTTTGAGTTCTGTTTCAGTAATGAATTATGAATAGTTTTAAGGCAAACAACTGAAAACCCAAGCAATGAAGCCAGTAAATAAACTTGAACATATACTAACTTGACTAAGTCGCAAACTACTTCAAACTTAGTGATATTTCTGAAAGTTCAATATCGTGAAGGTAGAATAAGATGGTTTGGTTGTGCAAATGCAAGAAATAATGCAAAGTTAGAGTACGATATAAATATGGTATATTGTTTTCACATCAAATATTAATACTTTCACAATGCCTAGTACAGGTTTCAATAGTTTAGTGCTAATTTTAAGCGATATAAATAAAGGTAAATAATGTTTAGCACATGTCGTCAATGAAATAATGTAGATCTAGGTACATACTTTAAATTCCTAACCATTGGGATCTCGTAAACTGTCGGAGATAGAAGGTCTGTTTGCCCGATTCAGAATATTCTGAATATGAAATGAAATTTGTTGTAATTTGGCAATGTTATTTGTAGTGTTAAGGGGCTAATTAAACACTAATTTGATAAAATTTATTAAGTCCAGTGGCGTCTCGAGCCACTGACTATTTTGTAATTTTTATATATATATATATATATATATATATATATATATATATATATATATATATATATATATATATATATATATATATATATATATATATATATATATATATATATATATATATATATATATATATATATATATATATATATATATATATATATATTTTTGGGTTAAGCAACTAAAAATACAACTTTTATGTCTCTTGAATTTTTTTCCGATCTTGCTTAGTTTTCGAGACAAAAAATTAAATTCACTTAATTGCATATCCCTGAACCACACAAGAAACATGGGGAAACGTAGGAAATAATCAAGGGTTGCCTTGGAAAACAATTGCAGCATTTGGCTAACAAAATGACAGCTGTTGTCAATTTATTTAGTTATTGTAATTTTTGTAAAAAGTATTTTTGGTGATTATCTTTCGAGTTATTTTTTGTCCAATATGGTTCAGTTTACTGATAGAGAAATGGCAGATATGCATTTCTGTTATGGAATGGCTCATAAAAACTCTAATGCTGCAAGACGCATTTATCATGAAAGATTTCCTCGGCGTGTGGTGCCTAACGGAAGAACTTTTGTACGTCTCCATGCACGACTTTCTGATACAGGCAGTTTTAAAAGATCGACGGTTGTCATCGGGAGACCTGTAACGGTACGAACAAATCAAATGGAAGAAGCTGTTTTGAATGAAATTGAGGCAAATCCTCATACCACTACCCGGAAAATAGCTGAAGAACTGAACGTTACCCATGTCACAGTGTGGCAGATTTTAAGAGACCAGCAGCTATATCCCTACCATATGCAACGTATGCAAGCTCTATTGCTCAGAGATTTGCCTTTAAGAATAACATTTTGTGATTGGTTACGCAGTAAAATAATAAGAAATCCAGGGTTCCTAAGACGAATATTGTTTATAGATGAAGCTCGTTTTTTCTCGCAATTCAATTATTAATTTCCATAACAATGACATATGGGCCGAAAACAATCCACACGCCTTAATAGAAAATAATTTTCAAGAACAGTTTTCTTTTAATGTTTGGGTTGGAATTGTCGGTGACCACCTCATTGGGCCTCATTTTCTTCCACCTAGACTTAATGGGGAAGAATACCGAAGATTTTTAGAATTTGTTTTACCTGGACTTTTAGAAGAAGTTCCAGCCATGGAAGATTCCGTATTTGGTACATGCACGACGGGGCTCCACCGCAGTTTAGTCTATTGGCGTGGCATTTTTTTGGATGAAAATTACCATAACCGTTGGATTGGGAGAGCAGGCCCACAACCATGCCTTCCTCGCTCGCCCGATATGAATCTCCTAGATTATTTCCTCTGGGGACACCTTAAAGCGTTTGTATACAAAACTCCTATTGTAAAAGAGGATCTACGAAACAGAATCATTAATTCATGTGACACAATAAAAAATACGCCAGGTATTTTCAGGAGAGTGCGTAAATCAATTAAGAGGCGGCTAGACAGTTGTATTGAAGTCGAAGGGGGGGCCATTTCGAACAATTATTTTAGTACAATTCGTTAGTTCAGATGTTAAGAAATGTATTTAATTTATTGTTTATTTGTTGTTGTTATATATTATTAATAAAAAATTATAAAAAATGATAATTTCCAGAAAATACGTTTCCCCATGTTTCTTGTGTGGTCCAGGGATATGCAATTAAGTGAATTTAATTTCTTGTCTCGAAAACTAAGCAAGATCCGAAAAAAAATCAAGAGACATAAAAGTTGTATTTTTAGTTGCTTAACCCAAAAAAATAAATATATATATATATATATATATATATATATATATATATATATATATATATATATATATATATATATATATATATAAAATTACAAAATAGTCAGTGGCGTAAATTTTTTTTTTGTCAAAAATATTCGTTAAGGTGCCGGTCGGGACGCCACTGGACTTAATAAATTTTATCAAGTTAGTGCTTAATTAGCCCCTTAACACTACAAATAACATTGCCAAATTACAACAAATTTGGTTAACGGATATTCAAGATATTTACGAAAAACCAAATTTTTTAAAAAAGTTTAACGCCCTGTATCTTGAATACGAAGCATTTGCGGATCCATGTTTATATGAACTTTTTGTCTTAAAATCACTCAAATAATTGTATGTTAAAATTATTGTACATACTGTATATTAGACTAGCAGCCTAATTGTCTATCGTAGCAACTTTCAATTATTTAACGTTACTTTTAAAATAATTGGCATCATGTAGAAAAATGTATAGTATGAAGCAATTTCATGTACCCTTGGCATTTGATCTAGCTAAAAAAATGTATATAATCCACAATATTGTGAAATAAACAAGTTATCCTCGTGAGTTATTTACACATAAATTTTACAACCATATCATTTAATAATAAGACTTATAGATATGCATTCGTTAAATAAACTGATAATACAAGTGTGGTACCTTGCATGGATTTTAATAATGATAAAAATATTTGTTGTTGAATCGCAAAAAAGTGCGAAAATAGTGTCGTACATTAGTGAAATAAATGAAGAAGGATATCATTTTCGGTAAGACAGTGTTACATCAAACAATTTAAAAAATTTAGGTCGGTAGTTTTAATAATAATTAATAATAATTTTTTCAATAATGACTAATCAGCTGGCAAATATTATTTACCTCTTATTAATTATTTGTTTTCAAAACGTTAACTAATTTTAAAATTTTCAGAATTTTTCAGTACTTTCACTATCCAGTATTTTAAAATTTTGATATCGGTTGTAATGTGGGTTAAATACTCTACTAATATATAACTCTCAGTTGATTCCCATCCGGAAATGAGGATTTTTTTGAAAAAAAAAAATCTTTTCTATTTCGATATTGGATGTGTCCACTGGTTTAAAATCTGTGCTCTCTTCCTCATATTATATGTTCATAATAATAAGGTATGGTATTAACGTGTAAAGTTTGATAGTTTAATTTGTTACATATTTATTTATAACTTAATCATCAAATATTATTGATATTTAAGTTATTTTATTGTAGTGTCAAACATTTTTGTAAACAAAATTGTAGTCTGGAGAAAAAGATAATTCGCATTATTTCTCCACATGCATACAACTTGCACATAAGTTAGGTTTGTTAGGTTTATTGTGAGTGGGTCTCAGTAGACCCTCCACTGCGGCCATCAGCAGGCCTATTAAGGTTAGGCACATAAGTAATTCGTAACAATAAAAAATCGATCTCGGCTAGGTGCACGTCAATAGTACTTTCTCATACTCGTATTCAATTTGACATTAATGAAATAAATTATTTTAATTAAAAATATCATTTTCAATTATTTTGCTTATTTATATGAAATAAATAAAACGAACATAAAAAATAAAATACATTAAATTATAAAATACAATAAATAAGATAAAAAGATAAATAAGATAAAAAGATAAATAAGATATATAAGATAAATAAGACAAAAAAGACAAATGGGATAAATGAGACAAACGAGAAAAATGAGATAAATGGGAAAAATGGAATGAGATAAATGAGACAAATGAAACAAATAGGAAATAAGGTAAGCAAGATAAAGGAAATAAATAAGACAGATAAGATAAACAAGACAAATAAGATAAACGAGAGAAAGAAATATGAGTGAGACAAACGAGATAAATAGGATGTGCGATAAATGGGATAAGTAGGAAAATAAGATACATAATATACATAATAATTTATTTTTCACTCATTTCAGATTGGATATGATGAGAAATTACTGTCGAGATAGACTATTTTTTTTTAATTGAATTAAATTCATTTTAGACCGTTTTTCTTAATAACGATTAATCTGACGAGAAACGTTTAGATACACAGACATACAGAGTCACAGACAGATATATAGATAGACGGCATACCGATTCAGATAAATTTTCTATTTTCAGGTCTCAAATCGTTCATTTTTATTATAATCTGGAATTTGATTTTTCCCAAGACTCCAATACATTATCTGTATAGACAGATGAGTAAAACATAATATAATAGGCCATTTTTTTGAAATTACATGCCATTTTACACAGTCAATGAAATTGATGAATTTTTTTACTTTGAACTAATTCATGTCTGTAACTTTAAAATTGTCGTGAATAAATTGACAACAATAAATACATGAAGAAATTGTGGCAATAGAACTGGCTCTAATTTTTCAACAATTTTCTTATTGTTACATTTCGGTTTAAGAGTTTTATAGTTTTCGTAAAATCTTTGTAGTAAAACAAAAAATTTGTCGGGTATATATCAAAGTGAAAGAGCATTTATTTATATATAGAGGGGGCTATTTAAATACAAGGGGATATTCTTAATCAAATTGTTTCATCTTTATTATTATACACACACTGTCAAAAGTCTTGGACCCTTGATGTTTTGTATTAGTAAATAATTTTTTTTTTAAATATTGTATTTGTCTTTCAAAGTATGTTTCTTCTACATGTATTTTTTTTGTAATATAGAAATAATTTTTAAAAATTTAGTCAATTAAAAAACAATGGGAAAAAGAATTGCAATTTTTATGTAAATTTATTATGACAAAAATTAACAAAACAATTTTTTAACAAAGTAAACTCCAACTTAATAGTCAGTATGACCTCCTCTGTTTTTCAGTAACATATTGACACGCCTGTACATTGAAACAGTCACACGGTTGATAATTTCTTGAGAAATATTGTTCCATTCTTCTATTGCTGCTGCAGCTAACTCTTCCGCATTTTGGGGTGGGTTCATGCGTTTGTGAATTGCTATAGAAACAAAATTCCACATGTTTTCAATGGCATTCATATCTGGGGGAGTTAGCTGACCAATCTAATCGGGTAATATCTCCCTGTACAAGTACCTCTTGAATCGTTCTTGCAGCAGTGGCAAGCACTGCTGCAAAATCCAATCACTACGCTCCCGTGCCCACTGAAAGCGGGCAGCTCGATGTCGTGGGAGTAAAGTGGGTACCCTCAAAGGCCTTCTTGCACGCAAATTTGCACGATGGAGTCTTCTGCGAACTGTAGAGGTCGATATAAAAAGACGGAACGTACCTTGAAAGTGCGCCCTGAGGGCTGGAGCTGAAGCATTTCGGTGTCTACGGGCATATTGAACCAAATACCAATCCTGTCGTTTATCTGACACTCGAGGCCGCCCACTACGTGGTCTTCTTTCCACTGTCTTTAATTCTTCATACCTATGCACTATTCGCACAACCGAAGATCTAGGAATGTCTAACATCTCGGATATCTGATGATTGGAATGTCTATCATGCAAAGCAACAATTCTTGCCCTATTAAAAGCAAAAACCTCACGTCGTAGCATTATAACGAGAGAAAATTATCAAAGTCGCTTTGCTAAATATGTATAAAACTGACGATTATTTTTAAAAATTTATAACTAATCAACAATGCTTTATCTGTCAATTTATATGATCTTGTTTGTTAGCAAAATAACTCAACTTTGTTGCCTAGCAACGAAGACAAAATAAACACAGTCCAAATCTACAATATACAGGGGTCCAAGACTTTTGACGGTGTGTATATTATTATTTCATACGAATGCAGGACACTGAATCCGCATTCCTTTACTCTACGGTATTTGCGAAAACACTATTGTAGGTATTAATCTTAACACAAAACAGATAGTGTAAAGTGATAGTCTTAACAATTGTAAAGTGTATGTATGTGCAAGTTTTGAATGTTTAGAGTTTTCTAAGTGCGTGGTTTTGTGTTTATTCATTTTTCGTTCAAAATATAATCAACCAGATCACACTGCACAAAACAAATATAATAAGACATAACCTAAAGACATTAGAGTCATTAAAAGTTGGTATCGAACAAAAATCAGTATTTTGAGTTGGCCCTATTGAATAGTTACAATAAAAATTGGACTGTGTAATGCACCTGTATATTTTCAATAAATTTATTAATTTTTTTCATGAAAAAAATCGTCAATTAATTTATGAATTTTTTTTGACTATGAAAAACATGAAAAACATATTAATTCAAAGTAAAAAAATTCGCTAATTTCTTTGACTGTATAACATGACTATTAGTCTTCTAGTTTCTCTAACATATTTTGTACCTACTAAAAACTTTTGATAATAAAAAACGTTAAAATGTCAACTGGCATTTATTGTTTTAAACTTTTGTTGGTTATTTTTGTAGAAAATCTGAAACACTCTAAATATTTAAAAGTATTCACTTTTATTTTTGTCGGTATTATTTTTATTAAATATTTAAACAAAAACAAAGTTCTGAGCAGTGTTATTTTAGATACTCTACCAGTAATGGACAAGAGCGAGATGAAAGCGGACATCTAAATAAAAAAGGGGCAAATATAGTCCTTGTCATACAAGGTGTCTACTCTTATACAGGCAGCGATAACAAATTACGTAGAGTTTCTTATCAAGCAGACGAGAGAGGATTTCACCCTCACATAGAGATTATATCCGACTCATCAAAAAGTCCATCATTAACTACCGAAAGCAACATTGTTACAATGGCGCCACCAACATCAATAGATTTAAATGTACCTGTTCTTCGGATTGCTTCTTCAGCCATCGCTACACTTAATGGTGGAGGATTAGGAAAATAAATTAATATATAACGTCATTTTCTCTCTCTCAGAAAGTACATCATCAGATAAAAATAGTAAGTGATTACAAGTATCTAGAGAAGAAAATATTCTAGGCGTTATTCTTTTCTGATGGCTAACATAAATCTGTAAATCGCTATTAATTTTTTTTTATTTATGATAACCAAAAATTAAAACAATTGCCTACCTCATTTAAAAGCCGATTTACAGACTGATGTTGGCGTTGGCAATTTCCAGAGAGAGCGCCTGGAAGCTGGCGAGCCCAGTAAGTTCTTGCTAGTCACAAAAACTTTTTTTACTTGAAATCGTTTGCAAACTAAATTCATAAAATTCAACTGACAGATCTCAGACGCTGTTGTCTAGAGTGCTTAATTGGGTACCTAGCCTATTGTTGTCAACCAAAAGTGACATAAAGAATCGGTAAAGACTTTTTATTATACCTCTCTGAAAACATCATGTTTCATATCTATTTAGAGTAGAGAAAGTCCATTTTTTCCATGCACCTGCACAGGAAAAATTTCCACGTGCCCTACTTTCAGCGCCACAACACCAGTTAATTCAGTTAGGAATTTAGCATATAATATTCAATAAATAAAAGAAAATATCATACTGTGTTGCATTTTAAATCATTAAATTGTTTAATTTTAGCCTAAATTTTATAATTACTAAGCCAATATTTGTTTTTGTCTTATGACATTAACCTGTCATAAATGTAATAAGTGTATTTTCAGAATATCGTTTTATTTATTTTTATATGTTGTTGCTCTCAGAGAGGTGTAATGAAAAATATAGTTCATTACACTGCTTTTCCCTTGCTTGCAAAACTCCCGTGTTCGACTTCGCCTCACACGGGATTACGAGGACTTGTCATGCGCGCACGGAAAAAGCCTAGTTTGTGAACTCGTAATGAAATATATTATACCAATCCCTTATGTCACTTTACCGGGCTAGACCAGTAAACATATATTTTTCACTCAAAAAAATGACCAAAAACAGTTAACTTTCTAGACGTTTGCGGAAAAAATAAAATATATAAAAACGGTGAGGGGAGTAGGAGTGGCATGGCTCGCATTTTCAATTGATTGGTCCATGTAGACGAACGGAGAGCCAATCCAACAAACCTTTATAAACAAACAACAAAACTAGGAAAGACAGTACTTTAGGAGGTCACAATCTGACCTGTAACGTGACGTCCAGATAGCCAAATATAGTGTCATGCGTTTTATGGACGACCCCATATTAAAAATTATAAACTTTTCATTCGTAATTTCAATTTTTTAATGAATTGCAAAAAATATCCGTATGTTATTCTTCTAGATACTCTGCGAGTAATGGACAACAACTAAATGAGATTGGTTATCTAAAAAATGAAGGAGAATCTGTAAATCTTGTCGTACAACGTACCTATATCTTATATTGGCAGTGATAATAAATTACGAGAAGTTTCTTATTAAGAAGATGATAGAGGTTTCACCCTCTCATAAAGGTTATACTAGTGTCTTCAGTATAGGACTACTCAAAGGGCTCTTTATTGAAACCTGAAAATGATGTTACAATGGCACTACAACCAATAATAACACCGAAGCTCGAGTTATCGCTACACTTATTGGAGGATGATTAGGATAATAAATACTATTCCCATGTAATAATAATCGAAAATTGCAATAAATTTAATTGTTTTTTTTGAGAGAAGTTGGCGTGATAAGTGTATTAGGTTTTTTTTTGCAAAAATGCAAATAGTTCGTAATACTGATCAATAATTATTGAATAAAAACTGTAAATTTCCCAAATGAAAAGAACATAATTAAGTTAAAATAGTGCTAGATAAAGTTAATATACTGGTATACCATATTAGCTTTTGTGATTTAATAACATCTTCGAGTTTTAACCATATATTTTAGAAATTGTGAAAAAAAAGTTGTTGAACCAGATTTCAGAGGCACTCTGTATAAGAAGTGAATTAAAATTTCGTAGTCCAGGAATATCATTATTATTAAAGATGGTGTTGAATGTGCGAATTCCAGCGAAGTATAGAGTTACAGTGGAAATTTAATGTAAGTACAACAAATTACAGGGATTCTTCTCACCTTCTTTGGGTGTTAAGCCACTGTCCTAAAAATTATTTAAAAAAAATGTTAAACAAACCTCTGCGCCAGAAGGATTAGTCATAGGATAGATTTGAAAAAAATGTTTTTCCTGTCCAAAAAATTTCTGACACCCAAAAAATTTTAATCTGAAAATAATTTTTGTACGAACTGGTTGTCAATCCTTGGAAACGAGGTAAGTAGACACAATATCAATATAAGATAATATCTCTCACATATCTATGGAAATTATAAACAGAAAACTGTCATGTTTAACATTGTTAAAAAGACAATATTTTATCAAAGAAATTTTCCTCTAGTTTTGAGAACGGAAGAGTGTACCGAAACGTCAACTTTTTGTCATCTAAAATATTTGACACTTAAATTTCATTTTCAGTTTAAAGTTTTTTAGGTGTGTGACATTTTTGGAATGGAAAAATTGACATTATTTACTAGTAATCATGTACCAGCCGTTCATAATTGCTAGTAAAAAATTCGATTTTATTCGATTGTTTAGAAAAAGTGACGTTTTTTGGTTTGAATATCTGGACAAAAAGATCACCGTTTTATGATAGGTATTACTTCTTGTTGTGCTAGGCATGAGCTTTTCATGATCGCCACAAACAATTTTATTTGAAGGGTTTAATATCAAAACGTGCACACTCCACTTTTTACGAAAATTGATGAAGTACGTTTCCTATGTAGAATTTTAAGCTGAATAAAAATATGATTTCATACAGTTGCAAAATTTTCAATGTCACATTGTATTTTGGATTTAAATATCAGATATAGTTTCAAAGTGTACAATCTCCAGTGACAAGTCAGTTTCAAAACGTACGATCTCCAAGCAACCAATAGGATGCGATAACATAAGCAAATGTTATATAACCGATTTTGAATATTGGCATTATTGCAGTGTTATTAGTAGCTGCTTCAAGGTGATTTTTTTGGTAAAATAATAATAGTGCATTTATTTAACAAATTTATATGGTAGTTAATGTAATATTTTTTGTAAATAGGATTTTATTAGTATATAAGTTTAAATAAGTTGTCAAATATTTCCATGTCTGTCTATTATTCTGTTTTTTTGTTTCTTTTTGACATTAATTTTCAAAACATACAATCTCCATAGATCAGTTTCAAAATGAACAATTTCTGACCTTTTGTGTCTAGTAGAGACTGTCATTTTTTTTTTGAATTTCCATATTGATAAACGTCTCCCATAACTATATTAATTGTTTGATTTATTAGCAATTACGTTTTTCTCAATATTCTGATTATTAATCATTTTTATCGATTTTCTTAAAATGAGCATACAAGGCCATTGTACGTTTTGGTATTAGACCCCTCATTTGACTTTCTTTTGCGTCATTTATGAAGTATTTACCTATTGTTTTTAAGTACAACAGTAATATCATAAGTGCATACAATTTTTCCGGATAAAATTTAATGTCTGTTTCTTACGTGACTTGCTCAACAATGGTATAAGTGCTGGTATTGAGTAAACATATTCAGACTCGTAAAGGAGGAATTTCTTCTGTCAAGAATGTTATTATTAAAAAGCAAATCATTTAGGAGTAGATTTATTCAAATTTACCCTAAGGAAAAAATTATATGCAGCAGTTGTGATATAACTAGAGAGTTATTCCATATGAAATCGTCTAAAAAATAAAATTGTTGTTGCTCCACTATTTCAGATTTTGCTTAAACTTTGTGAGAATGTGCCAGTTTTTATTTAACGCCTTAAGGCATTTTATAAAACTTACCGCCCTAGGGTGGTAACATAGCTTACTATTGTAAAAACATAGCTGGTAAGTTTACAAAAAACCCGACTGTGCAGAACCAGTCGTGAACAAAATAATGGATACAATAAACAAATGAAACAAACTGTCATGATATTTCTTATCAGATTATGTCAAATTGACGTGAAATCGATTACGATCAGATTTTTCAATTAAAATACATGTAATAAGTAAAAATTTATTTAGAGTGGAATGAAAAAATAATAACGCTGAAAAATTTTTTTTGCTAATTATTATTTACTACGTTTACAAAACTTATCATAGATAAGTACAACATATATCTTTTTAAACAATTATTTTCCCGGCTATTTGCCAAAACGCTGAAACTTGTATTACAAAAAAGATAATATGCACATTATGTTCAGTGTGACTGACTCAATAATGTTATTTTTAATTCCAACTATTTTGTTCAGTAAAACCAAAAATAAATAAAACAAAAGGTACTCACCAGTTAAACAATCACTTTAAAAACTTTAAAACATCTGCCGACACGTGTTTCTGCTTTTAGCTTCGTCTGGACAGCTCATTTAAAGGATGCAAAGTAACTAAATACTAGTTAACCCCAATGTAATATACAATGATGGTTTCAGAAGTTTCAGCATTTTGGCAAATAGCAGGGAAAATAATTTTTTAAAAAGGTATATGTTGTACTTATCTATGATAAGTTTTGTAAAAGTAGTAAATAATAATTAGCAAAAAAAATTTTTCAGCGTTATTATTTTTTTCATTCCATTCTATATTTTAAACTTCTACCAAGAAGAGGAAACCTAATTTATTTTTATTTTTAAAAAATTATTATTTTCTTCTTACAATCGAATAAAAAATAGTGTATGACACACGGACGAACATTTTTTTGTACTCATACGGTTGTCGACCTTGGCTTCGTCTCGTCGGGCAATTTTCTGTAATCGTATGAAAAACTGCATTTTTTCGTCCTAAAGTAAATAACTATTTTTTCATTCCAAAAATGTCTCACACCTAAAAAACGTGTTAAAAACAAAAATAGCTTTTTTTATGGTTTTAACGTAAAATACTATATTTGTACTAGTCGCTATTGCCAAACGAAATCACATATTGTAACGTCCAAAAATATTTTTAAAATTAGATAAAATACCAATAATGTCAGGTGTTCACCCAGTTCGAACACTTTGTTAGGTATACGATTAAATTATTAATCGGATAATTTATTGCTGTTTTTAAATAATTTCAAATTTTTCTCGTGCTAAAAATGCCTGTGGCTAAATTACTGATAAGATCACTTACTCTTATAACGACGTCGGAATACAAAAAACAGCGTCGCCTATCTCCATCGATTTAGTCGGCGACAGGTCAGATGAGGAAGAAAATCTTACCACGTGCTGTTACCAACGTCCTGCTAACGATTATTGAAGTAGACACCACAACATTATACAGTGTATGTGACTGCTTTTGTGACACTTCTTTTTTACGGATGTTTTATTTTTTGTCTCTGGATGTCTATGTATATTAAGTCTTTTATGAAGTGTACAATATATCATAATATGATATCTTGACGACACTCACTGAATACATATATTATATGTATTCAGTGAGTGTCGTCAAGATAGGTGCATATTGCAGATACTTTTCATATTACAACTTTGAAAATATGTTAATTATTGCAAAAGATTTTAAACTGAAATAGCATTAATTTACAAATAGTAATAAATACTAAAAAATAATACCCAAATAAGGTATTAAGTCGTAAACCTCTTACTCCATATAATTGAGGATCAAATGAAGTTGTCACACACACATTTCTTAGTGATTTATGAATTTGTATCACACAAAGAGAAGTGATTAAGCTTTGCCCACTAATAAAAGATTTTATCAAACAAATGGATATCCTTCTTCAGGCCGCAGTGTGTGCCATTCGCAGACCGGTTTCTGGTTTTTGCCATCTTCAGTACGGAGTAGATACACACCACGACAACAAAGAGAATTTCAGAATCACAAGACTCAACGTGAAAATAGATTATCAATGAGTCGATGGTAACTCCATCTACCAGTATTTTTTGGAATTTATTACCACTTATAAATTAATTTTGCCTTCTCTATTGGAATACTTTAGTGTTTTACTTTTTATTGTACCTTATTAGTAAAGATTGTTTTGTCGGAGTATTTTCCAAATTTATTACATTGCGATTGGCACTAGCAGATGGAGTTACCATCTAAAGTATTTAAAATAAGTATAGTTATAGTTTTTTGTTCTTTCACTATTTCAGTTAGTTACGCGAGTGCATAAAATATATTTTGCAAAGAATTCGCAATATACAATAAAGTAAGGTTATTAATTAATTCCTAAAAAAATCGTGTACCATTGCATTTCACAACATTTATTATCATTTTATTAATTCTACGAGAGTTGTACGTAAGTCCGTACCTGAAATGACGATCTGAGATGCGGTTTCTAGATACGATATAACACATAATCGATACTTCTTTAAACGGAAACACGATTGCCTAAAAAATCGGTTGGAACTGAGGATACCTAGGAACACAATAACAATATGGGTTCAGTATGTTTGTTTCTAATAGTACAGTCTAAGTTACGAAAAAAATTTAACCTAGTTTATACTGATGTTTTTAAAAACAGAAATAACAGACGTATAAATTAAATAACCTTTAACTGAAACCATAAAAAAGTTAAAATAAATTTTCGATTTGGAGACTTTCTTGAGCTTGACAATGCCCCAAATAGGAAATATATTCTTGCGGAATCCTATTTATTATTTTAGAAATTCTAATTGAATTCTATCAATCAAGTATTCGATGGTATTTGGTTTGTTTTTATAAACAACACTACTTAAGTGACTCCACATATAAAACTCAATCGGGGTAAGATACAGACACCTTGGTGGCCATTTAATAGCTCCGCGCATACCAATCCATCTATTCGGAAAAACCTGATTTAGATATTTCCATACATTATGAAATGAAAAACGAGTCTGTTCCTCACAAATTCTTTTTATTTCCTTTTACTTACAATTAAGAAGGATTTGTGAGGAACAGACTCGTTTTTCATTTCATCATGAACAACAACTCACAAGGGATTATCTTCCGATGTTATTCCTGCATACTTATGACATTATATGGAGGTATTCCATCTGTAATAAATAAGGATCCTAATTAATTGTTAAGTTTAATTGTAAGGTATTAACTATTGGAAGTAACTTTTATATTTATGGTTGGGACACCCTCTACGAACGGATGGGAATGCTAAAAACATGGAACTATAGGAGTAAGAATATAAAATGAAACTTTAAATTGAGAATATGATTTATGTCATTAATATAAATGTTTTTGTCTGGAGATAAGAGTAGCCTGGGATACAAAGCAAAAGACTCACACAGCTTAACAGGAAATTCTGAAGATAAGAGCTAAGAGTTGTTGAGTTGAAGTAGGATAGAAAATTATATGATACGATTTTTAAGCCTTCAACCTCATGGGTAACTTCCAAAATTTCGATGAATTAACAAAAATACTAAACTTACAGGGAAGGAACTAACCTAAAGGAGAAAAAAAGTGGACTCGCAGCGGGCAGTCGTATAGCGTGTAGATTATGATCATTTAGCAGACCCAGGTATCTGAAATAAATTCGAACGTCGAAGGCGATACGTAGGTAGCCCGTTTTAAGTTGCCGCTGGGCATAGCGTGTGAAATTTGTGTTCATTGAGGAATACCTAGTCGTAGAGGTGGAATTTTTAAAAGTCTACGCAAGTAGCAAGTGTGTTTAATTTGTACTAACCAATTAATTGTGATTTGATTAATGTGGTCAGGGAGGTAAGTGGCGCAGTAATAGGGTGATTCGCTTGTTTTGCGGGATTACAGAGTCCATAAAATAAGCTGCTCTCTCTCTCTCTCTCTCTCTCCAGTGTTGGAATTAATCCTAGTAATAATACAGTAAAATAAAAGGGTCATAACTAGTTTTATTAGGTTTGGAGTTTTTGTAATAACCAAGAAGTTGTTCGGAGGTCGGCCCAACAATAAACAAAGTTACAATCGCGTATCATCTAGTCTCTGGAAATAGTTTGTAGGCAACCCTAGTTGCCTAGGAGGTTAGGGTTTATTTATTTTATGCATAAACAATCATTGCTATTAAAAATTAGAGGATTACTGTAACCAGTTTATTTTGTGTCTCCTTCAGTTAAATATATTAGTTTTTGTCAATCTGTGTTTATATAGTACATCCCACCCTCTTAATGTCCAACCTAGACAATTCATTCCGGGTTTGGTTGACCGGATTCACCACCGCAGCAGACGTTAATTTAGAACAACAAAATTATTCAAAAAACCAGTAGCTGAAGTCTGATGAGAATCTCTGTCTCATGTCATTTTAACTTGTGGACACTTAAATTCAATCTCATTTCAATCCTGGTGGCAGCACGCTACCACGTGGGTAACACAATCGTAGCCCACCCCTAAAGTAAAAGAGTACACTTTAACACGGGTGGCAGTGGGATGTGTCTAGTTAGTAACTAACTACCCCGCACCTGGTACACATCTTGTTAGAACCATAAGTTTTCATTAAGAAGGTGGGGATTATTTTTATATAGGTACAAATTAAGGAGAAAGGATGAGAACTTCCTCTAAAAATTGATATCTTGGTATAGTCAAATTTTCGACACAAGGCAGGCTCCAATTATCCTGTTGCCAACAATCCAATACGTACTTTTTGTGGCTATTGGGTGTGATGTTCCTGCATCCAATGAGGATTTTTCCTCGTCCAATATCGACAGTGTTGGTGATTGATTTCACCATTAAATTGAAAAGTAGATTCGTTAAAAAATATATTTTTTAATCAAAGTGGATCAGCATTGAACATATCCATAATCTGTTCAATTTGGATCTTCTTCAGCACCAGTTTTATTTCTTCTTAAAACTTGTTTTACAGAAGAGAAAGGAATCTCTCAGTCTCAGAAGTTCTTCTCAATTTTACTTATTGCTGATCTAGTTACGGGTTTCCTATGTGGAAATTTAACGTTGAATAAACAACAAACTTTTTTACGGCCGTATCACGTCGCGTCACCGTAACCTAGCATCATGAGGACTTCGTTTCAAAGAAAATCGTTTTCGAAGGTAGGTGAATAATGCTATCAGCAATTCACAAATCGATGTGGCAACAATATCAACAACGAAACAAAGACTTTTATTTCAGTCAGTTATTTAATATCAGCGTATTTCTGCTCTACCAAGGCCAGTCACTGACTCCAGGAGATAGGCTCATCAATGTTTGAGTAGGCATTTGCATCCCCGCAAAGATTTGTTAGATTTTATTTTACTTACATACACACATCGAAAGAAATACAAATACACAAAAAAGTAGGAGTGATGTGGGTTAGAACCTTTGATGTGAAGATAACACTGACATAGTTTTCCAGAAAACATCAACGCTTCATAGTTTCAGTTTTACCATCCGTACGATGCCAATTTGATTGGCGAAACACGCATCATCGGCAGTACTGTCCAGGGAAACAAGGCCCGCGGAAATAATGTGTTTTCTGCATTCCATTCACAAATGAAATAAATGCATTAGTGCATGGCAAATTGACGTGATTGTTTGCATCTGCACCTACTCAATAGATTCTATATTCCTAGTATATGATTTCACAGAAAGCTGGCTACTTACCAGCAATACTCTACCGCACGGGCTTTCTTTCCCCGGCTGAACTTTTATATGATGTTTTGGTGTTTTATGTAAAACTACGTCAGTGTTAAAAAGTAGGACAGGAAATTATATTGGAGAATTATAACGGTTGTTCTACACATTTAACTCAACAAGATTATCGTGAGAGAAGAAAAATAATTGAAATTAGTCTGGCCGTTGTAGAATGTTATTCTGTTCAATTGTCAGCGGTACTCAAACAGTATGATACAATTTATAATACTGTACGATTCCACATAGGTCAGCTGTTCTCTGTTGTACAGCTCAAACAAGTTACAAGGGTCCACCATTTCCTTTTTTGCGGGTGAAATAATTTTCCTCCTAGTATAAATTGACGTTCATCTCGAGTTAAATGTTCTCCTTTCAATTGATCCAATCATGATAGTTTTAATATGAATATTTTCGAATATTCACGGTTAACATACTTGTTACCACCTCTGCTACTCTAAATAAACTGAAAATGTAAAATGTAGCATTTATTTATAAGTTTTTCAGCAAGAATATATTATTTTCTCAGAACTTTTAAATCTTTTACGTAAATAGATTATCTACGTAAAATATGTAATTTTAATAATGTCGTTATATGACTCTAATTTGTAATGTTAATTTTAGGAATAATAGAAAACACAAAATAAATACCTAGTTAAATGAATTTCAAAATAAAAGCACAAATACATTCATTTACTGTTTGAGATTCACTGTTCACCAATCCTACGTAACAATCATCCAACAAAATAGTTGTAAATAAGTCTTTTATGCGAGTTATATTTCGGCTCAGAGAAACCAAGTTTTAAAAAAACACAATTTTATTCAAAACAAAGGATGCACGAACGACTTCAACAATTGAATTACAGGATAGAACTGTCGCTAAATGCATTTCACTTATATTTATAAACTATTCTTATCGCCGTTAAAGACGGCAGAGTCAGCATTACTGTTATGCTTATCAGCACGTATGGCTATGATAACTTGCATATACCTATGCACAACAGGGCCTCAATTCTTGAGTTGAGGAAGTAGAATTATTAGAAGAATAAGAGAGATGAAAATGTATGTAAATAATAAATTAGACAGAGACAAAACACATCACTTCTCTTGGTAGATAACTCAAGAATAAAGTCTCTGGTCTGTTGACAATTAAAGTGAATAACGTTATTTATGAATTTGACTCTTTAAGAAGAAAGCATCAATCTTACACCGGCCCGACTATAGTAATAATTCTTTTTTTAGCTTTTTCCGACATTTACTGTAATTAAGATGAAAGTGGCTATCTGAGTATGTAAAAAAAATCCGTGACATCATATACTGAATGGTGATGACGTCATCAATAAGAAAACTACACAAGAAGATGTGTAATAAATAAATATAGTTTAAAAAAACTAAAAAACACGCTTTTAAAGCACATCAAACTAAAAAAGTGAAAAATAATTATTAATATAAACTGAAAACAATAATGAACGAAAAATACTAGTATTATTTTTCACAATAATACTAGTATTTTTCGTTCATTATTGTTTTCAGTTTATATTAATAATTATTTTTCACTTTTTAGTTTGATGTGCTTTAAAAGCGTGTTTTTTAGTTTTTTTAAACTATATTTATTTTTCACTTTTTAGTTTGAGGTGCTATAAAAGCGTGTTTTGTAGTTTTTTTAAACTATATTTATATTGCTTATTGATGCTGATATTATAACATATTACGATCCAACAGATATTTCTGAATAAAAATATTTTTTTATTTCAGCCATGGGAATTGAACTCACGCCCGAGTAGTCCGTCGTTTCGCGTCGACTAAGACTTGCCCGCTCTGCCAACGACCGAACTGAAAATCAGGGAATATACTTACAATATTAAGCCTCTTGCTCTCACGCAGAGGATACGTGAGGAAAGGACTGGCGATCCTGATCAGGATAATCATATAAACTTATCAAATTATTGTATTGTTACCGGTTCTTCGTAAGTGTACAAAGTTTCAATTAAATCTGTCCGTTTAAAGTGGGTCACAATCGAGTCCAAAGAGTCGGTTACAAACAAACAAACAAACAAGCAAGCAAACAAACATACAGGTGAAGCTAATAAAAGCGTGTTAAAAATGGAAGTCGCCGATCTGAGAAAGTTTTTTAAAATCCCAAGATAATGAATTTATTCCTTGTTTCATGCATACCGTGTTTATTTAATGCTTTTTAGAAACAACAATATCTCGTCTATGAATTAGATACTCCTGTACCTTAAATCGGTCTTTCAGGTTTTTAGGTTATAGTCTCAAAAAAAATTTGGATGTCATTGATGGTACAAATAACAGTCTAAACTAATCATTTTTAGCAAAAGTAGCTTAAAATATATTTTTTTAGAGTAATTGACGAACATCTATTTATAAATAAATTGATGTTTATTGTCGCAAATATTTTTCTTGATTTTAAAATGAACACCCTTTTAACATCTAGTTTTAAATAATGTGATGTATTTATTTACTCTCTAGCGTTATATGTATCATGTTGTTCAAACTATAATATTTCATCTAGAGTGTATCAATACAACCACTAAGAAACAAGTGATGACAGAAGCATTCTGGTAGATCATTAATTTTCCTGGACCTGGACTTAGCTTGTCGTTTTCAGTTGTGAATCTAAGTCTATTCTCCTTATTTTGAATAAATTTATATACAATAAACATAACACTTTGTGCAATTCACCAATATTCAGAAAAGTATAGAAAATAGTTGCTTAAAAATTAAATTACTATTTTTTTTATAAAATAGTGGATATTCCGCTATTTTTGATGCGATAGTAACGCATTCTGCATTTTTTCAAAGAATAATTGGAAACTACTGTTTCATAATTCGTTACCGTGTACAATTAATGTATTTTCATTATTTAATTAATAATTAATGTACAATTAAATGAGTCTTTTTTCAGGTAGTAGATTAAGCGAATAATTTTTTTCTAAAAATAACTGATTCACCAAAAATGGTACACTATTAATAGTTTTTTTTTTTAAGTTCAAATAAAGTTTTAAGACAATTTTAAGACTGGTATTATTATTATCATAAATTAATTATTGACTTGGTTTCGTAACGTTTAAATTACACCACATAAATTAATTTTTAATAATTTTCAGCCCATTACAAATATGGCTCATACTATTAACACTGGACTTTTCTTGCTTTGAAAAAGTGTATGTATGTATGTCCCACATAAGTAAACTGCCGTGTATTAGTACCATGAAGACAAGATAAACGACTGGATAATGGTACATATGGAAGTAAACATCTCATGGAGCATGGAGCAATGTTTCACAAATTGAACTACTGCCAACTTATCACTTAAATTCTCAGGATTATATTAAATATTTCAATGCGCTGAAGCTAAAAAGTTTACATTATATGAGCTTTAAGTCGTTATTTAAATATTAATTACACTGAAATATTTATAAAGCAACGAAAATTCAAAATTGAGATCTCAGAATAATTTAGTAACTAGTGATAGTAATAATAATACTCTTTATTATACACTGGTGAAGGTAGCCTAGTCAGAATAAAATTTTCATATATATATACAAAAAAAACAAAGCAATACTTATTTCAGCATAATTAATAAAAAAACATAATAAAATGTAGTATATAAAATATTCATTACAATCATGTCAGAATGTACCATTACAGCGATGGATTTACTGATAAGTATTCCAGAAAGCTAAATTAGTTTTGTAATTATTATTTTATGAATTTATATATAAGAAGCTTTAAAATAGACATATCTTTCAGTACTTTGAAAGATTTTTCACATTTTAATGATCGTAACAATCACACCATTATTAATTACAAGTAACTTACGTTGAGGTAACAAAATATTACTTACAGTTCTTCACCTGTATTTTGAATTGCGTACGCAAAACAGAATAAAAGATTAATATTAGAATAGACGAACATATAACATTTTAAAATATATAAAGCTGGTAGTGTAAATCTGTTGTGTGAGACACACGAGTCCTTACATGAACGTGTGAAAAATTTCAAAATCTATTTTTTTGCATTAAGAATAAATCATATTTTATTAGAATTACACCGACAGAGAATACCTTAATTTATTGATGACTGTATATGCGCAAAATAATACTTAACTTACACAAGAACTATGTTGCCAATCAACATAGCTAAGTGGATATATTTTGTCAATGATTCATTATGATTATAATCAACTGATACAGTATGGAATTTGTCTATATTAATCCTTTTTACAGGAACATTACGATTTTTTACTAACAATCTGAGATCAGAAGTATGATTGAGAAACATATATATTTGAATTTATTTCTATTAACTTTTACATAAAACGTATTAATATAATAAGTGTCCAACATTGAAGGCGCATTGCTGCCATCTCATCAGAAAATTGAGTGATCAGGAGTAGACAGCTCACACATGTCTCTCGATTGCTTATTGACCCCATAAAGGACCTATTAGACACAAAATCACAAATGCATTGTGTTCTGTAACACCTAATTTTTAGTTGCTTCTGATGTATCCATTTCATATCCTATTTTTAACACGCTTTTATTAGCTTCACTTGTATGTTTGCTTGTTTGTATGTTTGTTTGTAACCGACTCTTTGGACTCGATTTTAACCCACTTTAAACGGACAGATTTAATTGAAACTTTGTACACTTATTAAGAACCGGTAACAATACAATAATTTGATAAGTTTATATCATTATCCTGTTCAGGATCGCCAATCCTTTCCTCACGTATCCCTGCGTGAAAGCAAAGGCTTAATATGTGAGTAGATTCAGTAATTGTTAATTAGCTCGGTGGTCGAGTGGGTTAAGGCACTCGACGCGAAACGGCAGACTCATCCGGCGTGAGTTCGAACCTCACGGCTGAAATAAATTTTTTTTATTTTTTTTCAGAAATATCTGTTGGATCGTAATATGTTATAATATCAGCATCAATAAGCAATATAAATATAGTTTAAAACAACTAAAAAACACGCTTTCATAGCACATCAAACTAAAAAGTTAAAAATAAATATAGTTTAAAAAAACTAAAAAACACGCTTTTAAAGCACATCAAACTAAAAAAGTGAAAAATAATTATTAATATAAACTGAAAATAATAATGAACGAAAAATACTAGTATTATTGTGAAAAAAAGCGTGGGGTGCTCGATATACGAAAAATATTGCACAAAGCACCCCACGCTTTTTTCACAATAATACTAGTATTTTTCGTTCATTATTATTTTCAGTTTATATTAATAATTATTTTTCACTTTTTAGTTTGATGTGCTTTAAAAGCGTGTTTTTTAGTTTTTTTAAACTATATTTATTTAAGTTACACTACGCTGTTGATGAACAATAATTCAGTGTCGATCCATATCTGTAGAGTGTTTGTTTTTTGGTATATATGGCACGAATCATGTTTATATATGGTTAAAAAACTGATATTGATAAATTTCTTTCTTGTTATCCTGCAGGACAATTTCACTTTTTATATTGTATTTAATTATACATTAATAAATATAGCAAACAGCTAAAAAATTAATTCCACAGACTAAAAAAAACACGAAAGGCTATAATGTCTACATGAGTCGAAGTGTGAGAGTCCATTCATTTTCTGTAGTCGTAATCCACGTACATATATCTGTTTGTGTTATGATTAGGTATAGGCAATTAACATAAAAACGCACACAGCTAACTCTAAAACAATTCTATTCAAAGAAAATGGATAAAAGGTTATTATTATACATTAAGCCCGTATTGGGGTTTGGTACCCAATGAAGTAGTATAAATTTTTGGGGCATTTAACGCGTTTCTTCCTGCAAATAACTAGCTTAAATCTGACGAATCTTTTAATGACAACCTCATTCAATTTGTGACATTTATTTATGAGAAGAATATATTTTTCATAAAAACTAGTTTCTAAATTAGTGTTTGCAGAACGTAGTGAAATTTTTTCTAAATAGTAAAATAAGATATTTAATTTATAGCATTTCAGGTTAACTAATTTAGAACACATTTCTTTATTACATGTTTTATTAACTTAAATGTAAGCATAATTTTTTCCATGTAGATTATTTTAAACAAACTAATTTGGAATCACATGGTTATATATTTTTGTAGCGTCAAGAAAAATTTTTTGTAAAGTTTATCTAATAAAGAACATAGGCCCAGCCCAAGAGAATTTGTTCCAAGATAAAACGTTAAGTAATTTTGCATATTGTAAATTGAGAAATAATTAAGCGCATTTAAAAAACAAACATTACCGTGTGTAAAACGGCTAATGTGGACAAATTTTAATAAAGATCGATTAAACAAACGAGATTGACGTAATAGTTTTAGCGTATTGTAGGTGGTCGGTGGGGTACAGACTAGTGATGATGAGATAATTCGAATTAAAAATAACCTGTGATCCGATTATTGAAATAACCTTTACAATTCGATTATTTTGTTCCGTAATTTGAATTAAAAATAATCGGGAAATAACTGAAAATAGGCCATAAATTATGAAATACGAATACTAAATTCTGATTACAGAACGAATGAAAACGAATCAAAATAATCGAATCGCCGAATCGGTCGAATTTCGAATTGAAAGATTTTATCTCGATTCTCGGCGCGTCAGCAGTTGGCGAGTGCATCTGCACTTTGTAGTGTAGGTCCTACCTGGTATGCTGAATACGTTTTTTATATCACTTGAATCGACACGAGTTGTTATAGCGCGGTTCGTCATACCGCATTAAGTTAATTTGAATTCATAATAATTCATCTCATATGATTATTATAGTCGCTAGAATCGAGATGAGTTATTTTAGCATGGTCGGTTACATCGAATTAAAATTAATTCGAAATATCACCCCATTATTAGAATAATCGAATCGGTAGAATCCGATTATTGGAATCATCCGATTACGCCCATCACTAGTACATACTAATCCTGTACTTACATTCGCTGGGTGTATCTTATTCCAACTCATTTCATCCTAGTTCGCCAGTCATCGCTCGTATTCTATTTTTAAATGGCCACACTTGGTGCTATACATAGAGTATATAAATGTACACTTACTAAGTTCACACACATATCAATTATTTTTATTTTGACGGCCCATTTCTTTCTTCTCCGACTATCCCGTGCGAAAACGTTCATTTTAAAACCTTTTTTTCACTGTTTTACAAGTCTAACACAACAGCTCGGCATTTTACTGAGTAACACCGCACCCTAACTAATATTATACAACTAAAACTATACGATTCTACTGTTATCTATGAAAATCTAAAACTGAATGACTTTTTAACACTAGTTGTTAATGTTAACAATATCCCAAAATTCAAACTAATTAATCAAAATAAGCAACAGCTCTTCAGTACAAATTAAAATACACAAAACAAAGTATAAACAAGCCGTCAAAATTATTTACATGGACGTCGCATGTCATGTGACCTTCCAAGCCAATGAAAAAAATGAAATACATATGGTCAGACTCTGACTTGTAGGATGCTAGTCCTAAAAAGGTAAATTATCGCGTTGCTAAATTAGCTAAAAAATTCCCTTTTAATTACAAACTGCTGTCAGTATTAGTACTGTTTTTCTTATCATGCCGTTAATGATATTACTTAACCTAAACAATTATTGCCAACTTAACAATGCGAAAATCTATTTTTAGCTAGGACCACAGAATTTGAATGGAATTTGGTAACAACTACAATATTTTCTTCTTACCTTTTAGTATCCAATATCGATGATGTGGACACGAATTTAAAATTTGTGTGTGTAACAATGGGAAAAAGAAACTTAACAAGCTCGTTCATGATCAGATCACCATTATTTATAGACTATGTTCATTTCCATGCCGATGCATCGTTTGGAAATGTTGATACATGTTGAATTAATCTGTAGTGTGCTACTGTAATGGATTTTCTTTCTGCACTGTTTTGTGTAACTATGCCATTTCATTTGTTTAAACAAATAGTATACAGTTTACTGTATACGATACGTGTTTGATTATCAAACAACGTAAGTGAATTTTGAAGACCACTGGTAATTGGAACATGTTAAAGATGTATATTTCAAATGAAGGAGTTCATCGTTTTACTGCTAGATATAAGAATTCATTTAACTAAGTATGTTTTAGTTGCGAACGAAGTTATGAAATTCGATTATAAAAAATAAGACAGGAACTTTGTAAGCAATTTTATTAGATTTTAAAATAGAATTTGTAAAACTAAGGTTAAGTTTAGTGATATAATAGGATTAAATAAAATTTGCTATAGACGTTTTTATGAGTTTTTACCAAACTGACGTTCGTAGAACCTCCATTAAAGGTTCATAACTATACAAATAGATAATGTTGTGGACTATTTTGAATACTTTATTTACCTAACTTCTTAAGATATATCGAGCTGGGATAGTATAAATATAAAAAATTATAAGTATTTATTATTGTTAACATGTTACGTTTGATATGATGCTTATGCAATACTCAATAATTATTTTATTATTATTTTTTCTAGAAGTGCATAAATATGAAGCGAAAAAAATGTAAATTTTTTTCGCTTCAATTCAAATAAAATATTCAATTTAAATAAAATATTCTTCCAGATACCTCGACTAGGTATCAGATATTTTCGTAAAATGGGTTCAATGCTTAAAAAAATAAACTTTAAATATTCTTAGCACAAAACATCAGAAAGGAATAACAGATTTCTGTCAGACTCTTAAATTCTAACTGGCTTAAACTAGTCAAAATTCAGACAGTCACGGTGCGTAACAAAAACAGCAGTGAAGTATGTATGGTGAGTGTGTGTAACGCTCTTAGAGGAAGGAGACGATGTGGGGCGTCTTTATTGATCGGGATCATGTTCGAGAACGTGCTGAATATTCTCGGATCGTGCTCAATGTGCTTTGAGAGGAATAAACGTGCGCGAATGTTCGCGAATATTCTCGGGAAAATAATGGGAACCGTTCCCTTCTCCATAACGCTAGTTGGACGTATAGCATATTATCAAGAATTGTAAATTACCGAAGAAATTAAAGGAAAATAAAAATAACTAGTTAAAAGGAAATGCTCCATCCAGTTTCCTGTTTGCATGGTATTAATATACAGTGTGAAACAGCCAAATGGAATAAATTCAGTATCTCAATTATTGTGCATATTTATAAAAAATTCCGAGACACGTCGATTTTAGATTCGAAAATGACATCCTGCAACGTAAAATCCCTAAATTTAACCCCCCTTCGAGTGGCATTTGCAACCCCTGAATTTTTAAATGGGAAGTATGGTCATATTATACCTCATTTGAAAGGCCCTTTCATTCCATATTCAAAAATGCTATGGTTTTAATATTTGTTACAAAAATTAACAGTAAAAAAAATAATTTCATCTGCTTGACGAAATTCGTTACAGCAAATTTAAAAAAAAATGTAATTTAAACGTAGAAGATGTTCCTTAAACATCTTGGCAGCATCCTAATCTTAAATAAAAATGTCTTCTAACATTTTTCAACATCTGAGGCGTGACCGACCTTACCGCAACCGTTACTTTTCTTCTCAAGTCAGCTATATCGCTTGGCTTAGTTTTGTATACCATACTTTTTACATATCCCCATAGAAAAAAATCTAAGGGTGTAAGATCAGGAGAACGTTCTGGCGATTCTAGCGATCCTCGCCTTCCTATCCACCGATTTGGAAATGTTACATCGAGGTATTGCCGGACATTGATTCGGTAATATGGTGGTGCTCCATCCTGCTGAAACTATATCACATCGGCTGGAATTTGTGGATTTGCTTGAGCAGAATATAAGTTTGTCAACGTTGGTATGACATTATTTTAGAGCAGAGCTAAATAATTATCTCCATTCAAATTGCCATCATTGAAAAAAGGACCACAATGACATGGTCTCCAGTTATTCCCGCCCAAACATTAACCTTTTCAGGATTTTGCGTATATAATTCTCTCATCCAGTAAGGATTTTCATTAGCCCAGTAGTGACAGTTTTGACGATTAACATGGCCGTGAAGAGTAAATGTGGACTTATCAGAAAACAAAACATTTTCTAGTTGGATAATATTATCATCTAACCTTTGCATCATTTGTTCAGAAAAATATGTTCTTCTATCAAAACCGTCTTCACTAGCTCCTGAGTTGGGGTCAATTTATAGGGATGCATTTTATTTTCTTTTAATAGGCGAATAATCGAGAAATGGGAAACATTCAATGCTGAAGCTGCTTGTCGACTTGAACTATGTGGGTCTTCTTCAAACTCAAGCAGTATAACTAATTTGGTATAGTTACTCGTTGCATTGGAAGTTTTTTTTTATCTGCCATACATGTCCATTTTCGCAAAACGGCTTTTTAATTTTGCTAATTGCACTTTGGGATAAAGGCGGCATTCAGATGTTTTCTTGAAATAGGCGAGCAATTTCGGACCTTGTTCGCATTCTATCTCCGTAACCAACCATCTGTATATTTGTTATTTTATGCGTTTCTGTTAAATAAACCATGTTTAGGAATTGCAGTTAGCAAAACTCAAACAATCCGCAAAACACTGACAATTATTTATTGCTGTCAATCAAATAGCAAGTAGCTACGGCGTTTTCAATAAAACTGGCATTTGCCAGCTATGAAGAATTTTGATAAGTTTTTATGTCTTCTTTTTTAGTTGATAATGTTGAAAAAGAACACAAATTGTTTTTGCTAGCCTATGCTGTAAGTTTTTATGTTTTTCGTTTGTTGTAGAGAATTTCGTCAAGCAGACCATTGGTAATAGTAATGGTGGGGGAGGCTGACGCCTGGCAAATAGGCCACAGACGGGCCCTTTTACCAACCCCCAGCTGTCCCCTCAGCCATGTGCTTCACTTGCTCCCTCATCGAATCTTTCCAACCTTCTGATGAAGGTCAGGATGTCACTCATTGCGAGGGAGCTCATCTTCTCCTCAGAACCGAAGATACTGTGTCTCAGGCGCCCAAACGCTTCACATTGTCCCAGGAAGTGGTAATATGTCTCTTCATCACTCCTGCATCTTGGGCATGTAGGGTCTTCTTCAATACCTATCAATGATAGATGCCTCCTAAGTCTGCAGTGACCTGTCAGAACACCGATTAAGAGATTCAGAGTTTCAGACCAGTTTTTGCAATAAATAATCAAACCATAGCATTTTCGAATAGAGTATGAAAAGACCTTTCAAACGAGGCCCCTACTTCCCATTTAAAAATTTAGAGGTTGCAACTGCCACTCGAAGGGGGTCAAATTTAGGGATGAAATTTTTACTTATAGGAAGTCATTTTCGAATCCAAAATCGACGTGTCTCGGAATTTTTTATAAATATGCACAATAATTGAGAAACTGAATTTATTCCATTTGACTGTTTCACACTGTACAGTTGTCGTACCTGTCAAATAATAAGAACTATTAATAAATGAGAATGCTTTTGAACAGTCCTCAAATGACTCTATTTTTTTTTTCAAAGGGAAACATTGTCAGGTATATGTTTCATTGAACTTTTTTCTTCATCCGCAAGTCTCCGTGGCAATTTAGACAGCCTGTATTCAAGTATAATAAAAAGTTAAAATACCTGTATTTGCATAATATGTAGACGCATTCGTAAATATAGCCTATCATTTCAACTTTTAAGCAATTTTTAAATAAATAGGATACGACCGTTTCCACTGTAATCCCTGGTTCATTTTGTTTTGTAACGTAAAACAAGACGAGTTTGTTTAAAAATCCTAGAGTACCGGAATATTATTTTCAGCCTTGCACAGTTTAAATAATTCATATGGCATTAGGAGATGAAAATGGTAATTTATTTATATTTTATATCCACAAGTTGCGTTTATCCCATTGTAAAAGTGTTAAATAACCACCTTGAGTCCTGGAAACCCGTCGTTTAAATGTGTAAATTCTTCCATTCCGCAGACAAGGTTGTATCCCACGGCGACACAAAAGGATTTCCAACTTGACAAATGAGACTTGATACGTGTTATTTGCGTTGTGCTTCAGGAAGTGGCAGAAAAATTACTGGCTGAAATAATTGTATTCTGAATAATTATGAAAGAACAATTTTAAATTTGTATTTAAATTAAGAGAATCTCGTTAGAATTGAAAGACTCTTCCAAAACAATTTAATTTTTCTGCTGTCATGCAAAAAATAGTTCATTATTTACTAATCCTCAGCATAAAAGTGACTCTTTATGACATTAGCGCAGTGTTGACAGATGGAACTTAATTTAAGACAATGGATCTCATTGTTGTTAATTGAGCCCGTATCTTGGATGACAATGACGTAAAATTCAGGAACTGCGTTTAAAAAAAAGTCACATTTTTTGACGTTTCAAAAATGGGAACAGATTTTCCTCATCAACGAACTCAATCTCTTCCTTGACCTCTGCTATCGCGAACCAGACAGACACACAGACAGAAAATTTTTTCTGTCTGAAATTTTGTGTATCGTCATAATTCGTCGAGATTCGTCCAGAAATGCAATATAAATTTTCAAAATTTTTTTCACGAATATTACAGAAGAAAATACAATTTTGTTTTAATTACCTTGTTATACATAAGGTGGCTTTGGAATACAAAAAATGAATACAAAACATGACAGCAGTTGTTCAAAATGCTGTCTATTAACATCAATGCACTTCTAAACTCTCATAGCTGTTTTTCGAAGAACGTTCGCCAATTGCTGGGCCGTTATGCTATTAATTGCGCGTCTTACTCGTAGCTCCAGGCCTTCACGGGTTGTAACGGCGGTTGCGTAGATAAGATTTTTTTAAATGATCCCAAACAAAGAAATCAAGGGGTGTTAAATCAGGTGACTTTGGAGGCCACCTCACATGACCATTCGTCGAAATTACGTTTTCTCCAAATCTTCGTTGAGGGTAATCAATTACTATCCTTGAATTATGGCGAGGAACGCATCTTGTTGCAAATACATTCCCTGTCGTAAATGGAAAGGTAATTTAGCTAAACTGTCCTCAATTTCATTTTGCAGAAAACCCAAGTATCTGCCACCAGTCAGGGGTCCTTCAAATATTATTGGACCAATGATTCTACTACCGAATATTCCAAGCCAAACACTGAAACCGAACCGCACTTGAATCCTAAATTTGTAAACCTAGACTCGTCCGAAAATAAAATCATTCCCAAAAAATCATTGTTTGGCTGCACGTTATTCTGCAAAATCCAATTGCAATATTCCATCCTACGTTCGTAATCAAGTAACGTTTCTAAAGCTTTACAGAAATTACATATAATGGAAATTGGTCGAAAATTATTAACTTCAGATTTATCACCTTTTATGTGTATGGGACAGACTTTCGACTGTTTCCACAAGTCAGGCAACTCACCATTCATTAAACATAGATTAAAAATAATTTTTAGGGGATAGGCCAGCACGTATGCGGTCCTTAAGTAAGAATGCAGGAACACCGTCTGGGCCGGTTGTCATTTTCGGTTTTATTTTCTTTAAAACAGCTAGTATTTCACACTCATCGAATTCACGTAAGAGCACAGTTGAAGCAGGATAATGATCACTTGACAAATAATTAGAATTGCATGCCGGTGTATAAAATTTGCAGAAGATGTTCGCGAACGTGTTAAGAACATATACGCAAGTTCCTCAGTCATAAACACTATATCATTGCGATATATCTTTCTAAATGATTATAATTTCGAACATGTTGTTTTTATTGTTTTAGTTTATTTGAATACGAGATTATACCAACGACCAATGGGGGAGTTGTTTACTCCATATTACTTGCCTTGTTGACGACAGCCTGAAATTGATTTACATCACATGAGGACACGAGGAAAATTCAATTACACAATTAGTCTTCAACTGGAGCTCAGGGAAAAGTTATTACTCTAACATGATTGTTACGGTCATAGCTTATCGCAGAAGTGATTGGCGGAAATTGCTGAAATGCTCATTAATTCATTAATTTCCTGAACAAACAAAAAACAATTAACTATGAAGATTCTTTAGACATGGTATTTTGATTTGATATTAAACTAATTATAGTAATTACATTTTGCAGAATGCAACACTATAATTGAGTTGGGCCGATATTAAAGTCTACAAAGCGTAATATCCATAATAAATGTGGATTTCAACAATGTCGTTATATCAGCTACTTAATGCGTTATAATAAGTCTGTCGAATTTAGGATAGGCATCACGGTTTCTAGTGGTTAACATTAACAACTAGCCCAAGAATTTTAGTCAGAAATCAGCCTTGACCCATAAAAAAATATAGTAAGCCTAAAAATTTGCACATTAGTTCTACATAGTTTAGCCTACCAGGGTTAGAGGTCGAAGCTCTTGGTACCTACTTTGCAGGTCGCTATCAGTCATTAAGACATCAGTGATGTCTGATTGGTAGTAGTACTGACCACCAGAGGGATGCACTTATCACTCACTATGTCTGTTTTGCTTAGTCTGCTTTAGGCTAGTCTGGTTTGCTATTATTATTTGTCTTTTCCATTACTTATGGCATACTAACGAGAACATAGAAAGTTTGAAACCGGTCTATGTCCAGTGAGGAATTGACAAATGACCTTAGCTACCAAACAAGATTTGCAGGTTTAATTCAAAGCAGGTTGGGGCTTTTGTCCGCTGAGTAGTTGTTTCCTGCAAATCCTATGCAGTACATAGTTTAGCCCACCAGTGTTAGAGGTCGAAGCTCTTTTGATACCTGCTTTGCAGGTCGCTATCAGTCACTAAGATATCAGTGATATCTGACTGGTAGTTGCACTGACCACCAGAGGGCCACACTTATCACTCACTATGTCTAATTTGGTGGTGCTCGTGGTGTGCAATGCCCGCTAAATTTGGATTCAAAATCCTGCCGGTGAATAAAAGTGAAGATTAGTCGAAAATTATGACAAATAGGAAAGAATATGTTTCCATAACCATTGTTGGCCTCTTTCTGTCGTTCCTATTAATACTTAATTCATCTCTGTGCGACAATTTATAACTAAGACATCGGAGATCATCCCTAGGTATACAATGTTAGGTTAGGTGTTTTGCGAGAAAATTTGTAGTGAGTTGTGGCTCTGACTTTTGTTACGAAGTTGTGACAAAGCGTTGATTGAAATTTGAATTAGCGATCAAAGTAATGTGCATTCCTCGTTTCGTATTGTGTTTAGTACACAAGTTCGTCTATACGACAATTTATAGCCAAAATATCAGAGATAAACCCTAGGCATATATAAGGCGCGTCTAACAGACGGACGCCCTCGAGGTAAAAGAATGCACAGCAATATTCATATATCGTATTCATTTGAATGGTTACAGCAACCTTAAATCAATTATGCATAATGAAGTATTTAATGATGTTGGATATTTTTATTGTATATTTTGTTGGCGAAATTTTAATCCTTTCGCAGCTGGAAGCAAATATCTAACGCAAAAAGTTATCATGTATCACACACGATAAATTTTTACTACTGGAATCGTATATTTGTGCACTGTGTGAAGCCACACTTTGAGATGAAAACGGCTTGATCAGCCTTTGCACGTGGTCACTGGGGCCGGTATGCTTGTGACTAGCTCTAAAAAATTTAGAGTGATATATGCAGAACGATTGCTTTTAAAATCTAATTGAAACCTGTTATTCGCATGGGATTGACTTGATATTATTTCAATTTGTGAAGAATATCTGGTAAAAAATATTGTAATGGATTTTTTTACGTAAAAATGTATTATGTATTAAACAGAAATAAAGAACAGGATTCAACGGGAAGCGGATCAGTAAGCCGGTTCAAGTTCGTCAGTATCCTCATTTTTTAGGACTGATAACAGAGCCCCACAAAAAAAAAAATTCTGACCTAGCAACGAGACGAGTATATCCTTATGTATTTTTGATCGCTGATTCCTAATCCGGGGTCAAAAAAAGTCGTACACCCCCAAAAAAAAATTTTAGAGCCAAAAAACACCCCCTGAATCGTTTTGTTTAATATTTTCGGGAAACATTGAATGTATTACGATAAAAATAAAGGTGAATTGCAGCGTTCACCCTATCGGTATGAAACGCACCCCCATAGAGGGTGAGAACCACCCTCATCTGCCATCATTGATAACGACAATGACTGAAAAACATCTAAAAATGTTTAAGTTTTGTTAGGTTTGCAATAAACTGACGTAGAAATCACGTAATACCCCAAAACTACCCCTATATCGTTATGAAAAACAACCCTTAACTTCAATTACAGAAAAAAGAAAGGAAAGAACATAAAATAACAAGGGGAACGTTTCCACCAGGATATAGCCGAAATGGAAAAACGATATCAAGGAAGATGCGACGAACACATGATAGCAGACTACTGTTGGTCTCTGAAAAGAGACACGAAAGAACAACACGAACGACAGTCAGTAAGAAGATCGTTTGAAAATAAAGTTAAAAGATACCATAAAAAAAAGATTAAAAAAAAGAAGAATTAAAAGCTACTAACGTAAGAGTACTTCTCACCCCCTTCAGGGATGCGTTTTCTACCCAAATGGTGTTAAGATTGGTGACAAACGACTGCTAATATCCTAGCCATAAGGATCTCTGCAAATAAGAACATCGATATAATGAAATCGTTATCAAATTTCATGTTTTCTCCTTTCTTTTTTTCTGTAATTGAAGTTAAGGGTTGTTTTTCATAACGCTATAGGGGTAGTTTTGGGGTTTTACGTGAATTCTACGTCAGTTTATTGCAAACCTAACGAAACTTAAACATTTTTAAATGTTTTTCAGTCATTGTCGTTATCAATTGGTTTGATGGCAGATTAGGGTGGTTCTCACCCTCTATGGGGTGCGTTTCATACCGATAGGGTGAACGCTGCAATTCACCTTTATTTTTATCGTAATACATTCAATTTTTCCCGAACATATTAAACAAAACGATTCAAGGGGTGTTTTTTGGCTCTAAAATTTTTCTTTGGGGGTGTACGACTTTTTTTTGACCCCGGATTCGGAATCAGCGATCAAAAATACATAAGGATATACTCATCTCGTTGCTAGGTCAGAATTTTTTTTTTGTGGGGCTGTGTAATATGTTGATGTATTGAGCACACATGCACACGAGCCCTGAGTCTCTGCACTCACACCGCACACCACAGTCGTCTTTGCACCCGCATGAAATCACATGGAGCAGTGATTCGGGTGCTGGTGGTTTGTCAATGCGTATTGGCAACAAACTGCGTCGGATTTATCGCCAACTCCACTGAATTGGAGTCAGAGGAATTGACCAACCATGCTTGAACCTGTAAAGGGAAGAGAACGATCAGATATTGAATTTGCACACTCTTATGCACAGACACGGCATTTACAGATATGTTCTCAGAGAGTGTTGCACACACGCGGCTTTGGTTGGAGGTAAAGTTGCCAGATCTAGTGATTGGTTGTCGTGTTATAGACTTAGCATAGACATGCATGCGTAATTCATCTATGCAAGAAAATTTATGTCCATTATACAATGGTGACTTTTCACCACCAGCTAGAATTTCATCTCTGTTAGTGGATGAATCATTGAATGTTCTGGAGATGGCTTGAAGAGCTAGCGTCTCCTTCATGGAATTCTTCGGTTTCTTCTTACCTTTTCCTTTTAGAGCTGAAGTTGCATCACAGCCAGTAATGGCGTGGGTGGAGAACAAGTATTTATTGAGATGTCCCAGGTCAGATAGGATTTCCTTAATCTTAAATAGCTTTCCAGGACATATGCTGGTTCCAGGATCGAGAAGCTGAATCTGTGTGTTTTCTTAAGCAAGACCGATGAGAAGAGTTAAGGACAGGTGTCCATTTCTTTTGCCACAAAAATAACAGATCGTTTACAACTAACCTCCTCAAGCGCAGTCTTTACGATTAGAATAGCGGCATCGGCGGGGACTTGTCGAACTCTAATACCAGCTTCCACGAAATGAGTGGTAAGAAGTTGGATCTAGTGTGCACTTTGAGGGATTGAAGGTGTTCCATATACTGCGACAGACTATCTTCTCTCAATAAATTAGCACTTATCAAAACCGGCAAACGTCTACTCACTGTTACCACGTCTTCGCTAAAATCGAGGGGTTTCTTACACAACAAAAAGTCTTCCATCATATTTTAATTTACAACAAATTAGGCATTGGTATTGGTAAAAGTTTAAAATATAGTGAAATGAAAAATAATAACGGTTATTTGCCAAAGCTCTGAAACTAGGATTATAAAAATGATATAATGCAAATTATGTTCAGTACAACTGACTCAATTAAAAGTTGAAAATAAGGGTGTCTAATTATAAAGTAAAACACAGGCCAATGTAAAGTTAATACTAAAGTCGGTGAAACTGGAAAGAGCTGTTATGTAAATGTAAAATACTGTTTACTGTACTGTCTTGCAATTCGCCCCTGTAAATACATCATGACATCCAAATTCCCTAACTATGTTTATACAAATAAAGTCGTCTATGACGTGTTCTAAGACGATAGGCTTTCTAGTGATAAAATAGGTGATATTATGCCCAAACTTATTCAAATTTTGTTCGTGTTAAACATAGCATAAAATCTTTTTTTTTTCAATTTTTAACTTTTCTGAAATGCTGAATTTGGATATGAATTTCATTACTAAACTGTTAAATTAAGACTTACCTAATTAGGTTGGCAAAAAAAATTTAATCAAATTATTTAATTAAATCTGAATACAAATAACTTTCATATACAAGCTAAAATATATTTAAGGCAAATATTTGTCCAACAATTTAATAATTCGTTAGTCGTTCACAGAAGAAATATTTTCTCGAGAGTAATAAAACAAATTAGATTTTCTCAGCTCCAGCAATATATTTCAGGACATAATGAAAGTAAGGTTGAAGAGAAAAAAAGACATTTCGCAGGAAAAAATGCGGGCTGAAATATTCTGTCGCATGTTCAATAGAGATATTTTGTAATATTTATTTGCAATTATAAATAAATTTCCAGATACATATTTCTTTAACAATATGATTAACATATATAGCAATACCCGTGTGGTATAGTGGTTTGCACCCCATTTTTTTAACTAAAATTAAATTAAAAAAAAAAATTGTTTCATACATTTGTCTAAAAAAGTAAAAAGTATTAATTAATGTTTTGGTTAAACATCGGATAATTTCCTAGCGTTCAGGGCCGGCACTGGGTTAAGAGACAACAACATTCGTTTGTATGGAACAATTAAAATACATGCATGGAGTGTCTCAACCTCAACACTTCATGAAACCTCCTGCAATGCGTTCAAGGCATTGGTACAGATTGATATTAGATAGATATTAGAATTTATTCTACGTGGGCAGCATTCTGATTGGAACGAAAGCATTGGACAGTGCACTTTCCCCTTTGAAAATTTACAAAAATTCTTTTGTGACACACATTTTGTCGCTTTACAGGCACATATTTCCTAATAATAATAATAATAGTAATATGCTTTATTTGCCCAACAGGTAACACCCAATTACAGGACAATTTAAAATACTCTTAAATATTACGAAACGTTTTATAATATTTAATAACAAATCTTTATATTAAACATAAAAGTACAATAAATTGAAACGACTGAAAATTAATTTAAAAAAAAATTAAAAAGGAGATAGTGAGACAGTAACAGCTAAGAAAAACAAAATAAGAAATAATTTTTGAAAAAAAATAAAATAACATAAATAACGATGAAAAAAAATTATATCTACATAACACGCAAAAGAACAATCAATAAAGGAAACAGTAAGCTAAAATTTTATATTAAAAGTTTGCTTAGCATATTTTACCAGCTGATTTTGTGTGGAAAGGTTTATATCACAATGTTGACTTAATTTGTTAAAATACTAGCACATACAATGCATAGCATAGCAAAAGACCTAAAATGTGCACACATCGTAATTTTAAATATTTCAATGAAGACAGTTTTCGAATGGATTTATTAAACACTCCATTTTTTAGGATATTTGATCAGGAATCTGTAGATGAAAAAATACATTTTTTGATAAATTGTCAAATGTATTTGATAGGCATGCACCCATAACTACTTCTCGAATGACTAAGCCAAAAGCTCCTTGGCTCACACATACTATTAAAGAAATGATGTCACTCCGTGATAAGGCTCGGAAGAAATATGAGAATACAAAATCTGATGTTCATCTCCAGTTTTATAAAGAGATGAGAAATTATGTAAACAAGGCTATTCAATGAGAAAAGCGGGCATTCTTTACCTTCCAATTTAATAATTGTAAACCAAATGATGTATGGAAAATTTTGAAAAATAATTGTATGTTATCCGAAAAAATAAATGAAATACCTGCAAATATAATTAGTGTAAATGAAATTAATAATTTTTTTCATAAATTCAATCCCTGATATTGAGCCACCGGAATAGCTTTTAAATTTTTATAGAAGTAATTGTATTATAAACAGCGAATTCAAATTTGTCGAAGTAAATGATATATTTATATATGAAACTATATGTAGTATAAAAAGTAATGCAATGGGTTGTGATGGTCTAAATATTAAACTTATTAAATTGTGTTGCCCGTTTATTGTACAATATATAACTCACATAGTAAATTTTTGTTCACGGGAAAATGTTTACCCTGCAGTGTGGAAAAATGCTATAGTCAGAGTGTTGCCAAAAAAATCAAACCCTTCCGAATACAAGGATCTTAGGGCTATTAGTGTATTACCTACCCTTTCCAAAATAATAGAACGAGCAATGGAAGTTCAGTTGAGGAATCATTTGTCACAATTTGATTTGTTACCATCAGTACAATCGGGCTTCAGAAAAAGGCACAGCTGCGCAACTGCATTACTCCACGTTGTAGATGACATTATTAGGGCCACTGACCAGGGTGATTGTACAGTTTTAGTTTTGTTGGATTTCAGTCGAGCTTTTGATATGATTAATTATGATTTATTACTAGCTATTCTTCATTATATGGGCATTTCTGAAAATTCTGCTAATTTAATGGAAAATTATCTTAAACATAGGCAACAGAAAGTCTGTATTGATGATGAAAGCTCCTGTTATCTAACTCTTAAATCTGGAGTACCACAAGGATCAATTTTGGGTCCTTTACTCTTTTCTATATACTCTTTCAACTTAATAAACAGTCTCCAGCACTGTAAGATTCATTTTTACGCAGATGACACTCAAATCTATTACAGCTTCCCTCCGTATATGTTTCATAATGCCTGTACATCAATTAATAGTGATCTCGAGTCATTTGTTAAAACGGCCTTAGATCATTGCCTGATCATAAACCATATTAAATCAAATGTAGTAACTTTTGGAAATAGAACGAATCGTCAAATTTTGAATGATACAATTAGTATTAAAATTAATAATACTTCACTTGAAACCGTTGATCATGCAAAAAATTTGGGGCTGTTAATGGATTATAACTTAAGGTTTGAAAAATATATTAACAGTATTATACAACGATCATATGCCTTAAAGATAATTTACACTCACAGACAATATTTGACTGTGAAAATAAAATTGATGCTTTGTGAAACACTGGTGTTGTCAAATTTTAATTATGGGGATGGTGTGTATGATCCTAACTTAACCAGTCAGTATAAACGTAAAGTTCAAACCGTTCAAAACGCTTGTCTACGACTTATATTTGGAATACGAAGGCGACAACGAATATCTCGTAAACTACAAGTTGCCGGCTGGTTAAATATGGAAAATCGTAGAATCATGCATGCTAATACCCTTTTTCATAACATTGTAATTAGTAAAATGCCATCTTATTTACACAGAAAAATTACATATCGAACTGACGTCCACAATATTAATATTAGATTCAAGACATTATTAACTCCACCAAAATTTAAAACAGAATTTTTTAAGAGATCTTTCAGATACCAAATCTGTAAACTTTATAATTTCATTCCACAGGATATAAAGTCTAAAAATATTCATCATTTCAAAATAAAATTAAAAAAATATCTTTTCGCTAACCACCAATATAAACAATAATTTTAAAAGTATGAAAATAAAAGTGCCTTACATTTAGTTTAATACACATATTTGAAATCGTCTACTATCAGTGCTCCAGTAGGTAATTTAAATTTTAGAAAAGCGCAACTAAGTTTAGGTTAAGTGGAAGAGCAACTCATTGGCGTTTGCGCTAAATGTGTTAAATTTCGCCTTTTATTTTCGATTACCCACACTGTATCTGTATTGTTTTTTGCTTTTTTTACATTATGTTATAGTAATTGAAAATAATAAAGACGTTTATTATATTATTATTATATTATTATTAGTGATTTTAGCAACATATAGCTCGTTTAGTGTAAAATATGGGATTTTGTCGAGAATGCATTCTTGAAGTGAAAAAATTAATTTGTGAAAGAATTTGAGGACAGTTAATTTTATTATAATATAATAATTTGTACTGAAAAAGTAGCAAAGAAAAAAATTCGCCGATACTCTAAACTTACCAAATGAAATGTGCTCAGAAGATAATTGTTATCTATACCCCTATCATGATAAATTCCTGTATCTCTAAATGATAAAAATGTCTTTGAAATTGCTCTAACGCGCCTTTGTGAACTAGATAGTAAGAGTTCCAAATTATAGATCCGTACTCAAGTTTTGATCGTACATAAGAATAATAAAATGATTTTAAACAATTTAAATTAGTAAATGATTTACAGTTTCTTATGATAAATCCTAGCATTTTGGTTGCCTCTTTAGATTTGAAATATATGTGTTCGACAAAACTCAGTTCAGAATCAAAATAAATAGCTAAATCATTAATTGTTTGTATGCGCTCTAAAACAGTGTCATTAATGCTGTAGTTGCAGTTAAACAAATTTTTTCCTTTTTTTTGTGTAAGACACTACTTTACATTTAGCAGCATTGATATCAACTTTGTTCAGGCCGCTTCACCTGCTGACTATATTAAGGTTTTCTTAAAGATATATACAATCATTTACGGAATTTAGTCTCAAAGATTTTTAAATCGTCTGCAAAGATTAATTTGTCGCACCTCAATTCAGCGTATAAATCGTCAATAAATAATAGAAATAGAAAGGCCCAAGGTTAGAACCTTGCGGCACTTCAAATTTCAGCGGTTGGCAAATAGCTAGGAATGTAATAATTGTTTAAAGAGATATATGTTATACTTATCTGTGATAAGATTTTTGTAGAAGTTAGAAAATAGTAATTAGTAAAAAAATTTTTGCCGTTATTATATTTCCATTTCACTTCATCTTTAAATAAAAATTTAAAAGAAAAGGAAAACCTGTCGGCTTTCTAATTTTTAAAATAAAATAAAAAAAATTACCTTGTAAATGTATGCCAAATTATAGTCCCAAATAAATACTTGTATTGTTTTAAATTGTTGGTACGTTAGAGAAAAAACTTTCTACAGAAAGTAAAAACACGTTTTACGTACAGGCAAAGTTCTGAAATTACGTGATTACACAAATGTCTGCATTAAAACGGTAAACTTAGCTACTTATCATATGTTTTACACTTAAGATCCTCAACTTTTAAATGTAAAATTAATGAGATTTTTTCTGAATTTATGATTTAAAAATGTATAATTTAACTTTGAAGTATTTTTTTATCTTGCTTGCGCCTCTCTTCGAGCAAAACTTATTAAATTACTGATGAAATAAAGTAAGATAAATGTAAAATATGATGAACCTTTAAATTATCATGAGAAGCGAGAAATTTACATTTCTGTACTTTTAAAGAACGTATATTATTAACTCAAAATGACTTTTCTTAATATTTTGGGAAAAAAGTTAAAATTTCATTAATTTATTTAGACAGCTTTCGATGAAAGTACGTCTTGCACACATAGCGAACTAATTTATATTACAAGATATTTTTTTACCAATTATCAAAGCGGTTTTTTAGACCGAGATGTCTCTGTATAGAGGGGAATTGGTATTGGTGAAAAGTGTCTTTTTATCTACAGACATATCTATATAGATTATATATTCATGAGAAAAAATCCACTGAAAATAAATGACCAAATAGGAAAACAGTTGCTATCAGACGTATTATTTAAAGTTTGACAATTTCCAAGGTATTATCAATTATTGTTAACTTTTTAGAAACAATTTCTTTTAGTCAAATACACATAGGGTTGAATTTGCCCACATTCTAATAATATGAGAAGAAAAATAAAGAGAACCATATGTTGGATGCAATATACAGGGTGTCTCACTAGGAAATGCATCGATCGATATAGGGAAAAGTACGTACCAGAAAATTTTGAAAATTTAGAAAACTACTAATGGCAGTGTGGCTAATCCAACTAAAATAATTACAAGCATCTGGCTCTTCCGGTTATACTGAAAATCGATATCAACTTACTTATTATAAATAGAATACCCTATATATTTTAGGGTTTTCGAAAAGAGCATAAAATTCTGAGTCAAAAACATGTAGAATATCCTATGCTTAAACCCAGCCGTTTCAGAGATATTTGACATTTTAAGAAATTTTTGACAGGTGCAATGATTTACAATAACCTTTATAACTTTCTTCGTGTAAAAGATACTTATTTGCTTTTAGGCACGCAGAAAAACCATAAGGTGAGCTACGCTCTGTAGTTTAAAGAAATTTAATAATAGTATAGCAAGTGTTCCATTTTTGACGTTACATTTTGTAAAGTGCAAACCGCGAGAACTTGCTTAAGTCAAATGGAACACTCAGTATTTTTCTATATCAAGTTATGTATAATTAAATTTCTTTTTTTTATGATATAAGCATTGTGGGAGTTTAAGTTACAACTTTTTGAAATATTTGCGATTTTCTTAGAATTCAAGAATTTTTGGTAAAAATTTTATCAAATTAGCCATGATTACGAGTAGCAAATGTACTACAAGCTCTTGATGTTACTTTATCACATTCTCCATAAATAATAAACAAATTCAAAAAGTCTTCGTGGGTGTGATTTAACCGCGGTGGCATTTTTTGACATAAGAGAATGAGTGACATTACTGATTGTTTCTAATCATGGCTAATTTGATAAAATTTTTATTAAAAATTCTTGAATTTCTAAGAAAATCGCAAATATTTCAAAAAAGTTGTAACTTAAACCCTCAAAATGCTATATCAGGAAAAAACGAATTTAATTATACATAACTTGATGTAAAAAAGTACAGGATGTTCCACTTGACTTGCAAGTTTGCAGTTTACAAAATGTAATGTAAAAAATGGAACACTATTATTCATTTTTCTTTAAACTGTAGAGCGTAGCTCACCTTATGGTCTTTTTGCATGCCAAAAAGCAAATGAGTATCTTTTACACGAAGAAAGTATTAAAGGTTATTGTGAACCAATACACCTGTCAACATTTTTTTAAAAGGTCAAATATCTCTGGTACGGCTGGGTTTAGGCATAGGATATCCTACATGTTTTTGACTCAGAATTTTATGCTTTATTCGAAAACCTTAAAATATATGGGATATTTCATTTAAAATATGCAAGTTGTTATCGACTTCCGGTATAACCGGAAGTGCCAGATGCTTGTAATTATTTTAGTTAGATTGACCACACTGCCATTAGTAACTCCCTAAATTTTTTAAATTTTCTGGTGCGTATTTTTCCCCATATCGATCGATGCAGTTCCTGGTGAGACACCCTGTATATTATATAACGTCACAAATCAAAATTATTGAAAAGGAATTGTGAGTTATTTGGCGTATGGCGTTTTTCGCAACTTCGTTGATGTTTTTAACACGCTTTTATTAGCTTCACTTGTATGTTTGTTTGTTTGTTTGTAACCGACTCTTTGGACTCGATTTTGACCCACTTTAAACGGACAGATTTAATTGAAACTTTGTACATTTACGAAGAACCGGTAACAATACAATAATTTGATAAGTTTATATCATTATCCTGAGTAGGATCGCCAGTCCTTTCCTCACGTATCCTCTGCGTGAGAGCAAGAGGCTTAATATTGTAAGTATATTCCGTGATTCTCAGTTCGGTCATTGGCCGAGCGGGCAAGTCTTAGTCGACGCGAAACGGCGGACTCCTCGGGCGTGAGTTGAAATCCCATGGCTGAAATAAAAAAATATTTTTTTTTTTCAGAAATATCTGTTGGATCGTAATATGTTATAATATCAGCATCAATAAGCAATATAAATATAGTTTAAAAAACTACAAAACACGCTTTCATAGCACATCAAACTAAAAAGTGAAAAATAAATATAGTTCAAAAAAACTAAAAAACACGCTTTTAAAGCACATCAAACTAAAAAGTGGAAAATAATTATTAATATAAACTAAAAACAATAATGAACGAAAAATACTAGTATTATTGTGAAAAAAGCGTATATTAAATATAGTATGAGTAGAATATACAATAACTTAATAGCTAACTTTGTAAAATTATAGCCCATGTATAATTATTACAATAATAAATGTTTATAATAAATATACATACATGTTTACTAACTTTTTACATGAAAATAAGAACAATTCGGTATGTCTTTTTTGTGATTACTAATAATTTTTTAGTATAGTTCTTTCATTGTTACTCTGATAAGGGACTGATATTCATGTGTATTAAAAATTCATTTAATAGATATATTGGTTCATTTTTGTTTTGCCTTTACACTCATATTGATCTGCACTGAAAATAGTTAAAAAACCATTAATTTATTACCCAAAGGTCATTGTTTGTCCAAAGAATCCTGTTATTATAAGTGACGTTATTTATTTATTTGACGATTATGATTATATTGACAGAAAACCAAAGACCTCATTAGGTAAGCGTGATTTCCTAATATAATATTTTATTAATTTTTGTTACTTTTTATTCAAACAAAAATAATTTTTTACCTTTTAAATAATAAATTTTTCCTTGTTTTGTTACTTATAACTTTGTGTTTTTATGGAACTTTTTAATTTAAATTTTTTCAATTTTTAAAATATTGTTATCTATAAAATAAAATAAAAAAAAGAGTCATACTGTGTGTTTAAATGTTCTATATCTTTATTTATTTATTTGAATTTATACGTAATTTATGTTATATGTTGTAGTCCTGAGGAAGACAATAAATTTTGTCGAAACGTCGACTAAATGAGAATTTGAGGTTTTCTTTACTAATTTTTATCCAAACCGACTAATAAAACTACAATACTAGTATTTTTCGTTCATTACTGTTTTCAGTTTATATTAATAATTATTTTTCACTCTTTAGTTTGATGTGCTTTAAAAGCGTGTTTTTTAGTTTTTTTAAACTATATTTATTATAAACAGTAATCCTGTCAGTTGGTTTTACAGATGATTTCAATACAGCCTTTCCATTGTGTTCACTGATTCTATACACACTTGTATTGGAACCACCTACGAATTTAATAATTTTGGGTTATTATGTGTTAACTTATCAACCAAATGTCAACATTTGCAATGTTAAACAGCATAATAAGTATATTAAATAAGAATTTTTACAATAATTATCTGGTTGATTTGTTTTAAAATATTTCGTCAATCAGGATGAACTGCATTCACATGTGTTTTATGCGTTTCCTCGGTGGTGACTACACTAAATAGCCGTCTTCTTTTACCTCTTCGTGTTCCATTAATTGTAAAATAACAGACAACAAACAATTATTAATAATTAACAGTATTATTGAGATAAAAGCTATAAAGAACTCAAGCAGAGAAAGCGACGTTGATTTGATAAGCCTTTATAAATCTTGCTTTGAATGACATCCTCAATGATCAAGTGAATTTATCAGTATCTTTTCTTTACGGATTTAGTGTAATAAATTTTCTATTATGGTATATCCTTCTGTGTGACAATATTACCTATTAAATTGATGACACTCATGCTTATAACACTCTGTATATTCATATTTCTACAGGGTGTCCCAGCCAAAAGTAGGCACCCTGAATAACTTTGGAGATACAATTTTTTTGAAAAATTGGTGAAACACGTCTACTTTGTTTCCAAGGAAGCAGTTTAAATTATCGTATGTATTGTTCAAAATGACCCCCACCTACTTCTATAAAGTAGTATAATCTGTCTTGAAATTTTGTACGAACATTTCTGAACACATCTGGAGTCAATAAACGGCATTCTCGAAAAATTCTTTCACGTAACTCTTCCAGAGTTGCGGGTTTTGTTGCAAATACCTTCGATTTCAAATATCCTCACAGAAAGAAATCCAAGGGAGTTAAATCGGGTGATTTAGCGGGACACTCCACAGGACCTCTTCTTCCAATCAATCGCTCAGGAAACCGATTTGACGGACTGCTATAGCAAAATGTGGGGGTGGCACATCCTGTTGAAAAAACAGTTCGCCCTCTAAAAGATTATCGTCTTCTTCGAGGATTTGTGTAATCATTGGGTGATATTATTTTCTAACAGATCGAGATACCTTTCGCCATTTAAATTGTCAGGAATAAAAAACGGCCCGACAATGTGACCCCCTAAGATGCCAGCCCATACATTTAACTTCTGAGGCCCTTGGGTATGAGTTTCTATGAACAAATGTGGATTGGTTTCACTCCAATACCTACAATTGTGCCTGTTTACCTCCCCATTTAACTAAAATGTCGATTCATCAGAAAGACACGTATTGTACAGTAGATTGGCATTACCGTTTAATTGTTCATTAATAATCTCACAGAATTCAAGCCGACGATCGGGATCATCTTCGTTTAATTTGTGTACCAATTTAAATTTATATGGATAAAATTTGTGAGTCTTTACAATTCGATGAACACTGCTTCTTGATACACCGGAAGCCTCAGCTACTTTTCTGATCGATTGAGTATTATCCATCTGCAAATGATCCAGAACTGCCATTTCGACTGCTTCATTCCTAATCGGTCGCTGAGGTTCATGCTTTTTGTTTCCTACAGAACCTGTTTCCATAAATTTTGTCAATAATTGTAAAACATACTGAGAACCAGCTCTTCTATCTGGGTGATTTCTATAGAATATGCGCTCCGTAGCTCTAGCACAATTATCGTTTTTAAAATAAATACTGATAATTTGTATTCTCTTCTGAAGAGTATAAACCATTTTGAGAACTCTCTGGTAAAATGTATCTCGATTTAAAATTGGTTGTGAACAAATTAATGTTCAAGGACTATCAAATACTTATGAGTCTTTTATTATTCTAAAACTAAACGGACAAGGAAAGTGTTCTTTGTCGAAAAAACTCGTGTTGATTTGAGAGCACTAAAAAATGTAGTTTTTTTATAAATTCCAATACCCAGTGCCGTGTATTTTAGATTTTTTAAACGATTTCGATTGTGTGTAATCATCAAAAATAAAATTATTTTCCTTAAAAATTAATCGATACAAGTTTAAAAAAATACACAGTTATGTAGGGAATTGAAAGACTTTTCAAAAGATGTATCACTCGACCCCCCCTTGCCATTTGAATTTTTTTGAGGGGGTGGCCGTGTAGGGTAGAGGGATGATGATAGGTATACGAGTATTACATTAAAATATGTCCCCTTTGGAAACAAGGTCGACGTGTTTCACCAATTTTTCAAAAAAATTTTATCTCCAAAGTTATTCATGGTGCCTACTTTTAGTTGGGACATCCTGTATAAATTTCTTCACTACAGTATTTATTTTTGTATTATGTAAGGGTTTTTATAGGTAGACTAAGATACGGTTTAGAGGCAGTTTCATTTTGAAGTTCGAACGAGATGGTTGATATTATATTTTCTTTAATAAAACGTTGGGCAAAATACAATCGTGTACTAATTATATTAATAGTATCCCGCACACCTAACAGTAAATATATTTAACTAAATAAATTTTACCAATTTCGAATTAAACCAGATTAATTTAGAAAGATTTCCCAACGTTCAATTTCTCAAAGATCAAAGTGGCAAGTAAAGTATGAGGGCATACCAGAGGACTTTTTTTAATTCTCCTTCTAATCAGAATTTCAAACAAAATCCATGTCAGAATAAAATATGAGTCAAATAAATCCTGATTTCGTATAAAAACAGGGGTGGAACAAAAGCATGGGTTAAAGCGAGGATCCCCATTCGAATAAAAACGTCTGAATAAAAACACCGATAACCTAAAGAGTACTTCCAAATAAATGAGATCGATGGAAAGGTTATAGGTATTTACAGAGCGGATTTTTTAAGGGCACACTAAGGACGACTTAACTTTTACATGATATTTTTATGTACCTAACTAAATATGATAATATGAATTACTTTTGGATGTTTCAAGAGAGTGGTAGTACGTTCATAAATTCAAGTTGGGAGACTAATATTCTTCTACTGACTTTTAGGATGTAATACCTTACAGTATATATTAATATGCGATTAAATTTAACTATGTGTTTTTGAAATACATGCATAATATATTCATAATCTATAAATATTCACATTATCCTGATATTCGAAAAAAATTTAAATACTGTCATCACTGAGGAGGAAATATGCCAATCTATAAAGAAAATTAAAGCCACAATGACCATGGGTCCTGATATAATTCCAGCATTTCTAATTGATGATTGTTCAACTGTATTCACTAAAGCCCTCCTAATAATTTTCAATTTAATTGTCAGTACTTCGAAATTTTCTCAACAATGGAAAAATTCACGTGTGTGTCCAGGTTACAAAAAGGGGGAAAACAGTGACATAACAAACTATAGGCCCATCACTATTATTTGTAACTTCGGGAAAATTTTTGAAATTTTTCTTCACGGTTCTATGTACACTCACGTATCTGGTTTAATATCTATTGATTAACATGGCTTTATGAAGGGTCGATCTACAGTAACGAACCTTGTGTGCAAAACGCAATTTCTTTGCGAAGGTCTTGATCGAGGGGGTCAGGTAGATACTATCTACACAGATTTTTCTAAGGCTTTTGACAGGATTGACCACGGTGCTTTGATTTCTAAACTTGACAAATTTGGTCTCTCAAAATCGTTACTTCTTTTAATACAGTCATATCCAGAGAATCGACATCAATTTGTTCAGTACCGTGGTTATAAATCGAATAGCTTCTTGCAAAGATCTGGCGTGCCACAGGGTTCGACACTAGGACTGCTCTTCTTCGTAATGTACATTAATAATATTTTTGAAAGCTTGGATACTAATGTTTACTTCCTCTTGTATACAGACGACCGATAATGTTCATGATTGTCAAATTCTGCAAAAAATCTTGGATATCATCAATTCCTGATGCATCAGCAACTAACTACCCCTCAATACTAGCAAATGTAATGTCATGTCATTTGGCCGGAAGCATAATCTGTACGTACAATTATAATATCGATAATGTTGATTTACAAAGACCTGATATTATTAAAGACCTTGGCGTGTATTTTGATCCTAAATTGTCATTTAATGAGCACGTCGAAATGGTAACTATTTCTGCTTTTAGGAGTCTTGGCTTTGTAATCAGGAACTGCAAAGATTTTAAAAATGTCAACACTCATCATTTACTCTATGTAACATTTGTTAGATCTTGCCTTGAATATGCTTCAGTTATGTGGAACCCAATTTATAATGTCTATATATTACAATTAGAGAATATTCAGCGTAAGTTTTTAAAATCATCTGCAGTGTACACTCTTGAGGGCACTTATTCACCTATTGGATTTCCACAAAATATATTGTTAGAAAAATTTAACTTGCCAAGTCTTACCAAACAAAGAATATCTCAATCAATAATGTTTCTATATAAAATTGTTAATAATCGTCTGAATTGTATTAACCTATTAAATCAAATAAATTATAAAATACCTAGAATTTCTGCTCGCCATAACAACTTATTTATTTCACACATATTAAGAACTAATATTCTCTTGGCCTCTCCAATACACCAAATGTATGTCAACTATAAAATAGAGGATTGTGTTGATATATTTTTCTGCAATAAAAGTGTAATTAAAAATTCTGTTTTGCATCTAGATGTTTTGTAATCTACTGTATTCTTTATTTATCTGTATATGTATGTGTATGTATATGTACAAGTGTATATTTATGTGTATATACAATACAATGTTTTGTTTGTATATATTATACAGTGTGGAAATTAAGTAACGTATAAATTCAGTAATTCCGTTGATATTAATTTTTTTGGAAAAAATCTCGAAGGGGTAGAGCGATTTTTACTTCAGCAAATATTTTCAGTCTATTTTCAGTTTCTTATGTCATTTATTTTTTAAGTTATGACGTCATCGACTTTTTTTTAAATGACAACCTATATCTTTTATTATTGATTCTGGTAGTAGTTTTTATTCCGGTTCCGACCGTATAAATTTTCAATATGTTATTATTTGAAAAAATCGAGAAAAACAGTCTTAAGTTTCAAATAATGAAAATTCATTAAAGTGGGTAAATTTATTTAGTTGCCGGTGTATCACATTAGTTACGGCTGTCAGAATTACACAATTTGTAAATGTCACAATAGAATATTTTGCTTTTTCTAAATTAGAAAAACTATTTTATTAATAAAAATGGTACAATTGAGCGACAAACAGAGAATTGAAGTGTTAATAATGATTGGTTATGGCGATAGAGCTAGAACACATCACGAAGTGTGTCATCTTTTTTAGAGAAAAATACCCGGATCGGCCCGTAAATCAATCAACAATTAGTAGGATTGAAAAAGAATTTCGGGAACATGGGCGTTGTAAAGAATCTTCCAAAAACTGGACGTCCGGCGACATTAAATGAAGATGCACAACTTGATGTGCTACTAGAAATTGAAAACAATCCACATTCAACTAGCAGAAGCATTGCTTTGAACCACACTACAGTTCTAAAACTTTTGAAAGTTCAAAAATTCCACCCATATAAGGTGCACTTGGTTCATGAGTTGACAGAAGATTACTTTGATCGTAGGCAAGAGTTTTGTGAACAAATGATGGAACCGCGATCCAATGTTTTCCCAGCGTGTTTTATTTTCGCATGAGGCAACATTTTGTTTAAATGGCCTGATCTTACGCCATTAGACTTCTTTTTATGGGGGGTAGTTAAAAAGTAAAGTGTACAACAATCGACCCAATAATTTAGACAAAGAATTCAACATGAGATTAGGTTAATATCGCCTCAAACTATTCAGAATGTGAGAAATGAATTTTATAATGGTCTTGGTTATTGTCAAATGGTACAGGATCATCAATTTGAACATTTAGTGTAAATGTAATTTAACAACTGTTATTTCTGTGCTTATTTTTGTGTTTGATGATATTGTTAGTTTTTTTTCGGGTTAATCAATTTAGTTTTTTTTCTGGTTAATCAATTTAGTTTCTTTTTATACCAATGTTTGCCTCACGAAGTTATCGTTATTACTATGAATTGAGCAGATAATAAATTTCTAGTTCAATTCTTCAACTATTTGTATAATTTCAAAATAAAAACGAATGTGCCGTCGATAACTTTCCGTCAAACTTAGGCAACTAGATAAATTTTCCCAATTTAATGAATTTTTATTATTTGAACTTTAAGACTGTTTTTCTCGATTTTTTTCAAATAATGACATAATGAAAATTTTATACGGTCGGAACCGGAATAAAAACAGCTACCAAAATCAATAATAAAAAATATAGGTTGTCATTTAAAAAAAAAGTCGATGACACCATAACTTAAAAAAGTGAATGACATAAGAAACTGAAAATAGACTGAAAATATTTGCTGAAGTTAAAATCGCTATACCCCTTCAAGATTTTTTCCAAAAAAATTAATATCAACGGAATTACTGAATTTATGCGTTACTTAATTTCCACAGTGTATATTTAATTAAGAAATTTTTTTATTGTGTATTTATCTATACATGATTTCAATGTACCTAATCCTGTAATTGGGCTCCTGCCTGTTGGAATTTGTATTTAAATAAATAAATAAATAAATGAATAAATAAATAAATAAATAAATAAATAAATAAATAAATAAATAAATAAATAAATAAATAAATAAATAAACAAACAAACAAATAAATAAATAAATAAATAAATAAATAAATAAATAAATAAATATGATGCCTATAATGGGGTGGGTGGCATCTCCAGAAATAAACATTTGTGAAGTAGCACATCAATATCAGTGTAACTATTGTTTATTTATCAATTAAAACATAATCCTAAAGCTAGCTTATAAAATATATATTAATAATTACTAATTAATGCCATATTAGTGGACAATAATTGTTTTGAGTTCTATCACTTTTGTTGTGTAATTGTAAATCTGTTTACTATCAAAGGATCGTGTTAGCATGCTGTTAATAATATTATTGGCATAACAGTTTGAACAGATGCGCTTAGTCCCAAATTGGATAATTCCCACTGATATTTAACATTGTATTAAAACCTATGGGAAATTTATTCTGGAATTATCCCTTTGAAATTTCCCCGTGCGGTTTTATACAATCCTAGTTTAAGCATATGCAAATTTGTATAGGTTAACAACGAATTAATAAGTGCGCGTACATTTTATGGAATAGTTAATTTAACGCTCTTATTTCAATATTTTTTAAGCACATCTCTGCTCCCGTTACCTCTAGTATGAACACACCTAGTAAACAAAATTAATGAAAATTTGTGAGTTGCAAAAACAATCTTGAGGAGAAAATATTTTTGGAATCAATATTAGCTTCACCTGTCCAAATTCGGTTAATATCAGATTAAATAATAGTATATTAGATTATTTTTAATGTAAAGTATGTATTCGTACTTTTCAAGAGACGCATGAGTGATAAAAGTAAATTTCATAATTGCAATATGTGGAGTGGGTATGTTTTTACTCATAACTATATCCCGGATAATACGTCCGTCATGATGTAAAAAGCCATCTCTTTTCATAACACACAGAATAAGAAACACAACACACTACATTAATTAGACAAATCCCATGTTCAAGCGAACTGCGCTATTATGCCCGATGGGCACAGATAGATATTTTAATTTTGTAGAAGTGGCCTTAGTGACTATAGGTTTGTACAGAGTGTTTCCGAATAACTGCTGTCGAGGAATTAGGGAGCTGATTATAAATTCGTCGACCTTTCAAAATTAAAGAGAATATCCGAAATTTGTATCGATTTGTATTCGATCCTCGGTTCACAGGTGGTATTGCTAAGATTTTAAAGATGTAGATTTGTCAGTGGGTCATTCATCGGGAAACAAACTACAACAACTTTTAGGCAATCCAAAAGACAAAATTGAAACAAATGAAAAGTCGGGGATTTCCGAAATTAGCTGTAAGGGCAGTAAACAAAAATATGTTGGACAGACTAGACGGTCAATTCAAACTAGATTCAAAGAGCATATAGCCCATTTCAAATAGGGTAGAAGAGATAAGTCTAGTGTTGCCCAACATGCGTTCGCCAAACCGTGACAATATTTTAGGTATAAATAGGGTAGATTGTTAGCATAAGTTTAGTTTTAATCATCTCCAGATGATGACAACTTGGTTGGCGAAACGTGCGTCGAATTCAGTATATAGTGTTTTGGTGTTTCGTGGAAAACTACGTCAGTGTTATCTTCACATCAAAGGTTCCAACCCACTCCAGGAGCTGATTATACATGAAATACGTAAGAAAGGTTCATATTTCTGAAAAGACATATGTCCTTTGGGAAACTATGAACCCTGAAACTGTTAATTAATTTATTTAAGGAACCCATTAAGGAAGAGTTGTAAAATTTGGTATATCATTTAGTCTTAATATACATCTTTATTCTATGACTATTACTTTTTCAACCATCCATTTTTTACTCATATTTTTTTTTGAAAATTTAATAATTGAATATAATTATTTAATGACAATTACTAAAAACGTTCCTTTGACAATATTTGTAACACCAACCATCACAGAGCAGTTACACTGTATTAGAAACATTTAAATCACTTGGCAAATCCATCGCCAATGGGAATCCAGCGCTACTCAAGATTGTCATGTGATCTACCGTTAATAAGAGGGAGGCAAAATTACTAATATTAGTACTAATATATTACTAAAATGATAATGAAGTATTTTTAACAATCCATAAGTAAAAAACTAAATCAAATGCTCAAGACATGTTGATCCAACTATGAAGGTGACTCATCATAGAATTTTTGATATATTCAAATATACCTAGTTTATTCCTGATGATTTCATATGAGTTCTCGCCAAGTTATAATGGCATGCACTACAAGTTCATACATCTATGGTTTTATATATCCCCACAAAAAATAATCCAAGGGTGAAGGCGGCCAAGCTGTAGGTCCAATCCAGGTATTAGCGTATATTTTATTCAGGTGTTCTATTAATAAAACGCCGAAGTATGGCGGAACTACATCATGAATAAACCACATGTTAATTCGAGTTTTTAAGGAACATCAGATAACAAATTTAACGAAAGTAAATTAACTACACCTTTCCGTGTCAAATCTATTTCATCAGTGACGAAAATCATTGCTAGAAACAAATGATCCTTAACACATTTTTCAAAAAACCAGTTGAAGAAAGTAACTCTGGATTGAAAATCTTCATGATCTAGTTCCAGTACAATTTACAAGTGATGTACTGCTTACTTAATACCCTCCACATATCGAGAGAAGAAACTGCTTCATGAAGTCATGCTTGGATTGTTAGCAACTCTATGTAAGATCCTCTCTTCCCCTGAAAGAGTCAAACATGGCGATTTCTTCTGCAGTCATTGCGATTCGGGGTAAAGATTAGTTTCGTTTAATCCGTGATGAAGGCGAACCCAATTTCTGTCGCATGAAATACGACGATTCGGGAACTCTTTCTCCATGCTTTAAGGCCATTGCGGTTGACCCCTTCGTAAAATAGATACATGTCTGCCATTTCTGTGTTGATACTCTTCCATTTCAATTGAAAAATTAAAGACAACACAGATATTACAGTTTGATTTTTGATTTCGCCAATAGACATCAGCCTACTTCATATAAAAGTGACCGTTTTAACATCGAGATAATTTCTGCAGTTACGTTTGTAAACAATTATTATAGCAGAGGATCCGCATTAAAGATGACCTTCACCCATCCGTTTAATGGATGAAAAATATTTTATATTAATTTTAATATGTTATAAAATATATCGCGAGTGGGTTGGCTAAAAAATTAATTAAAAATTCAAAAATAACTTTTTTTTAAACATTGCACTCATTTGTTTAAGGAACAAATTTTATTCCAATCGAAACTATGAAGCCTTAGAATATTCAAACGTTAGGTTGTCTATTTTTTTCCTGGCGTAACTATTGGGTTGGCAGGTATAAACAGGTAATTCGATACTAGTAATTTACATTCATCTGTTTAATGAATAAATCTTATTGTAACACGAGCCGTTTTTTAATTACTTGCGATTAAGAGCAATATTCCACTAGCCGCATGCGACTAACCGCGCGCGATTCCTATTTATATGGAGTTTACATTACCAATAACCACTGAAGCGGCCGTTAATCGTGAATCGCGCAGATTGTAATAGAATACGCGACAACGGTCGACTCTAACAGTCGTGTGCGACTCTAATATTATTATTAGCTGCAGCTGCATCATTTGTAGCCGCGCGTGATTGCGGCCGCTCACGGTTAGCCGCTAAGTGGGTGAACAGCTGATCGATCTTTTATAATATAATACACAAGCAAGTTTTAATATTTTTAAAATTATACATAATAACAATTCAGCCGTCACGATTGTAGAAATGTGTCATTATTTACTTTTGGTAAGTGTAATTTCTGTCTTAATTTTATTTAAAACCGTATCATAATTCTAACGGATTAATACAGAATACGTAGATAGTTTTTTTACGATTTTTATGACGAAAACGTACGAAATGCCAGAAATGAATATTACTGCCGATTTTCGAACAAAAAAAATCTGAAAATCGGTTGACCCTGCAGGCCAGCCCTGAAACCTCCCGCTATTTTCGAGCTTAAAGCCCTCAAAAATATACGTATTAGTTAATTTTTGAGCTCTCCTAGCTCAAAATATTATACACATACATTTTCGAGCTCTACGATTAGGTGAAAAATCTTGAAGTTATATTAAAAAAACCATTTTTTTTGTAATTTTTGAACTGCGATGTCTTTTGAACAAATTAACCAATCGAGATGCAGTTTGCAGCATTCAACGCAGTTTTTCAAGTACAAAAAGTTATGTTTATACCAAAAATCGATCCGCCAAAAATTTTGAATATTATTTCAAGAAACACTTTTTTTGCAGATTTTTCGTAATCGATATCTCTCGAAAGAATCAACCGATTTTGATGCGGTTCGCGGCGATCGACGTTGTTCTATAAGGAAAAGAGCTGATTAGATTTTGAAATTGATCGGTTTAGTAGTCTAAAAGATATTCCAAAGAAACAAATTTTTAAAAATTTTATTTTTGAGATTTCTCAAAATCTACTGGGCCGAACCGGTTCTACTTCACAGAAGATGAGTCAACCCCTTTAGAATGCCGCAAACCGCGTTTCGATCGGTCAAGCCATTCAAATGTTATGAGAGGTTTACATACACCGTACACACATACACACACACACACACATACATACAGCCATACAGACACCATTGTGGGAATAATCAGAATAGCTTCTTAGGACCTCAAAACGTCGAGATCTGACAAAAACTCGATTTTCGAAAATCGGGGTGAAACCAATAATTTCCCGATTTCTGAAAATTTTCAATTTTCTTAGCGGGAAGTTAAAAATTTCTTCAGGGAAAATATTTATTCTGATGTTGCAACGATTTCGGGGAACTGGATCTTTACCTCACAGACGTAAAGAAGTCCCGTGAGGAATAAACATTGATGGCCAAGAGAATATAATTGACTTTCTTCCTTAAAACAGCTTATTTTAAGGCAGCACTTTCGGCACGTATTTAGGTAACACCCTGTAATGGTGTAGGCAAATTTTATATCAAATAATATTTATGAAATCATTATGCCTCAGGATTTCATTGATGATTTTTAACCAAAACAATCAGAACATTTTATTGTATTACATGAAACAATTTCAGACCACATCAAATGCTATTTAAAATGAATTTACATCCATTTTCCGGTTTGCGTAAACGAAACCTCTTAATTTAATACATTTTGTATCTTCCCTTATTAAATGATCCGACTGGATTATATTAAGGTTTGCAGTGTGTATTTGAATCATTTAACCGGTAAGGACATTCAATTTAGAGGATTTAAAGTGCAGTCAAGAACGAATTCTTAATTTACGTTACCATCTCAAACTGCGAAGGATATGCTGCTCAACTCGTAATGAAACTGAAGGTGTTGAAGCACAAGTCAACTTAATAACTGACGTCTGAGATGTATTTAGCCTGAAAGTTTAACTAGTTTATTGTTTACTTATCTATAATGGAAAATGTACTGTAGTGAAATGTCTAGGTATTAGCTCCGCTCTGATAAAATCTCAGTTAACTTAATAGGATTTAACTACAGGGCTTTATTACCGTCAAGTTCAAATAAATAAATAACTTTTTATAGTTATTCTAAACCCGGCCAGTTTTAAGAAATTGACTGACGTCGGTAAGAGGAATGGTGTAACTTACAAAGACTTACCTCTTATTCATGTCCGTTAACAGTTGTTTATGGTTGTCAGCGTACACGTGCATCATCAATATACCTTCTATAGTATACGCTGCTGTTTGTGCAGCCACGTGTATACGGGGTGGCCATTATCTATCACCTTACATGGCTAACTTTTTTATTTGCAGAGTTACAGAATCGGTAAAATCAGCAAAATTGGGCAGAATGTGAGAGCAATTGATTGCTGTATTGAGAATTGTGGTATGTTTTCAGGTTGCTGAATTATACTGAAAAAACTGAAAATGGCTGAATTTTTAAATATTAAATAACTTCGAAACCATTAATCTTAGGAAATCCGTGAAAATTGTTATCAACATCAATACCAATTCCATGGCTGACACGATTCTCAAGATGTAACATAAACTTGAATTTTCCTAAATGGAAATCTTAGTAGGCTATGGGCTTATAAGAAAGCTTATTTTTTTCTGATTTCAAAGATATAAACATTTGTATGTCTATTTAAAAAAATGCAAGTTTATGTTATATCTCGGGAATCGTGTCAGCCATGGAATTGGCAGTAGGTTTATTGAACTCTACGTAAAAATATTTATTGATAACAATTTTCAAGGATTTTCTAGGATTAACGGTTTCGAAGTTATTTAACATTAAAAAAATCGGCCATTTTCAGTTTTTTTCAGTATAAATCAGCAACCTGAAAACAAACCACAATTCTCAATACGGCAATCAATTGTTCTCGCCATTTTGCCCAATTTTGCTAATTTAAACGACTCTGTAACTTTGTAAATAAAAAAGTTACCCATGTAAGGAGTAGATAATGGTATATTTCATTTTTTTGTTACGCATGCATGTTTAAAATAAATAATCTGTAGATTCTCTAGATAAATGATGCAAAATACACAAAAGGCGAAGTATTTTATTATTAATAACTGAATAATGAATACTAAACATTTTTTTGGTTACAAAATAAAATAGCTAGGTATGAATAACATTATTGTTGTCTCCAAATTATTAATTTTGTGTTTTTTTTTCATCTGTTTATAATTCCTGTTAATAAATTTAAGAGTGTAAAATATTCTTAGTTTTTCTTAAAGCACTTTTTTTTTTCGACATTTAAGAACATTTACCGATACAGCGCTTTTACTAAAACGAAGTAAAAAAATCGCTGAAAATATGTTAATTGTTTGCGTATGAAAACAAAGGATCGATGTCCTTAGTAATAATTAAATTTCGTAAAAATTTTGTATTCTCTTTAATATTTTCACTAAAAACAACGTGCATTTTTTTGTGACATTTTTTATTATTGGGTAACCCCCGTAAATTAGCAGTAATAAAGATGAGTGTAAATAACAAATTTATATTTTATATTTTGTGCAGATAAGGTTACTTACCTTTTAGGATCACGAGGAAAATAAATAAAATATTTAAATTTTCTAATGCACATTGTATTTTTAAAGCTTTTCTAACAACAAACTGGTCCTGCTTTTTATATGCAGACTCCATGGCACCGCATTAAAAAGCAAACAAAAACAGTATTGACAACATGACAACTAAATAAAATATTAATTGCAGCAGGGCACTAACAAAGACAGTAGTTTATGGGATGAAGAATATGCAGTATAAAAAAGTACAATAATAGGTAGTGTTTATTCATTTACAATTTATTTTCGATATGACAAATAAAAAAGAAAAGCTGCGATATATCGCTGTAAAGAGACTTTTTAGTCTATCCAATGCAATGAAAATTCGATATGGCGGCGACAAGACAAATAATCAAAAGTAACTCAAAAACGGAACGCTCAGTATTAATTTTGATGCTATAAATCAATTACTGATATATGAAAACTCTAGTATTTGCAGTTTCAACTTGAAGTATGCTTGAGTTATATCTAAATCCAGGGATTTCATATTTTCCCATATATCTCGTAAATGGTCGGAGTGTTTTCCATTCGATTGCTTTTGCAAGTCGTTTAACCTACTTAACTATAATTAAGAAGTACTTTCTGAATTATAAATAAACACATTAATCGGAATTCTAATTTCAATTTGAATTCTAAAGTTTGATGCTTTATAATAAAGTTGGGATATTATAAAGCCTTCTATGACACGATAAAGGCTTAAAATCAAATGAGGTAGAAACAGGCGAGGAGGTCCTGTAATTACTGCCAAACTCATCACCTTCGCTATGCTACCAACTCACAAATAGTTACATAACTATGTGAGACCCGGTACAACTTCACTGCCTAACCTCAAACACACTGCGTCCTCTATTTCCTTAACGATTATTGTAACATAATTAATGTCTCCATAAGATTTAAGACGGAATGAAGTTAGTGTAAAAGACAATTAGCAGCCCACATGGATAGTTAGCAACGTATTAATAGCAAATATGTTGTGTTGTAACGAAACAAAGTAAATTTTGGGCCCCTTATAGCGTAGAAATAAATTTCAATAATAAACGGTGACGACGCGAAACAGTGAAGAGTGTGTATGCATTGGCATAATGAAAATTTCTTTGTATACGAACTTAAAACAAGCGCGAACATTCAGATCTACTACCTACAGTTTATTTGTAAGTGAAATAGCTGGGAGTAAGGGTTGTTGATAAAATAATTAGGAAACTTAACTTTAAGAAGACCCTTTTAAATTCTTTCAAAATGAGTGAGAAATTTTAAAATGTGTGTCGATTCCATATGAATCACGTTTACTCGCGGTTTCAGTAGAAATTTCAAAGATATTGGTGTATCAGTTTGTACATACAAATGACAAAATCGGATGAATGAAGGATCAAAGATTTACCAAATTACTTGTAACGACTGCAATCAAAAGTATATTGGACATACGAGACGTTTAATTCAGAATAGGTTTTAAAAACATACACATAACGAAACTAACTTTGTTCTTATTTCTACCGGCTAGAGCTGACTGATGAAACAGCAGTTGCGCGTCTAAACCTGAAGAAAAGGGACACCGACCGCGACAGCTAGAAATGAAATTTTTCGACTTACTCATCACTACGAAGCGTCACTTTATACTGTGCTTTGCGACTTCGTATATCAAAATACTTATTTTCCTTATTGTATAGCTCATCTCAAATATGGAAGACCAGATAAGTCTAGTGTTGGCCAATTTAAGCAATTCAAGATTAATTAGAGATAACAAATAACAGCTAGATGCATTTGAAGACTTAGAAGTTGCCGTAAACACGGCATGAATAGTGGCCAGATTGTCTATTCTAAGTCTGTTTTATTGTAAGTTATGCTATCCCGTTATTATTATTATTATTTTTTTGTTTAAATAAGATTAAAGTCAATATATTAAAAAACAAATTGCAGTTTACATTGGCATTTATTCAAAACAACAGAACACAAATAGACTCTTTTATTTTATTCTTAATACTAAACAGCAAAAACTTTGGCAAATGATAACTTAACTAAAATTGTCCCGTGAACATAACAAGTTTCTGGATTTTGTTTTGTTAGGAGCCACCTTTTTTTATGTTTTCCACTAAAGTTCTGGTGAACTAAAATGCATGGTTACCGTTTTAGAAAAGGGAAAAAACGTTCCCAGTTATTTAATTCTTAATTTCAATAGCGAGAAAGTCTAATAACTGTAAACACGATGTTCCAAAACGTGGACAACTTTTGCAAATTTCGAAGTTAGATTAATTTTTCGGAGCAGACCTCTCCAACCGGCACCGGCAAGACAGATTTCTCACTAGGTACCTAGTTTATATTGGAAGTGATAAGATCTTACCAGGGGCTGGCTTCTCTACCACAATTTGTTTCCTACTCACAGAAACGTAAAAAACTCCAAGGCAGCAGATCATCTAATCAGCATACTCATGCAAGGTAACGGATTTCAATCAGCACAGTACTACAGGTTTTCTAGAGACCACAGCTCCAAGCCATATCCTCTATACGCTAAGCGTCGCAACAAAGTCTCTCATAAGTAAAGCTGGCCGAGGTGGCTGGAGTACAGCCACGGTCTTGCGCTGGCGTCACACGTGCCGATTTAGAAGTGATTTACGCTGCAGTCTTATTTGAAAGGTTAATGCGTGAGGTTGTACCTATAAATTATACATGATGTCAAACGCGCCAAAGGGTAAAAAACGACCGTACGCTGACACAATGAATAAATTTATCGGTGAATTTCCGGATTTATTCTATGACGGATGCAAAATAACTTGTAAAGTTTGCAATCAAGACTTAATGTGCTGGCACAAAACAGATTGTCGTCGTCATATCAATACCGTGCAACATCAAAATAAAAAAAATGGCATGCCTTTGACAACTCAGTTTATGTTTGATTTACTATTAATGCTGATTACCTGTGATGTTCCGCTGCACATACTGGATAAACAATCATTTCGGGAGTTTTGGAATAAATACAATCCCCAGGTGAACTTACCAAGTCGTACATCGTTACGTAGATATATTCCAGCTGTTCGTGAAGACATTGTAAATAAGATTAAATGTGGAGTAAAAAATACACGGCTCTGGTTATGTATTGACGAGACGACAGATTGTAAAAAAAAATCTATTTTAAATATTATAGTACGTGTACTGGACCCTCTTAAACCAACATTTCCACTTGACTAGCTATTAAAATACTAACTGCGTGTACTGGCGAAATAATTACGCGTGTGATGTTGGAGACATTCGAAAAATTTGAACTTTCAACAAGTCAAGTATTGATGTTTGTGACTGATGGTGCCGCGACAATGCGCGTGGTAGGCCGTTTTCTTCAAAGAGGCAATTGTAGGTTTTTACATGTTACGTGTAAAGTGCATGCGTTACATCTTGTGGCAGAAACGATTCGAAAATGTTTTCCAGAGGTAGATGCATTAATACCAAATACAAAAAAAGTATTTCTCAAATCTCCTAAACGGCTTCGAGCATTTCACAGACAGTATCCTGGTATCCCTGAACCACCAGAGCCGATTCTTACACGTTGGGGAACGTGGTTGAAAGCGGCTTTTTGTTATGCTGAATATTTTCAACAAATAAAAGCTGTGATACTACAGTTCAACCCTAACGAGGCTGCAGCTATTAGGGAAAGCCAGACAAGCTTTCAAGACGTTTCCCTTGAAACCGATTTAAAAACTATTAATAACAATTATAGAGAACTACATGACGCAATAGAAAAATTGCAAAATAGTTCGTTGTCGTCAGTGGAATCGCTGCAAATAGTGGACGACGTAAATACACAGCTACAGGCTATAAATGGCGCAAAAAATAATCGCGTTAATGTAAAATTCGAGAACGTATTACAGAAAGATCTTGATTTTAGCAAATTAAGACAAATTTGTGATGGTGCATCTACAACTTCGTTAAGTGAGTTCACAGATTGTTTTACTTATGCCTGCATTACCTCCGTAGATGCCGAACGGTCATTTTCAAAATACAAACATATTTTTTCACCAAAGCGAACATCGCTGACGGAGACAGCTGTAGAAATATACCTGATGCTATTATACCATAGATCTTCCCCACTTTGTGATGATGACAACCAAATTACTTCATAAATCTGCTTAAAAGGGTGAGTTTTATACAAATTTTTATAAAATGTAATATTATTGTTAAAATTTATTTCCATTTATTGTACTTATTCAAGTATTATTATATATAATATATGATGTAAACATATGAGTCATATGACGGCTCTGTCGGCCAGGTGACCTCGGCCAGCTTTACTCATAAGCACCTATCTTTTTCGTGATTCAACAGTGTCTGGCGATTTTCACTGCCGTCCCCCGTGTCTCCGTGTTGTCCTCTCACTTCCCCCACACTTTTCGAAAAAACCGTCCGATCCATGCTCGCACTAGGTTAAATTGTTGTCGGCGTAGAACTACACGCACAGTGGCGTCACGACAGAGGGGTAATATAATAATTTTCAATAAAATTATTTTAAGCGAGTCTGGAACTTAATGTATAATCCAAACCATTTTAGTTAATCAAAAACGAATGTGGTACAAAACACTTATTCAACGTGTGATATCACACTGAAGTCACCGAGGGTACTTGCTCTCGTTTTGCGATCTGAGAAGGGTACACATACACAGCGTTATTAATGTAAGTTTAATTTTAATAATTTCCCGATGATGCATACTTGGTTAGCGAAAGTGTGTCTAGTTTAATATGCAGTATTCTAATGTTTGTGGGAACTACTTCAAAGTTAAACAAATGTAATGTGTGTCAAAAATAAAAAGACGTAAGCTAATTTAAAAAAAATTACCCTTAAACCTACTCATTTTTAACACCCTGTAGGTCACACCCTGCAATCGTAGTTTCTACTCGTTTTAACAACTTTCGTTAACATCCTGTATAACAAACAAAATATTAAGTGTGGCAAATCGTTTTAAAATTTTAAGATTGAAATTTTTTGCGGGAACACTGTATACGGTGTTTTTGAAATACATGCACATAATCAAATCTGCAAGTCCTTATGAAAATGTGATACAAACCACACACATTGAAATTTGAAAATTAAAAAAAAAATAAAATAAAATAATTTTGAACCCACCTTTATCCCCTCAATCTCGGCGATAGGATTGTTAGGTATGGACAGGGCCTATTTACTGAATTTACATTGTGGCCAAGCCTGCATGAAATCATGAAAAATAAATTAACTCTTCACCTACTTCACCACACACAAAGTTGGCACTTTTAATTAATAAATTATTGTTTGTTTTTAATAAAGACTAGCACCATATTTGTCAAATTCGAAAAATTCGCCATTTATTTTATAACATTTAAATACAACTGAAAATCCGTATACACAAACCGTTGAATGCACTAATAAGCTAGAACACAAAATTTCCAACAATACCATGATTTTACTTAGGTACGCACCACTTACATGGTCTAGTACATACTGACATAGTGAGGCATAAATCGTATGTATCAGTTACGAATTAGTCATGAGCTCAATTGGAAGCTATGACAAATACTATAGGCGCAGGTAATATTATACGGTAGTATTCAATATTATTTTTCTTGATTATTTTTAGACATTTTGAGAAACAAATATTTTTGCGAATACTAGGATAATGTGTATATCTGCCGATTTGAATATATTATGCATATATTTCAAAAAACACCCTGTCTACATAAAAATAAAAGTGTTCTATTTTTGACTCTTACAATCAGTGTTCACATATCGTGCATTCTCGATATCAAATCATTACATTACCCTTGATTGCTGTTATACGTGGTGAATTATTCATACAAAATAGACTGATATGGTTCTTGTATAATAATACTATGTGTAATAAAATTGATGTTGTAAACGCTGTCGACAATATCCGTCAGAATCGTGATATGTTGGGAATATAATAATGATGTGTTGCCCATGAGATTGTAATAATTCCGAGAAGTTTCACATTACACAATAATTGTTGTGTAGCTCTTTAGCTGTTCCTAAGAACATGGAGCGCTTACAGGAGGCTTTTGATTACTTGACAATTACTGTGTATGTAATAATTTCATGTAAAATAATCCTGTGACACCTAAATGCTGCTTAAGAGTCCTCCCTAGTCATGTAAAAGAATCAATTTTGATAAACAAATGTTTCCTCTTTAAAGCAAAAAGTTATGAAATTCTTTTTAATAGTTCATCTTGATTTGAATTTTTTACTAAATTGTTTCCTAATTACTTCCTCACCCCTCAAAGTGAGGAAGTTATGTATTCGTAAAAAAAATTTTGAAAATTTTTATTGCATTTCTGGACGAATCTCGACGAATTATGACGATTCACAAAATTTCAGACAGAAAAAAATCTCTGTCTGTGTGTGTGTTTGTGTGTGTCTGTATGGTTCGCGATAACAGTTTTTGAGTTAAAGCTTTCAAATTTGGTACACACTTTCTAGAGGTCAAGGAAGACATTTAGTTCGTTGATAGCAAAATCGGTCCCAATGTCTAAAAAAAATATTAGTGACATTCCACCACTGTGACTTTTTTGAAACGTCAAAATGTGACTTTTTCGATACGTCAAAGTGACTTTTTTGAAATGTCCAAATGTGACTTTTTTGAAACGTCAAAAATTACTTTTATTATAAACTCCACCACACGTCAACTTTTACTACGGTGTGGAAGTTCTGATCCCCAAGTAATTAACAGCGGTTTTTTTAACTTTGAAGAAGATACAAATTTTTAAAGATTTTACATTTCAACCGTATAGCGGATGAACACTGTTAATGACGCAAGATTTCTCTACATATTTAGTTTTTATTTTAAACGGATAATAATTTACTAAATGTAATATTTTATGTTCTTTGTATATAACCAATCAATTAATAGATTTGTATATTGTAATAGAAAAGTTTTTAGACCGACTTATTAATTGTTGGAAAATTTTTTTGGGTAAGGGTCCTTATTTTGAGAAAAACTACTTTTTTTAACTTGCCGACGTTTCGGTAATTTTTATTACCATCTTCAGGGCACTGTAAGATATAAAATTATGATGTGTAACACTTGTAAAAAATGTAAATAAAAAAAGTGTATATAATATAACATGTGGTACAAACAAGAAAAAAAAAGTTATTAAATAAATAAATGGATATATGCACCTACAAACATACACAAAACACGTACATATACATATAAATAGATATTAAAAATCAGAACATATTAACAATAATTAAAAATATTTAAATATACTTTTTTTAGGGCATCTCAAATTTAATTTAACATCATAATATCACACTTGGTAAAACTGCATATGCAGTGAAAAATAATAAGTACTTACATTAATTATGAGTTTTCCTGGTCACCATAAAATATATATAAAACAGGAAACAAACAGATAAAATCGTTGGGTATTAAGAAACCTTTGATGTACTTATGTAACATATATACACATATATATATATTAAGGTACAATTATCAGACTCTAGTGTGTAATGGTAATGACACGAATATGAATCTTTCTAAACGTTAAAGTATGCAAAACACATGAGAAGGGATAAAAACCATCATAGATAAAAGAGAAAAAAAAACCCGATTATTTGCACAACATCATTAGTAGAACACTGCAAATATTTAAATCACGAATTTAATTTTGATGAAACAACAATAGTAGGTAGACAGCATAATCTTGAAAAGAGAAAATTTCAAGAAATGATCAATATAAAGAAAATTAAGTCAGTTAATTTAAGGAAAGACATTGAGAATTTAAACGCATGTTATTTTAATCTTATTAATAAGTTAGGTAAAAAATAGTTATAATTTAAAATGCATTATTTACAAAATATTAAACAAATAATCAGTCCTTGCCATTATTGCAAATAATCGGGTTTTTTTTCTCTCTTTATCTATGATGGTTCTTATCCCTTCTCATGTGTTTTGCATACTTTAACGTTTAGAAAGATTCATATTCGTGTCATTACCATTACACACTAGAGTCTGATAATTGTACCTTGATATATATATGTGTATATATGTTACATAAGTACATCAAAGGTTTCTTAATACCCAACGATTTTATCTGTTTGTTTCCTGTTTTATATATATTTTATGGTGACCAGGAAAACTCATAATTAATGTAAGTACTTATTATTTTTCACTGCATATGCAGTTTTACCAAGTGTAATATTATGATGTTAAATTAAATTTGAGATGCCCTAAAAAAAAGTATATTTAAATATTTTTAATTATTGTTAATATGTTCTGATTTTTAATATCTATTTATATGTATATGTACGTGTTTTGTGTATGTTTGTAGGTGCATATATCCATTTATTTATTTAATAACTTTTTTTTTTCTTGTTTGTACCACATGTTATATTATATACACTTTTTTTATTTACATTTTTTACTAGTGTTACACATCATAATTTTATATCTTACAGTGCCCTGAAGATGGTAATAAAAATTACCGAAACGTCGGCAAGTTAAAAAAGTAGTTTTTCTCAAAATAAGGACCCTTACCCAAAAAAATTTTCCAACAATTTGTATATTGTGATAATACTTTTTTCTCTATTAATTAGAGAGCTGTGCCTTACTACAACCTCAGAAAACATTGTTTTAAATTTAGGACAGTGTTGCCAAGTCAAATATTTATTCCTTAGTTCTAAGGGCTTCTACACGTAAATAGGAATTTAGGAAGATTTTTGTAAAATATCCGAACTCTAAGGATTCTTCAGCTGTATTTGGAACTTGCTGTTTTTTAGTTATTTAAGCTCATTTTAGGGAGACATTCATTTTTTCATAACTCTGTAACTCGACATAAATTAGCAACTATATTCCGCTGCATAATAAATTAAAATTTGCTATTAATCATCTTTCACGTTTTAATTGAAATATACTTAAACATGTGTTACATATTACATACTGGATAATGGACATATATAAAAGATATATTTATACAGTTTTCGTCAATTTTCAGTAGAGCGCCGCAGCTTCTAATTCAATTATTTCTAAGTTTCTTTTTTTAGAAAGTTTAAAAAAAAGGTTATTAACATTTTTTCTTATAACTTTTACAATTTATGTTTAAAGATTTGTTTTATAGCCTGAGCATATCATTATGTCAAATATATTCTTAATAAATACAATTTTGAACATCAAAATTAAAGAATATTTTCCAATTTTTTTTATTTGCAGTGACTTCGCTAACGACAACGTACTGTTTTCTATTTTTTTTATGCTTTCATGTAATGGTTTATAGTTTTTCGCAATATTTTTTAAAGCTGTATCAACGGAAATATCTTCGAATTTTGTCTGGCTTTCCTTAATAGCTGCAGACTTATCTGGATTGAATTGTAGTATCACAGTTTTTATTTGTTGGAAATATTCAGCATAATAAAAAGCTGCTTGCAACCATGTTCCCCAACGTGTAAGAATTGGCTGTGGTGTTTCAGGAATACCGCAGGGACACTTGCTATGAAATGCACGGAGACGTTTAGGAGATTTAAGAAACACTTTTTTTGTACTTGCTATTAATGCATCCACCTCTGGAAAACCTTTTCGAATAGTTTCTGCCACTAGATGTAAAGCATGCACTTTACACATAACATGTATAAACGTACCACCTTGTTCTTGCAAAGAACGGCCTACCGAATGCATTGTCACGGCGCCATCAGTCATAAACGTCAACACTTGACTTTTTGACAGTTAAAATTTCTCTAACGTCTCCAGCACCACCCTGGTAATTGTTTCGCTAGTACACTGACTTAGTCTTTTGCTAGCTAGTAACAGTGGAACTGACGGTTTAAGAGGGTCCAGTACTCGTACTATAACATTTAAAATAGATTTTTTTTTACAATCTGTTGTCTCATCAACAGATAACCACAGCCGTGTATTTTTTAATTCACATTTCATCTTATTTACCATGTCTACGTGTACAGTTGGTAGATAGTTACATAACGTTGTGCGACTTGGTAACTTCACCTGGGCATTGTATTTATTCCAGAACTCTCGAAATGGTTGTTTATTGAGTATGTGCAGCGGAACATCACAGGCAATCAGCATTAATAGTAAATGAAACATAAACTGTGTTGTCGAAGGCACGCCATTTTTTTTTATTTTTATGGTGTAAACTATTTACGTGAAGTCCACAATCACGCTTATCCCAGCACATCAAATCTTTCTCGCACACTTTACAAATTATTTTAGTATGAATTTATTCACTTTGTCAGCAAATGGCCGTTTTCTACTCCTGCGTACGTCTGCCATGCTTTATTATTAAATTAATATCAACTTATCAACAATACAGTACAACAAATAAAATAAAAACACAAAAACAATATGCAATACGCCCAAGTGACAACGTGTACACAACTCGAAAGCTAATAATAGACTGGACTGGAGAAAGAGTGTCGCGGTCAAGGTGAATGCCGGCGACAGTAAGTACATCTGTACTCTACGACCATGATACACAGAAACGATTTGCAGCTTTACCAATAACACGTTTTTTATGATATTTTGGATCTGTGTTTTTTAGAAAATGTTTACAAACTTTAGAATATTGCAGATGATACAAAAATGAGTAGATACTAGCAGTACTACTGGTAAGTGGACCTTTAGTTTAAAGGCAAGTTGAAGTATACAGTGTGCCCCAGAAAATTCCTGCCAAATGGTAAAATAATTAATAAAGAACAAGTTTTTCAGTATGTACTTCTTAATATTATATTTTAGAAAAACTAATTATACTATAATTATTGTATTCAAGTGACCCAAATTTCACATTTCACATACACTGCATTTGAAAAAGAGGTGTGTCAACTTACATTTTTATAGTTAAATTTAAACCAGAACACTTTTGCCCTAAGGTAATAAGTTAAACTAAAAACACAATTTGAAAAGAGATTATTGAGTTTTTATTAGGCTCTTTGTATATTTATGGGACAGTAATTACATTTTCAAAATATCAGTTCATTTGCTAAGCTAATACTTCAAAACCGAAATAAAATAGTGTCTACTGTAAAGGTATTTTTACGTACAACCTGTGTGACTACAGAATTTATTATAAAATATAAGAAATATGATAAATCGTTAGAAATATTTTTACACTTATTATCGTTTTATAAATAACCCTATAATTCCTAAATAAAATAGAATATTTAGGGATGAAACTTTTTTCAGCCCATCTTGTAAATTACTAATAATCATTAATATGTACGGAAACCGTCTATGACTTCCCTTAGACTTAAATCCGTTTAGGGGAAATAACTAAAGGCTTTTATTTCGCGTTTGAAAAGTTTCTTGAAAGTTCCCAAACGATTTTGTCATTGTAAAAGCGTTGTTACCCTTACCGCAACCGCACCTACGCAAAAAAATTCAACTTTAAAACTTCCGAACAACAAATTAGTACAACCTTTGTGTGGCTCGTATTAACAATAAAATGACGTCCAAATTGTCAGGAAGTTATTTAAAAGCGACATGTAATGGCACAGAAAACGAAATATATTTTATGTTTGGACGGCATATAAATTTTTTTAATTGAAATATTACCTAGATTCTAGGCTTCCCGGGTTACTTTTTTTTGCATTGTAGTTTTTATAGTTAATTATTCAATTAACTAATTCTTATGTTACCCTTTGTTTTATATTCATATCCTTCAATTTTATTAAAAAATAATTTCTTAAATTAAAATTAAAAAAAGGTAACTGTCTTTTTTGGTATTCTGTCCTATTCTCTGTCTTAACACAGTATTGCCCTGTGTTCATAATTACTAACACAAATAACAAATATACACATATTTTCATTTGTTTGCCAATATATGCAGTGGCGGTTCTTCAATAAGTACTGCAAAAGCTGTGATACTATAGTTCAACCCTAACGAGGCTGCAGCTATTAGGGAATGCCAGACAAGCTTTCAAAACGTTTCCCTTGAAACAGATTTAAAAACTATTAATAACAATTATAGAGGACTACACGACGCAATAGAAAAATTGCAAAATAGTTCGTTGTCGTTAGTGGAATCACTGCAAATAGTGGACGACGTGAATAGAGCTACAGGCTATAAATGACGCAAAAAATAATCGCGTTAGTGAAGTAGATGTCGAACGGTCATTTTCAAAATACAAACATATTTTTTCACCGAAGCGAACATCGCTGACGGAGACAGCTGTAGAGACATACCTGATGCTATTATACTATAGATCTTCCCCACTTTGTGATGACGACAACCAAACTACTTCATAAATCTGCTTAAAAGGGTGAGTTTTATACAAATTTTTATAAAATGTAACATTATTGTTAAAATTTATTTCCATTTATTGTACTTATTCAAGTATTATGGTATGATGTAAACATATGAGTCATATGACGGCTCTGTCGGCCAGGTGACCTCGGCCAGCTTTACTAATAACTAATACTGGCAGAAATGTGCGGTGGGACATTGGCGTACAGATCGTAATAGGCGTAATAAAAGAAATTAACTAGTAACAGGAGCAGTAAACTGTTAAAATTTATAATAATGTATGCACAACTTACTCTATTAACTAGCTTGATGAAGAACTCGCTTGGTTATCACAAACTGAAGAAGATCTGTAAAAACTTTGCAGCATCAGGTGTGTTTCTATAGTTGTTTCCATGACTGATGTTCGCTGTGGTAAAAAAATATGCTTATATTTTGAGAACGACCGTTCGACGTGTATTGATGTAATACAGGCATACTTAAAATAGTCTTTTAATGCACCTTACGGATCTGGGGTGCATCATCAGTATCATCACAAATTTGTCTTAATCTGTGTTACATCTGGTTACGTTGGTCGTCAAATGTAACCGGGGAACCCCTGTGGTACCGTGATTTTAGTTTCGCCCTGTATTAGGATGACTCTTAATACAAGAGGAAACCAAATCAGGTATTTATGGAAAAGCCTACACTTTACCTGTCAATAAGAACTATTCTTATTGACAAGGAAAGCGAAGAAATTTCCTGTGCCTGCGGCTAGCTGATTTTTTTTGGGAGGCAAGGGCCGTGCGTTTCTTGTTCCCTGAGACCTTGGTTCACTATTATTCACTTCAAATAATTCTATCAACGAGTAGTAGGCGAGGATGAATAAGTAATATAAAAAATTATTTTTATTTTAAGGGCGCCATCTGCAGTTTTACCAGTGATTACTTTTTTCATCCCCCCGACTCAGAACCTACAGAATTTCTGTCTAAGGTAGAGACAGAATAAAAAAAATTAATTAATAAAATTAAGTATTTATTAAACCAACAGCAAAGTATACTTTCCACAAATTGGTAATTTAGAATTACCGACAAATATATATACAAGAATTTATTACGAGTGGGTGAAACTCGTTCACCGAACTCAATCGAAAGTAAAATAACTTGCCACACTCCAGCGAAGGCTGACCTGAGATGGAAATGGTGGCGTAGGTCTTGAAGTTAACGTTTTCTCTTCTGGTATGGACACCTAGTTTCTTAATACATAGTCTACCGATGAACTGAAACGTTACTCAAAATTGTGGAGCTCATATCACGTTACAGTTACAGATGAATTCTGGTCATCCAAATAAAACATCCACGGAACTAATCCTCTGGATCCAAGAATCGTGACTTTTTAATTTGCCAATGTGCAAATATTAATGTCCAAATGAAATTGGAAGAGTGTGAAATATAAATTCACAAAAAAAATTCCTGATGAATATTTAAAATTCCTAATTAATATTAGCTGAATTTTATCAAACGATGAATAAATGTTAACGATTAATATTACGTTAACGTTATATTAGACGATGAATAAATTTTAGGAATTTTATTCAATGATGAATAATATTTTAGCGATGAGTTATATTAGCCGGCTTCAGACTATATATTTAAGAAAGGAATTAATAGAAACATATTATTAGAACATGTGTCACATCTTCACAAAAAATTAAAAAAATTAATTATTAACTTTTCCTTAAAAATATACGTCTTGAAGAGAATTTACAAGAAAAATATATCATTTAAAACTATTAGTATTACCTGATGGTTATTCACAACACTAGTAAATTAAGATAACATTTCAAAAGTTGTTACTGATTAATGTTATCGATTGTCTGCCAATAGGTGTTGCCGGTACAAAGTTGATTATTAAAATGGCCTTTCATCCTGTTTCTATCAAGGAGGTAAACTAGTTTGATATAAAAAATCAAACTTTATAAAATAAGATATGAAAGTAACTAAAATAATTTCATAATATATCACAAATAATATTTAATGATTAAAATCCACTATAAGAATAGTCTAATAGTACTACATAACACATGAATTACACAATGAGATTTAAATTAATTATTCCCAAAAGTAGATCGTAACGCTATTTATGAGCGGTATAAGTTGTCTCCCTACTGGTAGACAGCGGAGAAGTTTATGAGACAGAAAACTTTAACAATAGTAGCCGACGGTCAAACCAACCAACGGCAGTCGCAATTCTTCTGAAAGGAAAAGTATGGAACAGCTGTTCCCAACTTGTGATTTAATTAATATCGACGTAAATATTGAATATTTATCTAATAAAGTAATAAATGATTGCATATTTTATGTGACACATATTTCTAATTATATTTTCTTTCAGTGTGAAAGCGTTAACTTTGGGGACTGTTATTACAACAAAAGTACTTAAATAATAAACAACAATATTGGATAATGTAAATATGTACAAGATACTATTAACTTACATGGTAAACATAATAATTCCTTAATAAATATGAGATCGACCAAAGGTTAAACAGAAATTCTTCACCTACTAAAAATACTCTATTATAAACAATTGGGAACCAGATAGATATTTGGACGTTATTGTTTATTTATCATTATATTCCGGACAGTGACGTTTTTGAACGGAACATCTGGCAAAACCGGCGTCTTGCTAAAACACACGTGTTAACTTTTCTCTAACGGGATCATTTTTTGCGTCGCCTATAGAGTGTAGCACTAGATTTACTTCGTCCACTATCTGCGGTGACTCCGCTAATGACAAAGCATTGTTTTGTAAGTTTTGTATGGCGTCATCTAATCCTTTATAGTTCTTGTGAATAATTTTTAATGCTGTTTCAATGGAAATATCTTCGAATTTTTTCTGACTTTCCTTAATAGCTGCAGCCTCATCAGGATTTCATTGCAGTATCAAAGATTTTATTTCTTGTAAATATTCAGCATAATAAAAAGCTGCCTTCAACCGTGTTCCCCAACGTGTAAGTATCGGCTGTGTTGGTTCGTAAATACCGGGACACTTGCTGTGAAATGTGCGAAGACGTTTAGAAGATTTAAGGAACACTTTTCTTGTACTTGCTATTAATACATTTACCTCTGGAAAACCTTTTCCTGCCACAAGATGTAAAGCATGCACTTTACACGTAACATGTACCAACCTACAACCATGTTTTTGAAGAGAACGATCTACCAAACGCATTGTCGCGGCACCATCGGTCACAAACATCAACACTCGACTTGTTGATATATCAAATTTTTCTAACGTCTCTAGCACCACCCGCGTAATAGACGGAGAGCTAGCTACATAAAAAAGCAAGGTATAAGGTACATGAAATGTGAATAGCTAGAGAGGTTCCATTAGCGCTCCCGAACACCGAGTGGCCAGTCTACCAGCGCGATTAGGAAGATTAAGGCGGGGGCGGACGGTCAAAGATGACCAATTTTATAATGAAAAAAATGATAATGCTCATGGATAAAAATTATTGGGAAGTGATGTATTTGTTACTACGAAACGCGGAAAATTATTGGCAGACGATTTCGTGGAAGAGAAATGGCCGGCAGACTTCAACAAAGCGGCGTTATCTTTAGTGAGAAAAAAATGATAAGCCTCATGATTAAAAATTGTTGAGAATGATTGTTAAACTGTTGAGGAAGCTATGTTGTCAATGGCAGACGAAAATATGGAAGACAACATCGGGACAGACTGTATTGAAGAGCGCGGTCTCGATCGCGCTTAACGATTTAGTTCCGTACGATGCATTATAATGATTTATTATTTTGTTAATTATATTATGACCACAATAAGTTAACAATTCCTATATTATACAAGTGCTAAAAGATATGTTTACCATGAAAATATTTAACAAATAATATAAATAAATTATAGACTTATTCTATTTCGCTCTTTGTGTCGGATTCATCGTACTGCATATCTTCCCCGTTTTCGCAATCGATGTCATCCTCAGATTGGATTTCGTTAACATCTGTTGAAAAACAAAATTAAAAATTAAAAATAGCTATTAACAAATATAAGAACGAAAGCGTGTGGAAATATTTGTACCTTCAGGCTGTTCTTGATCGATAATAAGGTCTTAACGCTAGATGGTATCTGAGGTCCATCGAACCATTGGAACTGGTATTTGGAGTCGACTATTACCCATCCGTAGTCTTCTGGTACCAAATTAGTCGGAACTTTCTTGTGAGCGTGGCTCCACAATCAGGCGATATACATGGATCTTAAGAATTGTGGTCTTAATTCCGCTGCATAAAGAGGTATCGATGAAGCATCAAAATTTTGTAGGCTTTTTTTTTAAATGATTTGTTGACGTTATTGACTTTGTAATTTTTAAAAAAAAGCGCGAAACGAGCATTACCTACCGAATCAAGTGATTTCATCGTATAAAGTGAACAAACAAATTTTTCAATATTTCGAAATACAGTAAGTCTATCACAATCTTCATTGCTTAATTCAGCAAATGCGCATTGAAATTGTTCGCTTAACAGTATTAATTTTAAAGGACGCTGTTTTCCTTTTCTAAAAAAAAGCTGGATTGAAATCACATCCAGTGAATGCATGAAACCCTGATAAAGATTTACAAAATAATTCTCTGTGTCTATCATAAAGTGCTGACAAGTGAATTATACGCTGTTTGCTTAAAATACCCGTTTGAATCCAAACTTTGCTATTCTTTTTTAGCTTATCCATGTTGGCTAGCATTATAATAAGTATGTCCGTGTCGGAACATTTTATTATAATGTTAGCTTCCTCCGAAATATTGCACGCGTGAAAAATTATTTTCGTATCAGCTTCTTCATGAGCTTCTAGCGTGAAGATATCATTTATCGAAAATGGGATGGGTAATAGTCGACTCCAAACCAGTTTCAATGGTTCGATGGACCTCAGATATCATCTAGTGTTAAGACCTTATTATCGATCAAGAACAGCCTGAAGGTACAAATATTTCCACACGCTTTCGTTCTTATATTTGTTAATAGCCATTTTTAATTTTTAATTTTGTTTTTCAACAGATGTTGACGAAATCCAATCTGAGGATGACATCGATTGCGAAAGCGAATAAGATATGCAGTACGATGAATCCGACACAAACAGGGAAATAGAATAAGTCTACAATTTATTTGTATTATCTGTTAATAAAAAAAATTATTTTAATGGTAAACATATATTTTAGCACTTGTATGATATAGGAATTGTTAACTTATTGCCCTCATAATATAATTAACAAAATAATAAATCGTTATAATGCATCGTACGGAACTAACTCGTTAAGCGCGATCAAGATCGCGCTCGAGACCACGCTCTTCAATACAGTCTGCCCCGATGTTGTCTTCCATTTTTTCGTCTGCCATTGACAACATAGCTTCCTCAACAGTTTAACAATCATTCTCAAAAATGTTTAATCATGAGGCTTATCATTTTTTTCTCACTAAAGATAACGCCGCGCGCCGCTTTGTTGAAGTCTGCCGGCCATTTCTCTTCCACGAAATCGTCTGCCAATAATATTCCGCGTTTCGTAGCAACAAATACTTCACTTCCCAATAATTTTTATCCATGAGCATTATCATTTTTTTCATTGTAAAATTTGTCATCTTCGACCGTCCGCCCCCGCCTTAATCTTCCTAATCGCGTTGGCAGACTGGCCACTCGGTGTTTGGGAGCGCTAATGGAACCTCTCTAGCTATTCACATTTCATGTACCTTATACCTTGCTTTTTTATGTAGCCAGCTCTTAGACTATAATTGTTTTGCTAGTATAATATAATGAAGCAGTCGCAAAAATATGTATTTTGTAAAAAAAGAAAATGTAAAATGTAATTAAATAATAAATTTCCTGAATTTTTTTGCTATATTCGTATTGAATTTACGTGGTTATGTTGAAACTGATAATTCTGGAAGAAATATATACTGCGAAATGGCTTGGACGAACATTCTTGTTTGTCTTTAGACTAAAAATATGCATTATAAAGCGTTGAAGTAGGTTGGAACTTTTGATGTGAAGATAACACTGGCATACTTTTCCACGAAACACCAAAACACCATATACTGCACTCGACTCGCATTTCGCCAACCAAGTTGGTGTCATCTGGAGATGATAAAAAAAACCTACAAAAGTGGTGACGTGATATTCGGTATGCTCGAAATAACACATTAAATTTACAAATTTGACGAAAATGGATATGAATTATGAAAAACGACATGACCTTGCTAGTAACCGTATTCTGGATTGATGTGCACATTTTGAGCAAGAGAAATGAATGATTCTTTTTTTCTTGGTACCTATATTAAAAATATACTCGATTACACATGTTTTTTTTACAATCTACATTACAGTACCTCCCTATCCAAACCCCACAAGTTGTCACTGCTTGGATGATAACTTTCATGAGCCAGCTATACAGGTAATAGGTGAAAGGGAAAATTCCTCGGATATACATATTTCATGTCTAAGGGTCCGTCAGAACGACTTAAAATTATACATGAAGCAGACCACGAACTTTAGGTTAACCCACAAAGGAAATGCCAAAAAGGTGTATATGATGTTATGATAATGTTACAAACCAAAATAATTAGTGTAAGTGAAAATACATTTTTGAATCTATTTTATACATTATTTCAGTCATCTTTGACAAATGGTTGATCTCAAAAATTGTTGTCTAAGTATCTCATAAGTGGAGATCGGGAGGTAGGGATAAATTCTAGAGACAATTTTTACGTACCTACATATAATATTATATTATTGTAAACAACAAACGAAATATGCCATATTCCCAAACAATTCGAAATAACTAACATATTATGTATTATGCAGTGAATCTGTTTCGTTCACAAAAAATTGGAAACAAAAAAATTAGGCCTGCGCACTGACGATTGTTAGTTGTACAAGTAAAAGTCGGTAGAGTTTTTTATTTAAAAAAATTATAAACACTTTTTATTACTTGTCTAATTTTCACTTTATTTGTTGTTTATACAATTAGTTTCATCCTATTCAGACATTTTCAAGTAAACTAAATTATACACAGATTTTACTTTCATTTAAATATAAACTGAACTGAATAGAAGGATGGGTCACATTATAGTTGATCATATAATTCTAATTTTGTACAGATGTTATGGCTTTAAATGTAGGGGTTTTTGAAGATAGTAAATTATACTATGGTGTGAATTTCATTAACAGCATTAGGTTATCTGAACAAATTTAATAACGGAGAATTATTTAAATCTATTTGGTCGTTTAATATGTTGTAATTTTTATTCCTATTTAATTTATTAATTTTTAGCACTTCTAATAAATTAAGTTTTTTACTTTTCCCACAAATATGTAATATTTTTGGTTGACGGTCATCACTTATTGTATGACCAGAATCTGTTAGGTGTTTATAAAAGTTGGAAAGTTGTTTTTGTGTGTGATTATGTTCTCTATATCTTAACCCGAACGATCTACCTGTTTGACCTACATATGAGGCGTTACATTCTGGGCAATCTAATGGATATACACCAAATGCAAAATTGTCTCAAAATTAAAAAAATTAAATACTGCAAACATTCAAGTTGTATTTAGATCAAAATTATTTCCAATTTAATGAGGACACAATGAATTGTATATCATGAATCATGAATTGACGTCATTTATCGCTGCCTCCCGATCTCTACTCATAAGACACTCTGATGATGATTGCATTATATTGGAAACAAATAGGAACTATTTCATTTGTGACTCAAGTATTATTATATTAACAATATTTTAATTAAGAAATACTGACATTATTGACAACACAAGAAAATATTATACAACAATTTTATTAAATTCAAAAATAAGTTAAGTGATAGTTAAAAGCAGATGATTTTTTTATTAAAGAAATTAAAATGTTAACACTGGTCTTAAAATTCCACAAAATATATTAAAAAATGTTTTATAACTGCTGCGATAGCAGGGAACATAAATAAATTTTTATCAGCAGTGGATCACACCGCTGCTGATTTTTTAAACGTTGTCCTATCCCAACATTCCACTTTTCTGATAATCTTCGACAATTAAAACGCTGAAAGTTTTCAACTGCACGATTATGAAGTTTGCAGGATTAAAAAAATCCAAGATAATTGGCCACCCTCTGACATCCAATTAATGTCTGCTTTAGTGATAATTCAAGAGCTGTTTAACTTATTTCAGTCGGCAGCTTGTCATTGTCTTACTCACATATTAGTTATGTGATCATGTCGTACTAGAAACATGTTTCTTGGATCACATTATATATTTATTCCAGTTTATTGAAAATTCATAAAAAACTGTAACTCAATCACGAGCAGTTAGGATTATCATGACTGTTTGTAGTACTAGGCGTGCCATCTTAGTTAGACATTTAGATAAACGTTTTTATGGACAAAATGGAAACTTTTGCTACAGAAGTACCATGTTTCTAAAGGTTTAAAAGTTAAAATTGTAATTATATCTGTAATTGCGAGTTGAGTCATTAACATTATATAATTTTGAATGCTTAAAGTTTTGTGGACATTCCAAATTATATGATAAACAAGTTGTATTTGCTAAACATAAGGCAATATTTTCATTGATTGTGCTATTTTTTAGAATGTTTTCCTTAAAATGTGAAAACCGGATTTAAAACTAAAGCATTTGTGATGCTCCTTTAGTCTAGTTTTGAAGTATTGTTTTTTCTGCCATGTATATGCTATAATGTAATAGTCGTAACTAAAGTTTTAAGCTCCGTACATATATGAGTTCATGAATTGTATCTTTATTTTTGAAATTTTTCAAGTAATTTAATAATTGTTAATTTTATGATTTGTAATTATTTGACCGTACACGGCAGATATTATTATCGTTCAATTGCGTGCCATATGTACTATTTATGTAACTAGATAATAATAGCCATTTATGCCACAAGAAAGGAAATGTGATTTTTTTCTGTCAAAAGCACTATACAGGGTGTCTCACCAGGAACTGCATGTATGATACCCTATGCCTAAACCCAGCCGTTTCTGAGATATTTGACAATTGTCAGATGTAATGGTTTACAATAACCTTTATAAGTTTCTACGGATAAGAGATACTCATTTGATTTTTGGCACGCAGAAAGACCATATGGTGAGCTACGTTCTACAGTTTAAAGAAATTTAATAATAATATAACAAGTGTTACATTTTTGACGTAACATTTTGTAAATTTCAAACCGCGACTACTTGCTTAAGTCAAATAGAACACCCTGTATTTTTTTACGTCAAGTTATGTATAATTAAATTCCATTTTTTCTGATATAAGCATTGTGGGGGTTTAAGTTATAACTTTTTGAAATATTTGCCATTCTCTTAGAAAATCAAAAATTCTTAGTAAAAATTTTATCAAATTAACCATGATTAGAAACAGTCAGTATTGTCAGTCATTCTCTTGTCAAAAAAATGCCACCGCGTTTAAATTACACCCACGAAGACTTTTTTTAATTTGTTTATTATTTATGGAGAATGTGATAAAGTAATATCAAGAACTTGTAGTACATTTGTTACTAGATATCCACAAAAACGGAAAATAACACTACACACTGTAACATGCCTATTAATTGGATTGAATACACTATTCATAAATTAAAATAGCTAAGATAAAATCAACTAATTCTATTTTAATTTAATAATTGTTCAAAATTCCGCCCTCGAACCTCCATACATTTTTCGCACCTTCGGATTAGTTCTTGATGGGTAGCTCCTTTAATTGATTTCTGTGATAAGTTTTGAAATGCATTTGTTACTCTGCATACAATCTTCAATAGTTCTTAATGGGCTCTCATAAACTTTATTTTTAATAGTTCCCCAAATAAAATAATCTAAAACTGATAAATCGGGCGAGCGAGGAGGCCATAGGAAAGGTATATTATAGGCGATCCATTGATCGTAAAAATTTTCTTGTAAAAAATTATTTATCAAATACACGTTATATGGGGGAACACATTCGTGCTGATAAAAAATGTTTTTATGTTCGGCAAGAGGTAAATTTTCTAAATAGTTTGTATTCAAATTTTGTAAAATATTTAGATCTTTCATCTAAAGAAAAAAGAACAAAAACAAAAAAAATAACTATACATATTAGCAGAAGACGAAATCTTTATAACTTGCTGTTTAAATTTTCCTGATAAAATTCTAATGCCACCACTCTATCGTTTCTTATGGCACAATAAACATTAAACTGCCAACTTTCTTGAAAATTTCGCTCCCTGAATACATAAGGATTCGAGTCACTCCAATAATGCGAATTGTGTAATAAAAAGTGAAATTTATGTTTAATTAACATTCTGTGAGCTGAATCCTTGCATAGTCCCGATTTCAGAGAAGCTTGTCTTAATGACATCATTGGAAATGCATGAAAATATCCCAGAATTGCTATTTCCACGTTTTCATCATCAACAATAGATTTCCGCTTTTGAATTCTTGTCTTGACAGAGCCATAGTTTTTAAAATTATCCAGTACGCGTTTTACAGTGTTTGATGACGGTTTCCAATTTTCGTGGATATCAAGTAGCAAATGTTCTTGATATTACTTTATCACATTCTCCATAAATAATAAAAAATTCAAAGTCTTCGTAGGTGTAATTTAAATGCGGTGGCAATTTTTGACATAAGACAATGACTGGCATTACTGATTGTTTCTAATCATGGTAATTTGATAACATATTTACTAAAAATTGTTGAATTTCAAAGAAAATCGCAAATATTTCAAATTGTAACTTAAACCCCCACAATGCTTATATCAGAGCAAAAGAAATTTAATTATACTTAACTTGATTTAAAAGAAATACAAGGTGTTCCATTTGACTTTAGCAAGTTTTCGCGGTTTGAAGTTTATAAAATGTAACGTTAAAATGGAACACTTGGTATACTATTATTGAATTGCTTTAAACTGTAGAACGTAGCTCACCTTATGGTCTTTTTGAGTGCCAAAAAGAAAATGAGTATCTTTTACATGAAGAAAGTTATTAAGGTTATTGTGAACCATTACATCTGTCAAAAATTTTTTAAAATGTCGAATATCTCTGAAACGGCTGGGTTAAGGCATACATGTTTTTGACTCAGAATTTTATTCTCTTTTCGAAAACCCTAAAATATATAGTGTGTTCTATTTAAAATAAGCAAGTTGGTACCGACATAACCTGTATAACTGGAAGTACCAGATGCTTGTAATTATTTTAGTTCGATTGACCACGATGATGCCGTTAGTAGCTACCTAAATGTTCAAAATTTTCTGGTGCGTACTTTTTCCTATATCGATCGATGCACTTCTTAGTGTATAAGAAAAAGGACACTTTTAGTACGTGTTGTAGACAAGATTTTTTTCTACTGCCTCTGGCGATGCCGTTTGGAAAAGAGAATAAAAATCTATTTTTAATTTAATTTGATATTTGATGCTTTTATTTTTTTTACATTTCACAGATCTCAAAATAAAACATAAGTAAATCAATATTGGTTAACTAACACTGATGTTAAATTTGTTTTATATTCAAGAACATATTTTTATTGGTCGGGTCCTCGTAAGTGATTGAGGTTGCCTGGTGCTCGAAGACGAACTTAAATTGCATGACGCTGACGCTCAAATCCAGGGAAAGTGTAGAGAGAGACGGAATGAAATTGCAATTTTCTCAAATTCCATTACATACACGAGATCCTGGCTTTTAAGATGAGTGCGTGTACAGTCAAAGCCAAATTTTAATAAAGGTTTTTCATGACTTTCTCGCGTTTGCTTGGAGCCACTTTGCCTTTTATGATGCATTCTCAACTTGTAATCCCAATTGAAGTCCTAAATATATGGACTCATAATTTTCACTTTATAACGAAATTAAATGGGCTGAATTGGCATTCCCTTGTCGTCAAAAAGTTTGGAAAGGAAACGGTGGCATTTAATTCCCCTTCATAAAAATTTTTGTAATATCAGGTCAAAGTATTTTTTCTTTTGTGTTCAAAATAATATGCTTAAATTAAAAAGTTTAGGATAGAATCTCACATTTTCTGGCGATATAAAATTTGTTTCATTTTACTATCGGGAATCTGAACAAGGCATTTGGCATGTTTAAACAATTAGAAATGTTATTTCGTTTAACACAAATTTTATGACTAATAGACAATTATCCTCAGCGATAATTTTACCGATTATTCAATAATATGGCTGCTTATAAAACTCCTTACTTTTCAGTAGTGCATATGAGTGTGTAAATAAAATATGTGTAGAGCAAACGCATGCAATTAGTTAACTATGTTGCAACACTTTTAATTATATTTCTATTTTGAAAAGCTAACATTTCGATTGTGTGTTTAGTTTCGAAATTATATTCTTTTATGCCCTGTGCGTAAAAGTAACATACTTTTAAGTACTAGTGCTTAAAAATTATTACAAATAATAATTTGAATACATTTTATTTGTTATAAATATTCACAAGACAATTATTTAAATGATGAAGCTTGTGACGATGTTAATACACAATTTTGTTTTTCGTCGAACACTTAAATATTTGAAGAGAGTGAAGATGATGCTTCTGAAAAAGAAAATATATTCATACTGTCGTATTCAGCAAGTCTTGATTCCTTAGATATATTTCTTTTTTCGCCTAGAATTTTCTGAGCAACGATTTTTCCATTGAATTTTCAATGTAGCCGTCAGCAACGGAAATAGAACGTCAAACTCCTATCTTTTAAGCATTGACAGTAGTGAACATTCCTGCATCGGCTATTAAAGAAACAGATCTTCGCCGAAAACAGTGGTCGATATACAGAATAACTACTTAACTGGAGAATATTGATGGGCGCGGGATATTTCGTGATTTTCATCGTGTCACGTCGTATCACGATATGGCACGACGCGCGACGTGAGCGTGTAATATGAAAACCGTAAAGCTCGAGAATTTTCGTGAGTGTGCATGATTAAAAATATTCCGTGCGTGAGCGTTTATTCGAACTGGACTCCTGACTTTAGCTCTTTGTGTGTTCCAGATTGTTGCGAATAATGAATTTAACTGCGGTTCCTGTCAATAGCCTCGGGCCGGATCAATTTTTTAAACCATTTTGTAATGTATTTCTTACTCATTTATTGTAAGTGTTGTGGTCTTTTTTCTGTCTACCACTTCTCTACTGACTCTCAGTACTCAAAATTGGCTAATATGATTTGTAAAAGTTATTCTTATACCCTGTTGCATTGACAAGTGAGTTAAAGAAGAAGTTACACTTTTCTTTCTATTGATTTATTTTATTTATGACTTTTCGTAGTCCAAGAATAATATCTCATATACTCCGTGATATAATAATAATAAAAATAATAATAATAATAAAACGCTTATTTCTCTGGACTTTTACAAAGTATTAGAATACAATCAACTAGACAAAAAAAATAATAAAAGCTATACTAACATTTTTTAATACAAATAAAAATAAAATATAAAACAAATATGTATAATGTAAGACACAATAGATTGGAATATGGAAACTAACACACAAAAAAAACAAGATAAGGAACAAGATCAAGATAATATTCCTGCTCTTTTCAGTTGCTATCGATAATATCAGTGCATAAGTACTCATCAACCGAGTAAAATGAATATTTCAATAAAAGTGATTTAACTTCTTTCTTAAAAAGATGAATGACGTTAATTTTTTTAATATACGTTAGTAACTTATTAAACAATTTTATGGCCATTAATTTAGGACCTTTTGCTACTATGTATAATGTATGAACTGGTATGTTCAAGTTGTAATTTTGTCGCAGGTTATGGCCACTACTAGAGCAAGTGTCATTTCTGTTGCTAAACTGATTTAAATTAGTTTTTACATATACTGCACAGTTTAGAATATATAGTGAGGGAGCAGTTAAAATTTCCCGTTCGCTGAAAAGAAGTCGGTACGAATGTCGGAAGATTTAAAGTACATTGTCTGTAAAATTTTTTTTGAAGTGTAAACACTTCGTTAAATCGATAACAGTCCCCCAGCAGACAATACAATAATTCAAACAAGACTCAACATGTGCAAAGTAATACATTTTTAAAATCTCTATATTTACAGAAGAGCGTATCTGCCAAATAACAAAGCAATGAGTAGATAATTTATTTGTTACAAGGTCTATATGATGTGCCGAATTTAAATGAGAATCCATATGAACTCCAAGAAATTTAACGTTATTATTATGTGTCACAGAGCAATTACCAATTTTAACTAACAGGCTGTAGTCAACTATTCTAGTAGAAAATACTAATAAGTCAGTTTTTACATTATTGAGGGCTACACCTGTGGTAGCACAGTAATTCTGCATAGAGCTTATTGCATTAGTAGCTTTAAGAGCTCATTTATATTATTCGAGCCTACCGTGATGGTCGAGTCATCAGCAAAAAGTTATATAAAAACATCTCCCATGTAAAGGGCGATATTATTTATATAAAGAATGAACAATAGGGGCCCCAGAATACTTCCTTGAGGAACACCAGGGGAAACTGTAATGGGGCTAGACGTAAAGCTTTTACCAGCATCTTTTATTACAATGGATTGAGCTCTTCCCGTTAAATAAGATTCTAACCAAGTTAATGCTGGGCCACAAATTCCAAAATTTTCAATTTTTTTCATTATATTATTATATGATCAACCGTATCAAAAGCACGTGTTAAATCGAAAAACAAATAAGATGTTTTTGTTTTGTTTTCAAAATCATTCAAGATATAACTGTAAAGCAAAAGGACTGCATCTTTGGTTGACAAACCTTTTCGAAAGTCAAACTGATATGATAATAAGTTTTGTTTAATTATAAAATCATTTAGTCTTATATAATAAGATTTTTCAAACGTTTTTGCAAAAACTGATAAAAGTGCAATACCTCTGTAATTTTAGACAATGGATTTGTCATTTTTTTTGTGAATAGGTTTGATTAAGGATTTTTTTAGAATAGCAGGAAAAACACCCTGTAAAAATAATAAGTTTACTAGGTACGTTATCGGTTCAATAATGTATTCAGCTACTTTCAATAAGAGCGAGCAGGGTACATCGTCTTCACCAGATACATTTTTGTTGAAACAGCCTTTATAATATTAAGAATTTCATTAATACTGAACGGGTTCAAAAAAATGGTAATTTTATTATTAACTTGCTTATTATCATTCGAGGAAGGACACATATTACCAGTTAAATCTTTTATAGAATTAATAAAAAAGTATTAAATGCATCTGCAACATTTGTAAGTTGCTGACTTATTTCCATCCAAGTCAACAAAATTTGTATGTTCAATTATATGTTTTTTGTTATTGATAATTTCCCATGCTGCTTTTGACCTGTTATTTGAATTAAGAAATTTTAACTCATTGTAATTTTTTTTTTAGCTTGTTCAATTTTAATTTGATGATTTTGTTTAATTATGTTGTATCTTAAAAGTACTTCATTGTCACCAGAAAATTTATAAGTTTTATGCAAATCCCTTTAAAAAATACCTTCATTTATGATATCATTCGTTATCCATGGTTTTTTACTGTTAGGTTTTTTATTTTACATGATTCTAATGGAAAAGCTTTATTCATTAATTCCAAAAAGATGTTATAGAATTTTGTGAAACTTTCCTCAAGATTCTGACCTTCAGTCATAAAATTCCAGTTTTCCTGAGATAGTAAATATTTAAAGTAATTTTCCTCATTATTAAAAATCGTCTTAGTTGATAAGTACAGTCACCCTCATTTTTATTAAGTTTGCAGTAGTAATTGATTATTTGCATGAAGTGATTAGATATATCCGAATAAATGATTTTTGGATTAAGACAATCGACATTGGAAAAAATATTATCTATGGCCGTTTTGGAATCACTCTGTATACGTGTATAGTCATTAAAGCATTTGCTTAGACCATAACAACTGAAAATGTCACATAGTTTTGCATTAGTGTCCTTAACATTGTCGTCATAGTTAAAATTAAAATCGCCACAAATAAAAGTGGGATAGTTGCTTTTATGAACAAAATTTAACAAAGCATCCATATTAGAGATAAAATATTCACCATCCACTAATCTACCAGTGGGTGATCTATAAAAATATCCCACTGTAATGCAAATGTCCTCCAGGGGTATTTCAATTCACGCATATTCGAATAAAAGTTAAATTTTTTTTACACTACATAGCTTAATCCTAAAATTTAGTTTAGTGCTAATAAATATGGCAACTCCTTCTAACCTGTGATTTATTCTGCAGAAAAAATCATTTAGCTTATACTTTTCTAATCTGAGAGTAAAAATTTCACATTCTTTTTAATTAAATTCAGATTTACAGACAATTTACGGAAAATCAAGACTTTTTAATAAGAGTTCAAATTCTTCTAATTTATTACGTAAACTTCTTACATTTAGATGACAAATTCTTAAACTATTATGTTTGTTAATGGGTGGTGTAGGAATAGTTGAAATTTTTGAGGCCGAAAAATGATTTTCTTCAGTTAAGGGTTTGTTGTCTCGAGACTTCTTTATCACATTGTGTCACGTCATCTCATAACATTACACGACGTGCGCATGTAATATGAAAGCCGTAAGGCACGAGAATGTTAGTGAGTGTGCATGATTAAAAATATTCCATGCATGAGCGTGCGTAACGTGATTCTCATCGTGTATTGTAGTGTACGCAATCGCGCATACCCACTCGCGTATACCCACTCGCGCATACCCACTCTCGCATTACGTGACCGATAATACCGATTCCATAGGCTATGCATTTTTTCCGCTAAAACTTACTGTGTTACGATTAGAGAATTTTCATGACGATTCGTACATGACCGAAAATTTTATGTTTAGTGCATGAGTATGCGTGAGCAAAATTTTCAATATAGTGAGCATGTGTGACTCTACTTCCATATTTTATATATTTAGTGCGTGAGTGTGCGTGAGCGTGAGTCAAAAATTACTCACGTGCTCATCCCTATCGTGAAATTTGTTATATCTGTGTAAATAGGTGCGATATTATAAATTTGGTAAAAGAAAAACAAAGTTGAACAATTTGATTATGTATCTTTTGTTTTTTTTTCAAGACTAAAAAAATACGATTCAGCTACCGATATATTCTAAAAAAATATAAATTTTGTTTTTTCTTGTTTTCAGATAATGAAAATTGATATTGAAAAATTGAAAAGGGAAGAATATCCCATACAAGTATAAATTACACAAGGCTACCTAAAATATGAACAAGACATGACTCTTTAAGTGACTCTTATTACATTTTTTATATACTTTAGAAATTTTATCCATAATGTCTGTGCTGTAGAAATACATATTGTTGTTTATAGAATATCTGTGGGACGAAATAGATTGCTGATGCTTAATATCTTACTACAAAGATATCAAGTGTTAACTTATTTATACATACGATACAGCACTTGTGATAAAAAAAAGTATTGTAAACTGCTTAGGACGTAAGGGATTCGTTTAACAGATTTCGAGTCTAGCGAGAGGACTGGGGGAAACATCTCTTGCGGTCTAAATAACCAATAATTTCCGGTGCCATCGCCGTCAGTGTGGTTTATACGTTCATCATCACATTTTCCCCGCATCCCTTGAGAAAACTGGTTTTTGCTGTAGTTTATATTGCCAATATGATTCGATAAAATTTAACGAGAAAAACAGATATATTTGATTTACACAAAAATATCAAAATGGAAAAGATGTTTTCAATAACTTTTTATGTAACTGAATTTTAGAAATAACTTCAAAATTTTAATAATTCAGTCAGACGTATTCATTACCTAAAAAAATAAAGGGTGGCTACGATTTTTCTTTATGTTACACTCAATATAATGATTGGCAACTGATTGAGGGTGTTAAGTATTGTGAGGTTAGGAGGTATTGTATCAAATTCGAATTTATGTGTTGTGAAACTTTATAATTCATATCACATTTGTAGAAAACTCTCATTACGTCATAATAATCAAAAAAATATTTTTAATATCATATCGATGACACTTATATTCCCAAAAGTTATCTTCCATGGAACTTATCTTCAAATGGATTTAATGGGAGATGGAAAAACCGGCACAAATTGTTATTGAACTCAAGCCTGCCTGTATAGACATGATAATTAATTTCTGCTGTTCGTTTTACTAAAATAACAATACTCTCAATATAAAATAAAGTTGTTAAATTGATTTAGGTACCATTTTAATAATTTATTATACCTAGGTCCAATTTTCAATTAAATATAAAATCGAAAGTTAAAACATCGACAACATTCCATCAACTTTAAATTAAAGAGAAAACTTTTATACATCATAGTTGGAGAGTTCCTTGTGTAATATAAAGACAAAAGCCTTGATACAACTTTCAATTTATATTACATAAAAGCTGAAAGATTAATGAACCATTGTGTAAGAATGTCGTTTAGAGGAAGTTAACAAGAAAATTAAGATACTTTTAATTATTGTTGATTGTTTATTAAATTATAGGGTTCCATCGTTCTTAAATGTGTCTACGCAGGAATGGAATGCAAAATCTTCAGAAAATCATTAATCATAATAAAAAGCATCTAGGTATCATTCGTTTCTTTCATATTGAAAAGTTTTATAGCTGAAAAAATGTTACGTTATAATATAACATATTTAAAATGTTCCTTTAGAACACTAACTACATCGAAGATAATTTTAGGAGTGTTACATTTAGGCTAATGAATCTTAGATTTTCTAAAAACATAAAGAATGAAGATACTTGAAATTGAAAATTGTTGAACTTAAGGATGAACAGTAAGAAGCAAAAGAAGAAGAAGAGAAATAAGAAAGGAAAGAAGTAGAAGAAGAAGGCGACGATGATAATAATGATGATAAAGAAGCGTATCACGGAGTATGTGAGATTTCTTTCTAGGACTACAAAAAGTCACACACGAAATAAATCAAGAGAATGTTAAGTATAAGGAAAGAATATCACCTAAATAGAGAACAGGATAACGAGAGAACTTCTCTAGCTCACTTGTTAGTGCAACTGAGAAGTGGTAGAGAGAAAGCACTTTAATACATATCACTTAAAATAAGTGAGTAAGAAACACATTACAAGATGTTTTAAAAAAATTGAGCAGCCAGTCTTACAGCAAGGAACCGCAGTCAAATCCAAGTATTCGCATCAATCTAGAACACAGTAAAGGTAATTATGAAAGAGGTAAAGTCAGGAAGTTAGTTCAGTTCAATTAACTTGCGATTTCTTGTTAACAGTTATTAGTAAGATCCTAAAGATGGCAGATGTTAGTTTGCTTACATCTTGTTTCTTCTCTATCAGTAAACTCTAACAGAAACTAACTTAACTATCTGTTACGACTTATTTGTTGAAGTTAATCTTGGATCGATGCATCATTTCTCAGAAATGCAGATAGAACCGATCTTAACCGATCTTACGCTTTAGTGGCAATTCTCTGAATATTTTAAAGAGCCCTTTTAACAAGAAATTAATATCATCTTCCCTGTAATAACTTTTGTTAAACCAAATTTTATAGAAAATTCCAAGAGCAAATTTATCCAAATATTGGTTGACAGGCATATCTGTAATTAATGCTGGCCAAGCTCAATAGCGCAGTGGGCTAGAGCAAGAATAGGGTTACACAGAATGGACACTCCTGAATTGGTGTTAAATAAGTTTCGTGACCTCTACTCCATTCACTTTAACTTTGATTTATAGTGTAAACTATCACCGATGATATTACTACAACACAAGTTTTATAAATTCAAATTATTCTGTGTATAGGTCTCCAAATTGTATCATGTCGTTGATCTGTTATCCTAAAATAAAAACCATTTAATTGCGACATTTCATCGGGTGCATCATTTTATTCACTCTCGACTGTTCTAGGTTATGACTTAACGACTACCATAGAAGGCACTTTTGATACCAATAATATGTTTTTCCAATTAACGTTGTAATATCTGAATATACAGGGTGTTTCAGGTATGCGGTCATTAATTTCTAGGGGTGATTCTACATAAAAAAATATGAAAAAAAGTTCAGATAAACGTGGGTCCGAAAATCCCTCCTAAGGGCGCTGCGGGCCTCTGAAGGGGGCACCCAAAATTGACATTTTATTTTATTTTATTTTAGTCGACAGCCAACCCTATTGGTACTTCTCTGTGTCACGTAATACAGATTTGTTATTTTAAAAAATTGACTGCCTACGGTTTTTATTCTTATTAAATTATGCAGAAGAGCGAGAAATCATTATCTTTTTGAATCCTAGGCAATGCATGCGTTCCTGTATGTTCAAATTTCTGGAAACTGGTTGGTCCTACGGCGTTTTTTTCTTTTTCCTTACGGGTTGCGGTTTTGACTACCCGCTGTATTGAAGCTTAAGCTTATTGTACCCCATAGTCTCATTACTCCATAAGACCCGTTCTATTCCAGAAGGCGAGTGTACAGTTTATGGGAGCTCCGGCTATCTCTTCCGGGGTTAAAAGTGGTCCCTCGAGGTGTGTTAGTTTCATTGCCGTTAGGGCTAGGCATTCGCATAAGATGTGGTGGGGAGTTTCTTCCTCTTCACCACACATCCTGCAATCTGGATTGTCTTTCACCCTTATATTGGTTAGGTGTTTGTTTAGTGTGCAGTGTCCTGTTAATATTCCCACTGCACACCTCAGCTGTTTTCTGCTCAGCTTTAGCATTTCGTTGGTCCTTGCTCTAGATATTTCTCCTACGGCGTTACAACAAGAAAACTTTTTTGTGTACTTATAGCCAAGGTATCATATTCCAATGAGACATTCACAAAAAATTCACATTAAAACAATTGGGGGGAGAGGTAAGTCCCCCTTTCCAATTTTGTGCACCCCTGACTGAATTTACCCTTGGTGAATAACCTTTATTGATATCGAATCACGTACAAAAACTAGTCACGTAGCTCAAAGAGTTCCTGAGATATTAAATAAAATGTCAATTTTGGGTGCCCCCTTCAGAGGCACGCAGCGTCCTTAGGAGGGATTTTCGGACCCATGTTTATACGAATTTTTTTTTTCATATTTTTTTATGTAGAATCATCCCTAGAAATTAATTACCGCATACCTGAGACACCCTGTATTATAATTTTGAGTAACAATAGTAGATGGACTTGCATAAATTTAATTTTATTATTATAAACCAAACATTAATAAATGCATAATATTGAGTAACATTGGTAAGTGGTCTTGCATAAATTTTATTTTATTAATATAAGCCAAATATTAATAGATAAATATATATTACTGCTTATAATACTACTGAAATAAATTACAAATTTAGGTTAGGTTAAATGATGATAAATTTAAAACAAAACAGTTAAATCTAGGGTAAAACGTAGTAAAACTAAAATCTTACCCAGAATTAATCGTGTTCGACGACCTCCATTACGTCCATTTCATTCATAAATGCGAAGATTTTGGGACGCATATGTGGGATCACCAGCGAGGTCAAATACAATTTTTAGCTGTTTCATTCATAAATTTCGTACTGTTCATTCTGTGTAACCTTATTCATGTGGTTGAGTGACGAACGTAGCTAATTTTACTGTCTACACACTCCCGGGTTCAAAGCCGAAGGGAGTGTTTTTGTGACCGCATATTTTTTCAACAATGTAATGCCTGTGCAACTCAGGCTGTGGATTTGGGGGGTTGTCGAATTTATGTAGTGTGTATGTCATAAAAAAATATAAGATCGTTTGTAATAAATACTGTCGATAAAAAAAAGTGTTATACAATAATGTTGAATCTTTTTTATTCAGTAGGTCTGTAAATGGAATCAATACTTACTCAAGTTTATACCCAGCAAATTCATTTTAAATTACATGTAAAAAAGTCTTATGCAAATAAAAATACATCATCTTTTTCATATGTGCTCCTATCGGTAAACAGAGTATGAAAAACAAACTTTCACCTTTTTGAAGAGCGAATGCCAGGTAAAACTTTACTGACAGATTTCCCGCTGGCTGCTTCACTTGAATAAACATGAGATACAAATGGTTTTAAATAAAAATAGATTTAGTCGATGCCTGAAGATTTAATTCGAGAATAGAAAAAGTAAATCTTATTCTATTTATTTATACAGGGCATTTTCTAAGTACATGCCGAAAATGCAGGAAGTGGTTCCTTAGCCTATTTTAAGGAAAAAAGTTGATATAAACATGTGTAATAAAATGCTTCGCTTTCGAGATACAGGGCACTAAAATTTTCCAGAAAATTTGGTTTATTTTCGATATCTCAAAAATCATTTACTGCAAGAATACTAAATTTAGTGTGAAGTTGTCTCTCCTTCTTCACCAAATCGGAGTACAACTAAAAATTTGTGTAACTAGTGGCGAAGATATGGGGACATCCCTTTGAAAATGCAAAAAACTCTCCGCCACTGTCCTTTGCAAATTTAGTATTCTGAGAAAAAAGGTATTCTTGTATTGTCTTGTCTTGTTTATGACTTTGTGGTCGAGTGATAAATATAGATGAATTCAGTCCGCGTTCTGTGTTCGACTTTCGGTCGAAGAGCTGGAATTTTTTTCTAAAGTTGATATTAATCATAGCATACACGGATATTTGGTGTGTGTCTGTTGTCTGAATGTGTAGCCCCATTCCGCACGAGATACATCAAGGTACCTTTAGGGATATATTTTATTGTATTACCTATTTAACTAAATTTTTTTTTCAAAAACAAATATATAAACAACGAAATTTCTCGAACCCGTAATATATATGCAGACAATTAACAATGATTTTATATGACCGACGACGCCAGGAGACGAGCTACCCGCAACCTAGAAATTTTTAAGAGTAGGGAGTTTTTACTTGCCTACCATCTAATAGAAAAGAGACAAACTACCTTACATCTCCTCTAAAGGATACGAGTATCACCTACACAACTCTTGCATTAAATTGCATGTCTGACTCTTTCCTGCTTCCATTGGTTGCATATGTTATAGGATTATAACTAAACACAACAGATGAATTTTTATGTGTCGTGTTTATTAATATCTATATTTATTTTATAAGTACCGGCTCTGCAAAACAGAATACATATCAGGACTCTGATAATAATATACTGAAGTCCAGTAGTACAAACGTGGTTCAGCCGAACTTGGTTTTAAATTCAAGGTTACGATTGTTTCAAGAATGGCGTTCCTGGGTTTTGAACCAAGTTCTGCTGAACTATGGTTGAACCATGTTTGTACAACTGGCCTTTTGCCCTAAATTACATTTTACGCATAAATAAGGACATTTTCGAAAGTTAGCTTTTATTTATTTATAGCTCACTGGTTTGGTAAAAATATAATACCAAAGCTATAAAAATAAAAATATTGCTCATAAATTTTAATAAATGCGATTGTTATCTGCTATTTCTCGAGAAAATATTAATAAAACATAAACACAAACGTATATCATGAAATTTTTAATACCATCGACAAGTTATATTCCCTATATTATAGAAAACGTGCTCAGAAATGATGCATATTCGCATATACAGTGATTGTTAGTTTTAATATCACAACCCACTCGAATACAAATATTGTAACCAACCTATAACTTACATTTGAATTTTAATTAATAGAATTTTCTATTTGTTTGCTTACATTTCTTGCAAATATGATTAAAACTTTAATAACGACTTCATATTGAAAAGTCGAAATTTTATATTTGTCCATAGGAAGCGAAGCTGTTTTTCATTTTCTAATTTTAGAAAATTGTTGATTATTGCATTTACAGAAAATGCGCCTTTAACTTTTATATAAAAATATAGTTTATAACGTGTTTGAAGTATAGTGCTACACAACACGATATGATAGGTACTGAAAATGATTATTTACTATTAATGATTAAAATATTTTAATGATTTGGAAAGAAATATAATTTCATTATGATTAGACAACGGTATCTGCCTCAAAATAATAGTGAGTTGATAATGTTTGTACACAATTTTATGCAATCTTTAACTTTGGGAATTATGCTTCGAATTAGGTGGTCGTTGTCTTCTTGAGGTATGAAAGTCCTTCAGTGGGACGGTAATCGACCACGTTGTCTGTCTAGACATGTTCGATTGGCGATATTATCCAATTCCAATTCCAATTTAATTTTCTTTAATTGGTTACATTTTTGAAATTTAATTAAGGTAAATATTGCATAGATATACAGCATGTCCGGCGATGTGGTAGACAAGAGGACAAATGCACTAAAAATTTTGTTTTTCGAGGAAGAGCCATTCATTATAAAAAAAATTTGCTTGCTGAAAAAATACGATTGTCGATGAAAAAAAATAAAAATTTTATACAGGGTGTCCAAAAATTTATCAGTACCTTTTAAAGATTTTGTCAGTTTACAATGTTAACAACGGAGCAGAGAATACATAATTATTTATTTAAAATTACCTCGAAATTACATATGTATAAAAAACAATATACGATAAACAGAAACCAATGCGCATGATTATAGTTTAAGGCATAATTCATAAAAATAGACCAAAATCAGATAGTATAACAATAATTATTCAAACGCCGCTCCACCATGAACGACGCATTTTTCCAGTTGGGCTCTAAGATTGTCATAACTCCTCCGCACTTCTTCTAAGGACATTGCTTCTACAGCTTGTATAATTCTTTGTTTTAAAATGTCCTCATCATTTAGCAGTGGATTGGCATAAGTTAACTGTTTTAGGCGTCCCCACAAATACATCTCTGCCAACGTAAGGTCGGGACTTCTTGGGGGCCATAAAACTGGACCATTTCGCCCGATCCATTTTTGTCCAAATTCCAAATCAAGCCATTCCTTCACTTCTCTAGCAAAATGGACCGGGCAACCATCTTGCTGGAAGTGTGACCTCGGTAATCTGCTGATAGTTGTCGTAAATGATCAGAAAAAAAAGTATTTAACATATTTAAATAAGAATTTCTATTACAAGTATTATCAAAGGAATACAGTCCTATTATGCCATAGTAGAAAACAGCGCACCAAACATTCACTTTTTTAAAATATTGACGTCGGGTTGGTATCCTGAACATAGGATTAACATCACTCCAATAACAAACATGTTGCGACGTCACAGTTCCATTCGTCGAAAACGTGAACTCATCCGAGAACATTATAAGTTTATGGAATCCTCTGTTACCACCTAAAATCTTACTCCCTACCCACAAACAAATATCCAACCTTTTACCATCATCACCATCTTCTAATGTGTGGTTATAATGGGGTTTGTAGGGACGTAGGTATCTTATTTTGCTTTAAAATTTCTTGAATAGTACTTTTTTGGACCACCTGTAGTTGCGTAGCTCGTTTGCTCAAGGAGACATAAGGTCACCCATCTACTTTATATGGATAACCTTAAACTTTATGCCTCCGGAGAGCGCGAACTACAAAACCCTCTTAGGGTGGTTGAAGAATATACGCGGGCAATTGGTATGGAGTTCGGGTTGGACAAATATGCAGTCGTCCACCTCAAGAGAGGACGATGCGGGGAATTTCCTGAAGATGCGCAGCTCGCAGATGGAAGCATCCTAAGACATCTGGATGCCGGAGAGACCTATACATATCTGGGTGTGCAACAATCGCACATCCAGGATGTAACACAGATAAAGGATTCTCTCCGCGGCAAGTACAGAAACCGCCTCCGAAAGATTTGGTCTTCCGAACTTTCGTGGAAGAACAAGGTATCTGCAACTAAAATGCTTGCCGTTCCGGTCCTGCTCTACTCCTTCGGAGTAGTAAAGTGGATAGTAGAGGAGCTGCGGCAGTTAGATAGAGATACCCGCGAGATGATGAATATTCACAGAAGTATTCATCCTAGATCGTCCGTTCCTCGTGTGTACCTCCCACGTCAACGGGGGGGGCCGAGGACTCTTGAGCCTGGAGTATACGCATGGCAGAGTAGTACCGAGTGTGGCATGTAACATACTCAGGAGCTCAGATCCCCTCTTGCGGTTCGTAAAACATCATGAAACTGTAGCAGTGGGAGCAGGATTGTTCAAGGCAGCAAAAAGAGCCGCAGATGAACTCGGTTTCGCATTTGACATCAGGCGAAGAGGTCGGCGAGGTGTTGATGTTGAGTCAGTCACCGAACTTCACCCAAATCGTCTGAAAGCCCGAATTAGAGCTGCCGAACAGGAAAATCTGTTTCGGGCAGCACGTCGATAAACCCCAGCATGGTGTCTTCTATAAGAACATAGAAACACTGGGTTTATCGACCAGGCTGACCTTCGCCTTTCTAAGGTCAGCAGGACTTAAGTTGGAGACCGATGGATTCATTATGGCCTGCCAAAATGGTGTTATCAACACCTTGGTCTCCCCGTGTGGCGTGTAGAGGTTCCTGATATCAACTGCAGGACCTGCCATCAGGCGCCGGAATCGCTCATGCACTTACTTTCTGCATGCCCCATATATGCGATTTCGGCCTACATCCACCGACATAACGCGGCTTTACGAGTGTTATACTACCATATAAAGCACTCGTACGGGGTAGACCAGACACCAGTGCTGCCTTACGTCCCCGGAAATATTGAGTCCGTTGTCGAGAACGAGAAATGCCGGATTTACTGGAACTACTCGTTCCCAACTGACAGGCTAATCCAAGCCAACAAGCCTGACATAGTCCTCCTCGACCATCAACTCAAGGTGATGTATGTCATAGAGTTCTCGGCATCTGCAGAGAAAACCATCACCTTGAAGGAGGAGGAGAAACAGACCAAATATCGCGATCTCCGGTACGAACTCCAAGTGCTGTACCCAGGCTGCTCGGTCAAAATGGTCGTCCTTACAATCGGTGTACTCGGAGGGATAAAGCCTACGCTGCTCTCGGAACTGAAGATCATACCGGCCTGCCAAAAATCAGCCGAGTGGCTGGCAGGTCAAATGCAGAAGGCGGTCATCCTGGGTTCTCTCCGTCTGCTTAGAGCACACGATTCTGGTATCTATAGTCACTAACCCTGCGGGATGTGGGGAGTGGCTGTAATTGATGCGCCGGCGCGACTCCCGTGAGGCGTCGGAGGCCACGGGAGGACTGACCGGCATCGGGAAACCGAAAAAAAAAAATTACACCACATGTAATGACAACCCTCTTTATTCCTGAATGTCTTAAATGACGTTGTGCGGGAGAGGATTACACGTTAAGAGACAACGGACATATATCCAATATCCGAGTATACTACAATTAATCTCTCTCACAGAAAAATCCCAGTGCCACGGCCGGGAATCGAACCCGGGACCCCGAGATTTCGAGGCAAGTACGTTACCTCTAGACCACGGAGCCATATGTGGTGATATTCATCGATTATGCGAATATTGTTTAAGAGTAGATAAAGTTATTTTAACTATTTAACAATTCCAATTAAAGTCCTGAAAGTTCAAGCGTATTTGCGCCATAAAATAGTTTAATTACCTATATAGTTATTTTCAATTGGTTACGTTACAATTATACATTAAAAGCAATACTCACACAGCACTTTACTAAATGCATTGTTCTAATGCAATGACGATACTTTATTGTCAAGTAAATTAAATAAAAAGGAATAAAGAACATTTATTAAAAACAATGCGTTTTCCGCAACACATAACCATAAAATAACAAGATGGAACAGTAGAAATAAATAATTTCGTGAAAAAGGTAGACAAGTTATTTTGTTGAAGGCTTTTATGTACTCGTTTAGCATCAAGTAAAAAAACAGTAAATTATCTTTAAAATATATTATAGCTGTCCCGGGAAAATTTTAAACTGACAAAACATTGTTACTAACTGAAGTTTTTTTTATAAGGAAAAGTCTTTTGTAGCACTCTCTTTTCTGACCTCATTTATAAATGTCTGGTTATTTAAAAAATACCGGAATAATTATTTTACTCAACTGTATTATTGTTTTAATTATTTTTAGTTAAGTTAATGATATAAGAACAAACGTCTCAAAAGAATACTAATTTTCATAAAATGTATATGAAATTACTTACTGTTTTCTCTTTACGAATTTAGCTTTAGCAGACAAATCTCTTAAATAAATTTCACGTTTTGGAACTTATTAATCAGCACAGCAAAAGTTAAGAAATATTTTCATAATAATGTAAATATGATATAAAAATTCAGCTAAACTCGATTATAGTTTGGAAAGAGACAAACATTTCAAAGTACAGTATGAGCAATAAAGACAAATAGATATTTAGGCATTTCTTATGAGTGAAAAAATCTACCAAACTAATTGTTCTAGTAGAAATCAGTGGCGCCATCTGGACTAGACTGGCAGAAACAATTTTTCGTGGAAAACTACAAACTAGAACGAAATGGCTTGCAATTTCGTTACAACATGCATGAAATGAATCCACTTATTTGCTCCTGGTCAATGTTATTTCATATTTCTACTAAACATTATTCCATATCATTGAGATTAGCGAGTGGAGGTTGAAAACTTCTTATATTCCATCCGTTTTAAGAATGAAGCGTTGATTTTAGTTTGAGAGCTATTCTCCGGCTTCTCATTGTCAAAACGCGGGCAAGTTCTCCCTAGAGTCTGCTCTCTGCGACCTATTGTCAACTGGTTGGGTGTAGAATCACTATTATTTTGCTTTTGGGAGCAAAGGGTTGTCAGTATTTGAAGTAACTTCTGCTAGGTGGGCAGCTTGTGTTGATTATGAAATAAATGAATAAAATAAATCAAGTTTCAGAGAGATAGGCCATCTGATAGGAGGGGGAAAGCAAGTCGGTCGAAAAATAGACCTACTTTATATTCGCTTGACTGCCTTGTTTGCTTGTTAGGCAACCTGCATCGTACTTGCCTTGCCTACATTATAAAGTAAGTAGACGTTTCCGCAAAGCAAGTAACTTGACTTGCTTCTCAACTACGTTCATATAAACCCACCTTAAGCAGCAGCTCCATCCCTGAAACAACTACTTTGTAAATAAAATGGAACCAACCGATTAACCAAAAAAATGATTTCTATTACTTGTTCATATCATTTTTTTTACCGCTTCTCTTAAAGTTCCGAGAAACTTTAATTTATGCCTCAAGTAACGCCTTTGACAGTGGCGGCTCATGCTAATTTTATTTGGGGGCTCTAGTTTCTTAAAAAATATGAACAACATAATAAAGACTCACCTTCAGTCCCCTGGTAATTTCATCCAAATTGAACTACGATTTTTGATAACAAATGAAAAAGTTGTATGTATATATGTACAAAAAAAGTTCACAATATAATAATCACTTAAAAATGCGAGTAAAAATGCTTACACACAAAATCAAGTCTTTCTGGGAAATAAAATGTTCTATGACTTTTTCGTCAAAATTGCTTGTTATAGATAAAGTTCTTATTCACTGACATCATTGCTAGGGCATTAAGGTGTTCTTCATTCATAGTGTTTCTTAAAAATGTCTTTATTTTTTTAAGGTTGAAAAACATCTTCATGATTCAGCAGTAGACATCGGAGTTGTCACAATAATTTTTAGTAGCTTGACAGTTTCGCTGAACGTTTAATTTAAACCATTTTCAGAGAGCCAAGAAAGCATGTTTAGGCCACCTACAATAATTTTAAAATCCGTTCTTGAATAAATGACTTCCAATTCAGTCCTTAATTTGTCTTGTAACATTGGATAAGATTCAGCAACTGATCTGAAATTCGACATCAAAAATATCTTTGAATAATTAAGAAAATTGTCTACATTAAGATGCGGCTTCTAAATGACCTCTGTATGACAATCTTTCTTTCATCTGAAAAAATTATTGTATCACACACTTCCTTAGCAATTACGGAATTTTTATTTTTAGGATTAATTTATCTCCGTTTATTCTCATTCTCAATATTAGTAATTTCTTTTGCTTTCCCATCATTTGAATTTCTAATAGATGATATAAATTTTTTCAAACTCCAACTTTTTTTTTTAAGTTCAATACTGTCTGTATTTCTGGCTTAAATTGATGAAATAATATGTCTACATGTGGAAATATTTTGTGAAATATTTTCTTTAAAATATACCTATTTTTAGTCGTTTAGTCGTTGTATTTAATAGTATTTTGTCTATAAACTGAATCTAACTGAACTGCAATATTTACCGAGCCTAACAAAGCCAAATTCGTACTGCACTTTACATGATATGCAGAAATTTCGTGCTTTTTTATTTTCTGATTTAAATGTTTTAGATTTTTAAATCCTATTACTGCCCATATCTTGTTCATTCCGACAGAATCGGAATAAAATAGAACACATGGAAAACAAAACAGAGCTTTTACCTTATCATATTCACAAATCCACTGACATTTTTTGCAAATTCCCTCAGAAAAATGCCTCGTGAAAGTATGTATCCCTAACTTGTCTGGTTGGTTAAGAGTCAATTCTGGTATTGGTCGTCCAAATTTCTTGATTTTTACTTTTGCTTCTAATGGCAGAGTTTTAAAATTCACTTTCAGAATATTATTTATACCATTCTCAGTCATTTTGGCATCAACCAGCTTACAATAATACAAAAACACTGAAAACATGGAAATTCGAGAGCGAAACAGGAGAAACTACTACACTACACAAACATTAAAAGCGCACTGAGGCTCTGATAAATAAGCCTTCTGTTGCGTTGTAAATACCGTCCTATGCGATCGACAATTTCCGCGCTTGGTTCGTTGCTTCAATATATTTCCTTATGTAAGGAATGGCTCGTATGAGCTGAGCCTGCCCAATACTTTCTGGTTAGAGTTATAAGTTGACGGTCAGTGTCAGTACATTATGCGACTTTATTGTACACATAGCCATCGTAAACGGGCAATAACTATGTTAAAAAAGATATTAAATATAGAAAAAAATGAAAGAAGAAATATATCATGCATTTAATTACTGTTGCATTTTCCTAATAATAACTTGGGAGGCTCAAGCCCCTGAGACTGTACGGAGCAGCTGCCACTGGCCTTTGGACAACTTGGCTAATCTTTTGATGATCTAGCACCTAGTGTAGTTTGATTCATCAGAAATGAATCACCGTGTTACATCCGAAAATAAAAATGCTGAAAACACAAATTTCCTACATATTAGTTTTTCAGGGTTTTCTTGAAAATGGTTTTAATCGATTAGTTTTTTTTTACAATATTTATTTCTCTGTATACATACTCTCTATCTTTCTAGATAATCGAGATAGATGGTAAATGTTGCATTTAGAACACCCTGTACAATCATAATCAGATAGTATTATAAAATTAAGTTTGGAAACGTAAGCGTATGCTTCATTTTTTATGTAAATTTAACTCCTTCGCCAACGGCTCTTATTTAATAATATAATTGTTTGGGTTTTTAATTATAATACAGGCGACTTGGCAAAGAAAATGAATTGAAACGAATGTGAACCTTCACATAAATAATTCAGTGCTATACATTAGAACACACTTTATTATGCATGCGTTTTAGTTTTCTCTTTGTGTGTTCTAAAAGCAGCACACATGTACGTATAAATTATTTACCAAAGGATTGTAGTATTACCGGAGGCACGACTTCCATTCAATGAATGTAAAAGATGAAGTCAGTTGGATGATTTAAAAAGTACCAGTAATATAAACCTAAATATTTTTTTCTAAGAAATATATAAATAATAGACTGATTTGATGTGAATAAACGCAACAAGTTAAGCAATTTATTTAAAATTTTTACAGAAAAGTTACTTCAATATAAAGATGTTCACTCATCTGGCAAACGTTACTAATCGTTCGCGTTGCCGAAGAAAATTTGTCAAATGTAGGAGGTGTTCGTAGTGGGCGCAAGACGAATTTCTTGGGTACTAATGTGAACAAATGTGCTCCGTCCAATGTCGGTTAATACAACAAGATCAAAAGGAAATTCTAGCTGCGAACGAATCCGCACGTTCCAATATAGGCAGTGAAAGCCAAGACAAAAATATAGAACGTCCGTGATCAATCACCAACGATTGATAGAAATGTTAGATATATCTTGGAATCCCCTAGAAACCTTGTAGACAATGCTGCAAATGATTGGTAACGTTTGCCAGATGAGTAACTGGCTTAACAAAGAAATAATTAAAATTTCAACAAGAAACTTTAACGTTATCTTGGTTCTTGTCATGGTTTTTATTAAATATGATTTGAATGAAACAACTACTCAGCGGGCAAATACCCCGACCTGCATTGGATTATACCTTCAAATCATGATAGGTCGGTAGCCAATATCATTTGTCAATTCCTAACCAGACATAGACCGGCTTCGAACTTATTAGTTCTCCTCAGTATGCCATAGGTTATGGAACAGACAGACAAATAATAGTAGCCAACCTCCTAGTCATATACTGATTAAGGTAAATTGAGTAGTGGTGAGAGGTATGTGAAACTTCTCATATGGTCCAAATGCTACTATCCGACCGACATCATAGATGTCTCTGTGGCGGATAGCGACTTGCAACCGAGAGCGGCGACCTCTAGCCCAGGTGGACTAAACTACTGTTATTAAATATGATTTGAATGAAACAAGTACTCAGCGGGCCAATACCCCGACCTGCATTGGATTATACCTTCAAATCATGATAGATCGGTAACCAATATCATTTGTCAATTCCTAACCAAACATAGACCGGTTTCTAACTTATTAGTTCTCCTCAGTATGCCATAGGTTATGGAACAAACAAATGATAGTGGACAACCTGCTAGTCATATACTGACTAAGGTAAATTGAGTAGTGGTGAGAGGTATGTGAAACTTCTCATATGGTCCAAATGCTACTATCCGACCGACATCATAGATGTGTCATGGTTTTTATGTAAAAAAGTGTATATTTCGAAGGCTTCTTTGTAAAATTTATTCAGCGTTTGTCAGATCTGCATTTACATTTCTGTCGCAAACATTATCCATAATGTGTAGTGTTCGACAAGTTCCAAATTATCGTCAGTTAAATGACTTTGAAGGTGGTCCTATTGTTGGTGTGAAGGAGGACGTATTTTCACTTATATGGAAATTGCCAACCGTGTACTGTAGACCGTAACATGACAATTACCTTAAATTGTTGGTTAAGGTGGTCTGAACAAGGTTTTCATGAGTCTTTGAAAAATTACGTCATGACAGCATTTTCTTTCAATGATAACCCGTATTTTTTCACTTTTCTGATTCAGTTTCTTGTCCTCTTTTCAGTGGTGTAAACTTTGTATGGGTTAGATATGAAGAATCTCCGGAAAAAACAAAAAAATCGTTTTATTTAATTCAAATTTTGTCATGAATACTTTATAAGAATTAAGCTAAATTATATTAAATTATTGTTTTAAATAACGTCATCAAGTAAGGACTAATAAGATGAAGAACAAAACCTTACTTTCTGAAATGAACAGAAAAATAGAAAAGACGTTTTTTAAAGGAATTGCTTGAAAAGTACTCTGTTCACCACCAAATAATAAACAATAATCAAGACTGTCTACAAAACCCCTTTTCGAATTTTCCAAAGCTGTTTTTAGGTATTTGTGTCATTTTATCAATTATTCATTTTTTAAATCTGAGAAATTATTAGGTCTGTCTTGCAAACTTCATTTTTTACATACTCCCAAAGAAAAAACCAAGATTAGTTAGACCTGGGAAACGTGCAGGCTATTCAATGGCATCTCTTTTCTCTCAATTCAGGAAATGTAACATTTAAATGCTCTCTGTCTATTATTTCATAGTGATATGGTTTCAGGTCATTATTTTACTCTCGAAGAGCTCATTATAAAAATGTTAATTTGTGGGGTCTAAAATGAACAGTTTTGGAGCTACATATTATTTTAAACTAAAAAAAGTTTTAGAGTAATAAACGATTCAGTACCCAAAATTACTTTATTAGGTGTTCAAACTGACTTCCACAGGCCTCTATGCACTGACACAGTTACGTTTCGAACGCCATTCTAACATTACGAAAATCCTGTGGCGTTAAGTGTTGACATTCTTAAACAATCCTTTGTCGTAAATCATCTAGCTAGTCTGGTTGAGTTGCATAGACTTTCGTCTTCAAATATCCCCACAAAAGAAGTCTAAAGGAGTCAAATCTGGTGACCTAGGTGGCCACTCCGTTATCGGACCTCTTCTACCTATCCAACGACCAAGGAATGTGTTATTAAGCAATTGACGGACAGTCACAGCAAAATGTGGGGGTGTTCCATCTTTTTGAAATAATAATAATAATAATGTATCTTTATTAGCTAAAAAGCTACAATTGAATTACAAAAAATATATATATATAAACAAGTACATTATACATTTTCTATCTTATGTCAAATCTAAATATATAATAACTATAAATAATTGCAAATATCTTTGTATCCTAACCTAACTTAGCGTAATATTACCTAACCTAACCGTAAATAATCAGAATTGTTGCTTAACATAACTAATACACAGTTTAGTAAAGACATTATATTTTTCGTAGTATTTTATTTCATTTGGTAAACTATTAAATATTTGTATACCAGTACAGAACAAAGATTTTGATTCCTTTAAATTGGCATATCTCTCTACTACTATATCATTTACACTACGAGTATTATAACTATGAATATCTCGAACAAAATTTAATTTATCACATAAATATCTCGGAGCCATGCCATTTTTTATTTTAAATATAAATTGCATTGCTTTCAAAAGTATACGTTGTCTAACATTTAAAAAATTTAAAACATTTAACATTGTGTCAATGGGAGTATATTTGTTACATTTTAAAATTATCTTCATAGCTTTATTTTGCATCTTTTGTAACTTTTGAATTTCATTGTTATTTAAATATAGCTGTAGAGTTGCACAATATTAGAAATGTGGAGCTATTATAGATTTATATACTAATATTCTTGAAAACATTGATAAATAATTTGAAATTCTCCGTAAAAAATAAACCTTTTTTGTAACTTTTTTAATGATATAATCACTGTTACATTTGAAGGTCAAGGATTCATCTATTATAAACCCAAGGTATTTAATTTCAGAAACTTTTTCTAATATTCTATTATTTAATACAATATTTTCTTCCACCTGTAGATGATTTAGTATATGTTTTTTACCGAGAATCATATATTTACATTTATCAGTGTTTACTTTTAAGTTGTTGTCACATAACCAAATAAATATTTCTCTTAAATCTTGATTAATAACATTAATAACATCATTTATATTCTCACCATATACCTAAATTAATGTGTCATCTGCAAATAGATGTACCTTGCATTTTTTGATTGATTTAACTATATCATTTATGAACAGCACAAATAATAATGGTCCCAGCACTGATCCCTGTGGCACACCAAAGTCATTATCTATTACATTAGATACACTATTTCCGTATCTCGTTTTTTGTCTTCTTCCAGTTAAGTAAGATTCAATCCATTTGAGTACAGATCCACCAACACCCATTTTTTCTAACTTTAATATTAATAACTGTCGATTCACCGTTTCAAATGCCCGTTTAAAGTCTAAAAAAATGGAAGGAGATTTTTAGAAAAAGTCTCATCGTTTTCTGTTAATTGGGTAATTTGTGGATCAACTGCTTCTCTAAGTAATTCCAAATAAGACTTACTATGTAATATTTAATTTTCCCTAAATATAAAAGGGTCCAGCAATGGCATCTCTTTTTTTGTCAATTCAGGAAATGTAACATTTAAATGCTCTTTCGTATTAGACTTTTTATATATCTAAGATAATAATTTTTTTGTTTGGACTTGCATTTTAAGTGGTACACCCAGTACATGGATTGTGTCTGATTGTGTGCTGTACTATATTCTCAGTTGAATACTGTACATGGATTCTGTCTGATTGAGTACTGAAGTTTACGATAGTTTAAGACTTCGATGTAAAAGAGGTGCGAAACAAATTCGTTGTTTTTGCAAAACCCTCTGTGAACGATTTGAATTGGAAATTACGAACGGTGACAAAAAGCTTGACTATTTGCATACTTTTTACACCCACCGCTGAAGTTTTCTTTTGTCGTGTACTTCAATTTTACTTCAGTTTTAAAGTAAATCTGGCTAGTCGTATAGTGTCAAATAATTCTGTATATTTTTTGTGATATAAAAACTGTATGAAAATGTTGTTGCTAATTTTAAAATCTTTAATATGTATTCGTGGATTATATCAAGTTTACTTTAGTAGGCATGGTATTTATATACATTTCGTTTTGAAAATGATTACTTGTAAAAAAAAACCGAAAAATTATTCCTTTCACCATTCAAAATAACTGAAATATTAAAAGTGTTTAAATTGATAAAAGCATAAACAATTTTTTCCAAGTATATTTGGTTTATTATTACACCACCAAGAATAATATTAGAAACATTTTTTTTTTAATTTTAAAATTAATATTTATGAAAAATTTTTTAATATCTAGAATAAACTTTGCATATAATGGTAATGCATTATGGATTTTAAGTCTTTATAGTGGTTTCTGTTTAAATACCGATAAAATAACTTCTTAAAATAAAACACTTAGAAATTTTTGTTTATTTTGCCTTGATAAGAACCTGTCAGTGTCAACAACGGTGTCTAAAATTTAAGTCGAAAAAGAAGTTCTCGATGGCTTAACTTCCTTTATAAAGTGTGGTTTTCTCCTGAGATCATTTTGAATAATTTACATTCATAATAAGTTAATATTTCATAATATCCTCTTGGGAAGGACAAAAACTTTAACTTCTTGTAAGAAGGGAAAGTTCTTTAACATAGAAAGTTAACGCTTAAATAATCGTACATAACAGAACTAAACTTGTTTTAACTAAATTTTTAACTTAGAAGTTGCTTTAATGCTAGTATTTTAACATTCTTAGTATCCAGTTTATTAAATAAACGTCACAATTTCAATTTACAGTAACAAAATACAGATGGAATGAGTACTACTTCAAATGAAGTATTATTCAAAAAATGGTCCTTCTCATATTATGTCGACAGATTAGCATTTTATCTGAAGATTGAGTACAAAGTTTTTGTATATATTGTAGATATATAGAGGATTTCAATGAAAACTATCCACCCTAAATAAATTTGGATATACTTATTTTAGCAAAAAAAACACAAAACGCTTCAAAAAGAGAAAAGAGAGGGATACATTTTCTTATAAATACACCTAGGATTAGTTCCACCCCCTCACCTTCAGAGTCACCCATATATTTTTTTTTAAATGGAACACAACATTTTTTTCAGGACATTAGTTTCTCCTCGAGGAGCTTATAACAAAAATGTATAATGGGGTCAAAAGTGAACAGTTTGGGAGGTACACCTTATTTTAAATTAAAAAAAGGTTTAGAGTAATAAACGATACCAAAAATTACTTTAATAGTTGTTCAATCTGACTTCCATTGACCTCCATGATACAGTTGTGTTTCAAACACCTCTCTAACATTACGAAAAAGTGTTGACATTCTTGAAAATCCTTTGTCGTAAATCATCTAGCGAGTCTGGTTGAGTTGCATAGACTTTCGTCTTTAAATATCCCCACAAATAAGTCTAATGGAGTCAAATCTGGTGATCTAGGTAGCCACTCCATCATCGGACCTCTTCTACCTATCCAACGACCAGAGAATGTATCATTAAGTAAATGACGGACAGTCACAGTAAAATGTGGGGGTGCTCCATCTTTTTGAAATGAAAGGAGATTTTTAGAAAAACTCTCCTCGCTTTCTATTATTCGTGTAATTTGTGGGTAAACTGCTTCTCTAAGTAATTCCAAATAAGACTCACTATTTAGTAAGTTTCCCTCGAAAAAAGGGGTCAAACAACGTGACCTCCTAAGATACCACACCAAACATTCAATTTTTGAGGTCTTTGAGTATGATATTCGCGCATTACATATGGATCACTCTCAGCCCAATATATGCAGCTGTATCTATTGACTAATCCAAAATGTACAAGTGATTTGGACTGTGAATTAAACTTCCACTCATTAGTTCACAAAAATCGAGAGACGGTCAGGATTATCCTCGTGCAATTCCTGTACTAATTTTATTTTCTATAGATGAAATTTGTGATTATGTAAAATTTTAAAAACACTGTTGTGATAGAGATTGCTGGTTCTCTAGAGTAACTGCTCCTAAAACTGTAACATCTATAGCTTCGTCATTAACCGCTCTCGTTGAGTTATGCTTTCTGTTACCAACTGATCCTGTTTCTATAAATTTCTGCATCAATTCAGTTACGTACTTATATGTACATTGTATTTTTTCCGGGATGAGTAGAATTAAAATTTATAGCAGCAACCCTTGCCAAATTATTGTTTCCATAGTAGAAAACTACAATTTCAATTCTTTCTTGTAATTGTAACGATAAATAGTTAAAATACTAGGCAGTATTCAACACTACAGTCACTCAATGAATTCACTTGTTAAATAATCTGAAAGAAATACACCTTAGTCATAAAAAGGTGTAGTTCTTCTTTAGTAAAAAGAAATTCTTCTTGTCATCCGCAGCATGTATATAAAAATTCCATTGTAGCGCTGATGCTAGGAAATAAAACATGAAATCAGAAGAAGTTTTTCTATTAACGAAAACAAAGAAGTATGAAAAATAACAGTTTGCGTGAAGATACGTAATGTGTATCTGTTGAGAGGTGTGGTAAGACTATTCGTAATGTGTCAGTCAGGTAAGGGTATTTATGTAAAAGGGCTAAAAGTGATGAATGGAAATTTCTTACTTTACTGCGGTCATTAATACCTTGTTAAATTGCGGGTTATTCTAAGTTGAATTTAAAGTGTCACTATTAGAGAACCCCGATTGTAAACTTAAATAAATTATCTATTATAGTGGTTCCAGGATGGTATGTTAAGATTGTGGTTTCTAAGTGGCATTGAAAGTGTAAAATACCGACTGGAGACCTAAATACGTCTTTATTGTCGTATTTCAAGAATGTTCATTTGTTGTGAAATTCCGCTTATAAAGAAATAGTTAATTTTATTATCGCCTTTCAAGAATGTCCGCTACATCCATAAATAAAAAGTTTTTCGCTTAGTGAGAATAAGAACGAGCACTTCCAATGAATGCTGTTATCGAATATTGTTCTTTAATTTGTTTAAATTACAATTAACTTGTTACTTCGCTGAGAATGTACCTAACATTCTCAGCGAAGTAACAAGTTAATTGTAACAGCATCCATTGGAAGTGCTCGTTTGTGCACTTTAATTAAAAAAAAAATCAAGACTAGCTCAATTATATTTGGAGATATGATGATGTAAAGGTTAAAAAACATGATACTTATAAACAATCAATTTCTGATGTTTTTCGAAATAAAAAAAGTCCTGTACTACAAAAAAATATAGTAAATAGCCATTTCTTATGTAGAATTGTTCACTTTATAAAACCTATCAGGTCTGATCTGGTCCTACGCTGAAAAATTTGTTCTCAAAAACGGAGAAACTTTTGAGGTCTATTTCACTCCACTATATGTTTCAATGAATATTTTTAACAAATATGTTTTCAGCAAACATTATTGGCGCCGAAAGTGCCGCTGTCGCTTGCCGTATAATTGAATAAATTAAACCTAGAAGGCTAAAACTTTCAAAAACGTTACTTGCGTAAAAAAATTACGGTTTTTTAATAAAATAAGAGTACTTTTTTGTTTAAATTATCAATCATTGAAATTTTAGTGAGCGGTTTATGGATGATAAATTATAAAAGCATTTTTTTAAATGTATTTGCTAAGCAGTTTTCGAAATATTCACTGTCAAAGTGGAGTGTCATTCATTATAAATTTGAGAATTTAATATTAGTTTATAATTTTTTTTAAGTCGACGATCGTCAACTATTAGATGTTGCTTTAGATAAAAATATATTTTAAATTTTTTTTAACTTTCCCTTAAATGCTTTACCATAACTTATAGTATTTTTTTCAATAACTCTCCATAAATTATATATAAAAAAATTACTCCTAGAAATATATCATTGTCCTGTTTTGTAAAAGAGACTCATACGATAAAAATAGTAGTGCTCTTCTTCGGCAGTAAAAACACTCGAGAGAAAATACTGACTTACTGCAACTGAGGTGATTTATGTTTTAGTTCGATTTCTGAACAAGCTGACTGAAAATACACCTTTCTTATTCCTAACTTCCTGCAGTACCCACAACTTTTTTGTCTTATTTTTACTGATAGAAATAGAACTGAATTAAGTACAGTCTGTACTTAAAGCTTATATCAGCCTTCGGCTAAATGTTTTCTGACTCTGAATGTAACAGCTTGTCCCAATTATGGGTTGTTTTCTTGTGAAGGCACAACACTAAATTCTTAGTTACAAAGACTTTCTGTCCATTTATCCCGTTTCATTTCAATAACGTTCTAATTAATTAGTGGGCACACACTAAAAAATGTGTTTCATCCAAGAAAATTATTTCTCTTGCGTAAATTTATTTGTTCGAAATATAACTTCCTTCATTTCAAATACATTTACATATTCAGTTTGACTGAATCAATTTTGTCTTCGCGAAACGAAAATTTTCTTGAAATATGTCTTTGAATTAATTAAATGCGTTTTAGTTCGACAAATTCTAAGTTTAAGTAACAATTTATCTTAAATTGAAACATTTTTATATATTTCATTTAATTATATCTTTTCTTCATGTGATACTTTTATATTGAATTTATATAAAAAAACCAAAATCTTACTCCATGAAAGACATATTTTGTTCTAAATTTATATATTTTGTTCTAAATTTATTTTTCCTTTAAATTACACCTTCTGTTAGTTGATAAAAATAAATTTATCTAATGCAATAAAACTAATTCAGTGATTCAAAAGAAATATCTTAAATCTAACAAAACACTGTTTTGAATACCCGCGTGATTCCCGTCTGCAACACTTCTTTACTTTTACCGTGCGGCATTAATTAATCGACCAGCGCGGCGAAGAGACATGAGCACATGTCTTCCTTGTGTGATGTGCCTTTATCTATGGTGAAGTGTATTACTGTTTCTTGTAATGAAAGCTTTCTTACAAAATTGCGGATTGGAGCAGTTTCTTCCAACATTTATTGGTAAATAAGAATGAAAATACAACCCACGTTTCCTATCTGTTATCTCATAAGTTATGAATAAGTTAAAACATTTTTCTGTGTAACGCTGGGCTTCACAAAACTGGACCAGGTCGGCGGTAACTGCGGGTATGCCGCTGGTATGACATTTGGCTGCTTTGTCCCATATATTTCTTTAAAATTTTCCTTTAAAACCCGGTGGCCTAAGACGGCAGCACCTAGCCCAGTTTGGTGAAGCCCCGCCTTTGTGTAGAATGTAGATTAACTTTACCTACACATTTTGCTAGGTATTGTACATATAGTTTTTGTGAAATGTAAAGTACAGTTTAGTTCTAAATCGTCATTTTCCGTTTTAAATCAGTCGAGTACCACCTATTTACCTATTATACTTATTATGTTTCCATAAGATAGGTAGTAGGTTTATGGCTGGTCGGCAGAAGTACTAACTTTAAATTAAGTTTTAATATATGTATATAACATATATGTTATTTCAACGAAGAATTGTATGTTAATGTCAATGTTATGTTGATATTGTCTGAACGTTATTTGTGACATTCTCTAAATTTTTCTTTTCCTTTTTTGGAACTTATTACCACCTGAATAATCCCTTCGTTATCTAAAATATATAGTTAGTTACCTAGTATGTTACTGGAAAAATAAACTTCTGCGATTGTGACTTTACGTCAAAAGATTTGTCAGAGGGTGTTTTTTTGACAACTAATATAATAATATAATTCCCTAACGTTTCAGAAAACGAATCTGTTTCCTTTTTTCAAAGTCATATATCTTTTTTTATAATATGTCAGGCATGAAACTTGACACATATATTTATTTATACTCGTATATGTAATATCCATAGATACTTACATAGAATTGTTGACACTTAATAATTATACAATATTAATTTTGCTCAATTCTTCTTTTAACATCAGTAACCACGTTGTACCAAAATCTACAGAGCAATGGGATAAACATTCTTCTTCATTTAATAATATTATTCCCGTTTCCCTAATTTTTTTTTGCTGTCCTTTTCTTTCATTAAAATTTTTGCTCCATCCCAGTTTATTCTATGTTCGCAAATTTTCAATTTTTCAATTTCACCCATTCTAATATAATTTTTATGCTCACCTAACTATATTTTTTAGATAACGAAGAATTATTCATGTATAAGTCCCAAAAAAAGAAAAAGAAAAAAAGTTATGTTAATATCTGTTATATCCAATGGAGATTTTATGTTAATTTATCAAAAACATGTTGACTTTATTTTATACAATTTTAGCTAGTGTTATAATATGCCTAATAACATGCTGCCAATAAATATACTTGTCTACTGGTGATAAAATAAAATTTTACAATAATATTTATTTGATTTAAAACCCCAACTCCCAAACAAATCCCTTCTACATTGGAATGAAATAAATTATTTGCTCCCAGCAAATAAAAATATTTGTTGAAGTTAATATAAATTCCATCGAATTAAAAAAATGCTGTCGGTGGGTGAAGAAATATGTTATTAATTTCAAACGAAATTACGCTTGTATTAAAAATGTAGATTTTATACTAAATAAATTCATTTTTGTTCGGAAAATACTTTCTATTGGTTCAAATAACAATTTAATAAATATTAAACTTGTATTTTGTTAATGTAATTAAAAATCATTTAAATCAAATAAATATATCAAATCTTAAATTCTCTTCATACAAATAAAAATTTTGTTGCGTATATACAAAGAAATTTTTTCTTTGATGTTAATAATTTTTCGTTCCTTCAAATATATATTTTTAAGTGTGCAGACATTGATAGTACGACTATCGTAACAGGGGGTGCATAGCAATTCGATAGTATGATAATAATAACAGCAATATTATTAACAATCGTCGGCGTAGACTCCCGTGTGAGTCAGAACCACGAGTAATACTGTAAAAATCAAAAATAGATAATAGAGGAATTTTTTAAAACTAACTCTGTGGTATGTGGGGAGTGCCTATAGGTAAGTTGCTTAGGGATTTCTGTGTAGTTTGGAGACAAGGGAGACATCGAAAAAAAACTCGTTTCCACACCATGAAGAGGGTAAAGACTTTCAAGAATGGTCAAAATTATTGCAAGAAATCTATCAAAGTTAAATTTCGTACATCTAGATGTAACACTTCCGCTTATGATTTATGTTGCGTTTTATATTTGAAAAGTTTAATGTTTATTATGGTCATGCAAGAATAATTTTGAAAAATAGCGCTAATTGCAAAAAATTACATAAATTTCATTATCATTTGTAACGAAATTGCAAGCCATTTCATTCCAGTTTGTTGTTGTTCCACGATGAATTAAGTTTCTACCAGTCTAGTACAGATGGCGCCACTGATTTCTACTGAAACAATTGGTTTGGTAGATTTTTGTGCTTATAAAAAATGCCTAAATATCTATTCATCTTTATTCCTCATACTGTACTCCCAAATGTTTGTCTCTTTCCAAACTATAATCGAGTTTAGGTAGCAGAATACTACGATGCTACTGTCTTCTTACTAGGGCAGCCAGAGACAGTGGTTGTCTCTGGTGCCGCGTTCATATGGAAATTATCTCTAATTCTGCGGTCTGGTAAAATTTATATGTTTTCTGGTATTATCTTGTGATTTTATGCTAATCATTATTTAAAAAGTTGCTATATTGATTTAAAGTACCTTTGAGGTAATTTTCATAATAATATTATCCGTAATTATCTTAATTTACGCCTTGGGCGAATTTGCTTTTCGGTAATCAGTTCACCTTGGTTGTTCTTCGGAACAGCCATCATTAATATTGATTAGTATCAATTTATCGTGCCTTGCTGGCAATTTATCTAATATCACTTTGATATTGTAATGATTTCGTGTGTTAATTTAAACTAACTTTCGGTTATTGTAAATTTTAGATTTACTCGGCAACGGATGTCGCCATTTTGTATCGTAGTTAGTTGTTTTCTGTCTTTGTATCTTGATGTTTTAGGTCACTTCTACTTTGGTAGCGCTCTCTAAACAGTGGTGACTGGTGACATTTGGTGATTGGTACACCTGGTTGGCCCAAACCTATTTGTTTATAACCTGTGAAAATTGTGAAAATTATCTAATTTGGTGCATTTGTTTTGTGGTGGATTATTTTATACCAATGCATATATTTATCAACCAGATCTCAGTAACGTAAGGTTTTTCTAAATTTAAAATATCGAATGCTTACTAGAACGTTTACTTAGTATTTATTCAGGAACGTTGCTCTAGTGGAACTTCGCCTAGTTCTCTGGCAAAGATACCTGCCTAGTTATCTGGCACTTGATTAACTTTTAATTATCTAAAGTAAACATATAGTCAAGTATATATCTTTATTTAACTTTATCTGCTATTCATTAGAACCTCTCTCCGAGGAACTAATAAATGATTTAATTTACCGTTACCTTTAAGTTGAAAACTATCATATTGTTTTATATTTAGCAAATATTTATTTACGTTATCTTTCTAGTTGTCTGTCTGTATCCAGACATTCTAAATTCTATTTTCTTGAAGATTAACTTCTTTTAGTAAAAAAATATCTTAACATATAGGGAATACCTATTTCACATTGTTTATTATCGTAGCTACACCTAGTTTATTTGTTGGACTAGTATTTTTTCTATTTAACGTCACTTTTATTAATACTTAAGTTAGTTGAAGTCTTCAACTTCCTAACATATTATAGGATACCGATCCTAATTTGTGTTAACTCATTTTGTCTACGTAGCTGGACAATTCAAACGTCACAACTTTTAACTTTGTTTTGCCTGTAATACTGATCTCATAAAACTCTCCCCTTTTTATGTTAATACCTGGACCAAGAGAAGAGGATAACTGGTGGATCGAACTGATCATTATATACTGGGTGGAGCAGGAAAATTATATTTTATACAACTGGCTTTTTTTCTCAAGGGTAACTGCAGTACTGACAGTGGTGAGTCAAATTGACACCGAACCCATTAAGAGCATAGCCGTTGGTGGATTCTTCGCTGGACTAACCCATTGGAAATACGTAAGATCTTCGTCCCCAGTAAACATTTATATTTGGTCAGAAGAAATTTGTGAGAGATCAGGCATTTAATTTTTTTCTCTTTCAATTACATATTTTTTTTATGTGGTTACCTAATTGTTGGTCTTCAACCACGTAAATTTTTATTGACATGTAAATATTGTACATATACTAAAGTCTTGATTATACTTTTTATAAAATAATATCTTTTTATTCCACTTCCTTACCAACCGAATTCAAGTTTTAACGCTATCTTTACCTTTTAAAGTAAAATTTTAATTATTTGGTACTTGCAAAAGTGCTGGCGCCCAGCCTAGATTTTGGTGATAACTCAAATCAATCTAAGCCCTTATTCACGACCTGCTCACTGAGCTACCGGTCAATAAGTACAACCCCCAGCTTATTGTGTTATGCCAACAATTGGACGGGGGGTGTTGCACATTATTATTATTATTTTTAATAAACCTTCTTTGTTGTATTATTTTTAATATTATTCTATATACCAAAGTATATTTCTAAACCTATTTTATTGTGAAATTTAATTAAACTAGTCTTTGCTAAAATTAACATAGGGATCCAACACAAAATTAATTCATTAATTTCTACCATTAAATTGTTGCCCACTCCATGTTTCCACATGTTAAATTTTATATAATATGCTTCATTTTAATTATACTACCGCATTCACCATATAATAATGGAATTAAAATTTAAATTTGATCATAGTGCAACCTGCCATCAGTTAACGTTTACTTTGAGAACGTTACATAATGGGCATCATTTAGTAGCTGTTTGTAGCTCTAATTATAAATTGTGTTTGGGAAATTTATACAGATTGGAGAAAATTGACGCAGTATTTTTCATCTCCATATTAAATCTTTGTTTTATGTTGATAAGTTGATAATAACTATAGCTCGGAATTTACACCGAAAGAAAAGTGTTATCATAAACACTACAATTATATGGACTTACTACAAATTACGATATAAATAAGGACAACAACAAATTGTAGTAAATTTCAAGAAGAAATTGTGGTAAAATTAAACTACAAATTATTTCTTCAATAAAAAACAGAAAAAACTTTATTTCCTATTTTTATTTTTAGAGGACTTCCAGCCAGGTATATGAATAATTTATCCTACGTTTCGTCCGAGTTTTCGGACTTGTTCAAGTTTAAAAGCTAAAAACAATGGTTTTACATAAGTCTTAAATTAGATTAGTGACAGAATACATATCTAAAAAAGTGTTTTCTTACCTAATATAAATTTCCTATTTTAATTCACATTGTATGGGCTGGTTTTATTTTGTTTTTCATCATTTTTTATTTGGTAGGTATGTGTTGTACGTATAGTTCGACGAGTTAGGCAGAGAATGATCAGTATTTGGTGTCGTCGTTGATGTGTTCTTTTTTAAGAGTAGGTAATTATAACAGCTGATAGTATACTTATATTGATGGTCCGAGTGACAGAGTTATTGCAAACATTCTCATGATATTGGATAGCCGTTGAGAAGAGGTTTTGCAGTTAGCACATATACAGGATGTTTAAAAATTGTTACTATTGAATAAGATTGCGATATATGCTACTTAGATTTTCTATATCTGTTTGATAATTTACTGTTTTTGTTGTTGTTTTGTATTTCGGCCATTTCCAAAAACATGCGTTTTTGGTATTTCTTTCTTTATGCAGTATGGTTGTATCCGGAAAGTTAAAATTGTGTGAATTATTTATGGCGTGTTCAGCTAATGCTGTGCTACATGAATTAGGAGTTGCTATGGAATTTCTAATTGATAATTTATGTTGATTTATACGTTTATTTAAATATTATTGGGTTTGTCCAATGTAACACCTATCGCAATCTGAGCAATAAATTTTATAAATAACATGGTTTTGATTTAATTTCTCTATAGGATAAATTGTTCATATACCTGGCTGGAAGTCCTCTAAAAATAAAAATAGGAAATACAGTTTTTTCTGTTTTTCTTTATTGAAGAAATAATTTCTACATTAACAGCCAACAACTTGTAAAATATCATCTTTAAACTACAAATTAGTAAGTTATTTACAACATAAACTTGATAAAATTTGCAGAAGAAGAGTGACTGGCTCATTTTTGATGTTTAAATTTGTACTACAAAGTGTGGTTATAATCAGTGAAGTATTGTAGAAGATAATATTTACTATTTTATGTTTAGCATGTTCAGGACACTGTTGCCTATTCAACTAAATTATTGCTACGTTTCACCAGACAAGTTTACTACAATAATGGTAGTATTTTATTTGCAGTCTGAATCAGGTCACTTCTGATCTAGATCAATTAAGTCAGCTATTTACATGTTTTATTTACAACTGATCTGAAATCAATAGTGACCAAGTCAGTTCCCCCTTGCTGATGCTGCTCCACCCTCGATGAAAGAATCAGATGTGATCTTTAGATCAGTAATGTAGTGGGGGTAAGAAAAGCGGCAAACGATTAACTGTATAAACAGGTTTTGCATGTCGCAACAATAAATGTGCATATTTTTCATATAAAAATATCGCTTTTGCAATTACTATATTTCATAACATAAAAATAATCGAGGTCTTAGGAAAGGAAAGTGTCAAGTTCGTTTCTGGATCATCTGGTTCTCATTTTTTTTTTTGATTTTTTTAAGAAGCTACTTAAAACTAGAGACGCATATTACACTTATACGTCTCTGGTAAAACCGATAAAACATAAACGTATAAAATAAACGTGTTCCTCCCAAATACGCATGCGCGCCCGACATCCGAGGTTGCTGCACGTTTTATTTGCGACTCGTGCAGGTCACTTCTAACCAGATCAAATGTGATCAAGTGAACTGACCATCGGTGCAAATAAAATGCTACAATTGTAAGACACGTTTTGAACTTTTGTAGTAGCATTTCCTGACATAAATCAGTGAATAATTAATTTATTAATAGAGGTAACCGTTTACTACAAAGTAAGTATATTTATCATGGTAAGCTAGGGTTCTTTGACCAGGAGGAACAAGTCATCGGACTGTACAATTAACTAATGCCACCAAATATTTTATGAGGAGAATATTGGTACGGTCGGTCGCGTATTGCAATGTGATCCTCTTTTCCAATAGCAGTAGAAATATTTTGCCAATATTCGTTGAAGTTCTTGTGGATTAAAACCACAGGTGATACAACGCGCCTCTTGAGGGAATCACTGTAGTTTAGAATGTGATATGTTTTATGGGTTGCTGCACATTTGGCATTCTCAACCAACTAGCAGTTAAATACATCTGTCCACATCTCAACGTTGTTATTATTTAACAGAATCAATTCTTTTACGTCCACCGCATTTAATAAAACGAAAACTTCCTCCTCAGTTTTTGCTGTTCTAAAAGTTATACATAAAGATTCTTTGCAATGTTATGCAACATTAAAACCTAACTTCGAAATGACTCAATTACCTAGTTCAAACAACACGCAACTATTTAAGATTGGGATAATAAAATTGTCCATGGTTAGTTATAGCTATTAATGTAACGAGATTATGTGATTTATAATAATCGAGGAAGTTGCCAGGCGACGAGGCGATACTGAGTCGTCTAGGAACGTCTGAGATGGTTTAAATCACATAATAATCGAGGTACATTTAAAGCTTTATTGTATCATTGACAGCGATGACGTGAAAAAATCAACAACTTTGGTTGTCATTTTAGCGTGCCATAAATATTAAGATTAAGTCTTAATCATGAAAAACTTTGGCGAAATCATGGAAGATATTGATATTCCTGAAAATATACTTGCTGCTGCTAACACTGTAAGATTAGATTTGCTTCCGGATAAATCAAAAATCCATTACGAAAAAGAATATCTTCAGTTTTGTGAGTGGCGAGATAGAGAACAGGTTCAAGGTGCTGGAGAAACGGTAATACTTGCTTATTTTCTGAAACTCTCAAATCAATACTCCCCGTCATCTTTGTCGCCTAAATATTCTATGTTACGAGCTTGTTTGGAGTTGAAGGAAAGAGTGGAAATCGACAAGTATGGCGATTTGATACGAGTCATTAAGAAAAATAATGTGGGATATAGAGCTAAAAAATCGAAAGTATTCACGAAAGAGCAGGTTAGTGAATTTGTTTGTACTGCCCCAGTCGCGACATTTTTAATGATGAAAGTAGCTTTTTTAATTGGAATTGGCGGAGCTTGTAGAACCAATGAATTAACGAAAATGTCTATGGAAAATGTTGAAATTCTAGAGCGCAAGCTAGTAATCACAATTCCTGACTCAAAAACCCACAAGAAACGGTTTTTTTTGCGGTGATATCTGACGGAGACGTTAATCCTGTGGATTTATTTAAGAATATATAGCATTACGTACAACTCATACTCCGCATAGAAGATTGTTCGTATCATATAGAAACGGAGAATGCACCGTTCAGCTTTACGGTATCCATTTCTTTTCTAAAATACCTGAGAAAATTTCTATGTATCTCAATCTTGAAAATCCAACTATGTATACTGGTCATTGTATTAGACGATCTTCAACAACTTTTCTTGTTAATGCTGGTGGAGACATATTAGATTTACAAGAACTTGGTGATTGTGAATCGAGCAATGTTGCAAGAGGGTATTTAGAAGTAAACTTGAGTAAAAAGTTTTCTATTGCGCGAAAAATTCAAATTGGAGATGTTTCTGTAGCTATAAAATAAAATTCGTATCTAGGGTATTATGATATGGTAACTAACGTATTATATATTGTAACTAACGTATTATGTGCTACTAAGTTATTGTGAAGTTGTTGTAATTTTATGATATTAATAATTATCAATTAAGATTTAACTTAAACGAACCTTAATTTTCAATGATACGATAAATTTTATTAAAATCACACAGCACTCATATTATAAATGTAACAAAATCACAGGGATAGGTGTTAGGTTTTCTGAACTGGACGGTATCTTGGAATGAAATGAAATGATACATACTTAATCCATAACGCAAAAGCAACGACCTAATGGTAAACAAATCTTATGGTGACTTATTGCCTGCGTGCGTACATCTCTAAATTAAAACTGTTGCTACAATTTTGGAGTAGATTTTGTTACCTATTATTACCTAGCGCCACACAATTTGTAGCGGAATTTCCTGTTAATCTTGTTATTAAAATCATTACAATATGCAGGTACCTTGTACAATGTTTGTTTGAGTTCAGCAAATACCGTGTAGTAATTTCCTACACATTATAGTTGATTTCTTACTTTGACGTAAATTGTTATTTTTACCATCCTAAGAGAACAAACAATCAAACAATATTTGTTGTTTATAACTACAATCATTTAACTGCAAATATTTATAGTTCTTTCATATGTGGTATGTGATAATGAAAGTTAACAACAGTAGTAGTAGCTTTTACATTGAAAACGTATTTATGAATGGACAAATCCGTACACTATTCAGTGTAGCCGCAGTCACTTTGTATTGTAAAATCAGTGTTTACTTCACTGTTTGCCAGTGAGTCGCAAGCCCAACATATGAAAATTGTGGTAGGGTATTAAACGACGGCCATTCGCTAGTTCTGATTGGCAGACAAATCGTAAACAGACCAGCTTATGAGTTGCCGCGATCTAACTTGTTCAGCCAGAGGCGTCGCATATAGGAAGCAGGTGAATAAATAAGAGAAAGGCAAATCACTTACAATATAAATATATCTATCGTATCAAAGTAAGCATTGATTAAAATAATTATTACCTCATGAAAATATATAAAACAACTAAAAATTGCCATAATTAAAAAAAATAAAATAAGTAAAACCCAACAAAAACACTGTTAGTTTTTAAAACAGTTAGGAATATATAAAAAAAAATAATAATTACTGCACAAAACAGAACAGTAACTGAATATTAAAAAAGACCTATATCACAAAAAAAGAATGAAAATAGAAAACATAAAAATAAAAAGTGAAGCTCGTAAAAAATATATCATCAGACTAAGAAAATATACATATACAGTGTGTCCCCTGATTGAGTTTGCAATAGGTGATAGAACCTCAAACTGACGGCTATTATAGAGAAATAAAACATAACAAAATATTATTATATTACTAACTCCAAATTGTGTAAAGACTATTATAAATAAAACAGTATCAATGTCTTGATATCTTTAAAAATGAAATTAAAATAAATAATTGGAGTTATAACTCCTTAAGGCGGCGTTAGCACGCCTTCGTCGAAAGGATAACCAACAGAAAATTTTATATCGCTATTAAAATTTTTCTAATGATGAGACCGAAAAATGAGAATACGACATGATTCATCTTAAATACCATATGGATTTAATATATAAAATTACAGACAATACTGATGCCTATTTTCTTTATTAATAAGAAATACGACAATTTTATTTGGTGTCATTTTATGAAACTAAATAACCGTATTTCCTATTAATAAAAAAATACGCACCAGTATTGATTGCCGGTATGATTTTATATTAAATCTGCATGATATTTAGGATGAATCATATGTCTTTGTGTTTTGATATTAATGACAGAAAAATTTAAACAGTGATTTATAGATTCAAGTTGGATATCTGGTGAAAACGCAGCTTTAAAATACAACCGAGTTGAAGTTGGTATATGGCACTGCTCTTAATAAATAATCCCTGTATGATCTACATAATCAAATAAACAAAGCACTTTAAATTTTCAATTAAAAAAATCAGCAATTGGGAAAACGTAACCATTTAATTCAGTAATTAATCTGCTTCTTCCACTCACATATTCGACAAAAAGGGAAAACAGCTTGTCTTGAACGTCATAATGAAAATGACGTCGCCATATTAATAATTGACACGAGTGACAATTTTGGCATTCTGTTGTCACAGTGCAAAACAACATGATAGTCATATAATCAAGCTCACATCACTAGATATACTAATGGGGTTTTTTTAATGTAATTGATTATTTTTGAATATCTATAATATACGCGATTAGACGCCGCCCATGGCCTAGAATTTTTTCAAAGTTAAAGCTACTACTGCCGGTATCACTAGTGATGATGAATTACAAACTTTAATTAAAACAACTACAATTCTCATCAATGTTGTAGTAAAATACTTAATGCGTTTTCTTTCTGCGCAGGTTTTGATGATGTCAAAACCAGGAGTTATAGGTATGTGTCAGCACAAATATGTTCATGCAGGTATGACTACTCAATATGTCCTATCTTATTATTTTCTTAGCTAATTCAGTTAGAATCCAAAGTTGAAATAGTAAATTTATTATAAACACTCGCCGAAGACGAATGGATAAATATTTTTTTTAGTGTCGACTCCGATGACACCTGAATATTGATATACTTTCCATTAATAGAATTTTCCAAAGATTGCCTAAAATTTGTATTATCTACTTTCGACCACGGTATGTTACATGCAATCATCACTTCCACTAAATCTAAGTTAAAATGGTGTTGTCTCTCACATCAGATTAAATGTGCTTATTAAAATTTGTGTTACATGCCCAAGAAAGTACTTTGTCACAGCTATTGCAATATAATCATGTACCGTCCAATTATAATTCCAGGATATGGAAAATCCACAAATTTACTGTAGCCTGTGAAGGTTTACAATGCGACGTTTTAAAAAGACCGTTAAGCAATGTACTGACAAACTCTTGTTCTCAGTTCATCGCAGAGCGCAGGTATCTACGTAAACTCCCAGAAGTGCGACATTGTAGTGTATTTATAAACGAATCTATTAAGTACATTTTTATTTAATTTAGTATGTGTTCCGAAAAACTAGATTATGTATTAACATTTCAAAATTAAATAAAATTCAATTTATCGTGATTTATAAATTTCTATAGCTGTTTGGGAATGTTTCAGTATGTGTTTACAATACAATATCAAAAGACATAACTGGGAACCAATACCTCCTCCCGTGCTCTAGTAATTACTGTGAATGTAATATCTTTGTATTGTGTATAAATAAGAGAATTATTTCCACCACAGATTACAACAGTGAAATTAAGTTTATCTTATACCCAGGGCCGTCCACGATGTCACAAGTGTGTTGATGAACAAGGACAATATATCGAACAATTCATTTAATTTTTTGTTTAAATTCGTTCGCATTTTTTTTTAATTCAAATCTAATAATTAAGGATTTTTTTAAAATAAATATCTTCACAGCCTACTCAGAAAAAACGTATTTCTTTTAATTTCACAAAAATAAAAAACTTTTTTTCACATACATCGTGAGAAAGGGAATTACGAGTACTGTTGAATCACAAAAATCCATTATGTCACCTATAAGACAAACCAAAGTTAATGACATTAACTCGAAAGCAAAGGACGATGGATATTTTTTAGCAATGTCATCTTAAATAAGTGTCCTATATTTATTAAAGTGTCATTAGTTGTCAAATTATAATAATATAGAAAAATACGCATATCCGAATATAGAAATAGTTAGATAAAATTCAAGAACGTTATCGACAAAATCGTAAAATTCTTCAAAAATGTACCCATTTCAACGTCTTTCTATCTCCAATAATAACCAAGACAACAATATATGCACGTACCGTATGTTTTATGCTTATTTCATTTTTACAGAAAATGCAGTGTACTTTTGTAAAATTCATGTGTATGTTTATTTAATGCTTTTATAAATTTATAAAAAGTTTTTTTTGTTTTAATTTTTTTTCCATTTTTTTCTTTTCTATCCCCCTTGTCCCAACGAGTAATGGGATCATGTTTTTTGCATAGTTGTGGAAAACTTAATTAAATTACACTGTCACTGCACAAAATGTATACAGAGAAATATGCAAATGTTTTTTTAACTACAAATTACTTTAAAAAATTATAAACACTTTTTATTACTTGTCTAATTTTCACTTTATTTGTTATTTTACAACTAGTTTCATCCTATTCGGACATTTTCAAGTAAACTAAATTATACACAGATTTTACTTTCACTTAAATATAAACTGAACTGAATAGAAGGATGGGTCACTTTATGGTTGATAATATAATTCAAATTTGTACAGATGTTATATCTTTATATGTAGGGGTTTTTTCAAGATAGTAAATTATATTATGTTGTGATTTTTATTAGGAGCAGGTTATCTGAATAAGTTTAATAACGGAGAATTATTTAAATCTATTTGGTCGTTTAATATGTTGTAACTTTTATTCCTATTTAATTTATTAATTTCTAGCACTTCTAATAAATTAGGATTTTTACTTTTCCCACATATATGTAATATTTTAGGTTGATGGTCGTCAGTTATTGTATGATCAGAATCTGTTAGGTGTTTATAAAAGTTGGAATGTTGTTTTTGTGTGTGAATATGTTCTCTATATCTTACTCCGAACGATCTACCTGTTTGACCTACATATGAGGCGTTACATTCTGGGCAATCTAACCGATATACATCACATTTTTAGAGATATCAGTATTTTGTTTTGCATTGAAAAGTCATCTGCCTATATTCTTGTTACTACTAAAAGATGTTTTAATATTAAATTTGGAAAAAGTATTGCTAATTGAATAGGAGAGTTGACCTGAATATGGTAATGAAATGTATGTTTGAACTTTTTCTCGTTAATAGTGGGATAAAGTTCTTTCAAGAGGGACTTATTTTGTTTTTTTGTAGATTAGATTGTAGATTATATTTTCATGGTACCCGTTATTATGTGCTATAAGTCTTATTGTGTCTAATTCTTCTTTTAAATCTGTCTCAGATAGAGGTAAGCTGAAGGCTCGGTGTGTCATAGATTGATATGCGGCTAATTTGTGGGAGAGAGGGTTATAGGAATTAAAGGGTATAGTGGCGTCTGTAAAAGTTGGTTTGCGGTAAATATTATAGGAAAATGATGTTTTATGTCTTTTTATAGTTAAGTCGAGAAAGTTTATTGATTTTTTATCATTCTCTGTTTCTAAGGTAAAAGATATATTATTATGTGTGTTATTGATAAAATCGAGGAGTATTTTTAATTGACTGTCTGTTTCTATTAGGATGTCATCAGCGTACCTGTACCAAAAGATAATATGTTTTTTTTTTTCGATATTGGAGAATCCATTATAGTTTTTTCAAGATTATCCATGAATATATCGGATAAAATGGGCTAAGTGGCGAACCCATAGTGTTACAAACCCTTAGTAGGGTCTGCAGGTAACGTGGACCGAACCCCAAGCCTTCAGAGCCGGTGCTCGTAGCCCAAATATTGATTTTTCAACCCCCAGTTTTGCCACACCAAGAACTACAGGATTTCAAGAATTAAATGAAAAAAAACAACTCGTTTTATGTTTTCTGTTTGGTTTAGTTAATTTAATTCAAACTTCAAACTTTGTTAAAATATGAAACGGAATAAACAAAATAAAACAAAGATTTACTTTTTAATTAAAAATTTTGGAAAGAAAAAAAAAGAAAATATATTATAAAAAAAAAATCTGTTTCTGTCTCAGAGGATCAGTATTTTAAATAAGTAAGTGTGACTTACAAAAAAAAACCACCCCCAAATCTCGATTACGAGTAAATGGAAATCAAAACATTTCAAAACTACAAAACAACAATTTAAAACAAAAAGTATACTTATCAGTTTCCTCCAAGACGTCTCGGCTCTCGTGGCCACTGTTTGTGCTTCCACACACTTATATTTTACTCACGAATTTATTTCTTTAAGTTTTATCTTTTAAATGTTCAAATGTTCACTCATACACATGGATGAAACAGTTAGTTTAATTTTAGTTCATTACCTATCCTTTATTTATAATTTTGGGCAAATTTTTAATTCTATTAATAATTTTTAAATAATTTACTTGGATTTCAATTCAGATTAATTCAAAAATCCCGACACCGCCCGCGTGTTCTACTCTTCGATGCCGTACCCGATCTCCTTCTTTTCTCTCCCCGACATCCGCTCGCCGGTTCTTTATCAGTTCTTTCTCACAGCAACTGCAACTTTGCAAATTACTTTTCCACCTACGCGGCCTTACATTGTATGACGGCTCATATTCATGATTTATACAGGGTGGTGTCACAAATACTCCCCCTTTTGAAAAAGAATGATGCTTCTACAAGCATCATTCCTTTTATCTATCGTGTTTACACAATAATTTAAATACCAATACTGAAATAAATTAAAAAAACAGATCCTCTGCTCACACTAATCTATCATACTTGATCTATTTATATTTTACTAACATAATATAACACATATGTATATAGAGATATATATGGATAACAAAAAAAAAATCTATGACATTCAGTTTTTTTTTTTTGTTTAAAAAATCATATTAAAAATTTCCAAGGTTATTTCCATACAGTAATTCAATTTGTAGTTTAAGTTTCCAAGAGCGGTCCATTTGCCTGCCTGGTTCTTTACTCCCGCCTACGATCGCCTTCCATAACTCCCGTTTGCCTTTGAATTTTTTTTTTTCATTTTATGTTAATTTGCATAATCTGATAAGAGGTTTAGGATAAGGTGAGGAATATTCTTAACAAAAGGTAAAAAGGTGGGCGAGGGGTAGATCACGCCCAATATGGAACCAATGCGGATAATGGATATACCACGGATAATGACTAATTATGTTTGAGATTTGTGGTAAAAGGAATTCTTCCATTTCTGATATCATTTGTTATCTTCTATATTATCAGGGTATATATATATATATTTATAATTTTCCAATAATAATATAAGTTTTATTTTCGGAGCTTATTTCCTCAATTTTTACCCTCTTCAGTCCAATGTCTAGCAGCATTTGGATCGGGGTAAAGGTTTGTCTTACTAACTGGGTCTTCCATTTGTATATTGTTGGATCCTGGTGTAGGTGTTTTCCGAGCTGTTTCATGCAATACCCATGTTGCTAATGTATTCCATAAACTGGCAAGTACTATCAGTCCGCAACCTCTCGTTTTATAGATGGTAAAAGCATATAGAATTACTTCCACGCAATACTTTATTAGTCTGAATATAAAATAAAATCCCATAATTCCGCTAGTGAATAATCCAATGTCGGTAAACCAACCCCACGCTTGCTGGAAAGTTGATCTCGCTAAACCCTTCATTTCTTCTACGTCAAATAGGTGTAAGGTCGAATATCCTTGACTGTCTGTATCAAGTCCGGCCATTTTACGAGTAATTATATTTTCAACTGCTTTCCTTTCAACACCAAATATCAAGCTTCTTTGGACTTTATTAATTTCTTCCTGCGTATATAGTCCACTGGACCCCATAGGTTGGATCGGTGAGAATTTTAATTTCGGTTCATCATGTACCTCTAATATTTTTGGTGGGTCACTTACTACAGGGTGTGGTGTAAGACCAACCCAACTCCCATCGATGTAGTATAAAGGTGGTGTAAGTGGGTTACATGTGATCTGCTCAGCATGCTCTTGAATTATATGCGTCTGAGGTGCCATGAACATCGAACGATTTTCAACGGTGATTGGTAGTTCCTGATAACAGTATTCTGCTCTTCTGAGTTTTACAACTTTCGGTTTGCACTGTATGATATATAATACTTCTCCTATAATTCTTCCCATATATCCCAATTTATTTTGTAGGAGGGATATTACTGCATTTGGGGTAATTGGTGCTAAGAGTAATCGGTTATGCAATACCTCTCTGTGCACTAAACATCTTCTATAAATGGTATCGATATATAAAGTATCCAGCGCCCTCTTATAACTTTGTTCTATGTATAGAAATTTACTGTTGACGTAGCTCATCAAATCTGTGTTCTCAGTGAGTAGGTTCATAGTTGGATTTAAAGTGTAAGGTGATTTATTTTCCATGACCATTAATTTTGGATGTTCAGTCTGCCATACTTGCTGCGAGCAGAGTAGTACTACCTTCACGATACTTAGGGTAAATAATTTTTCTTTCTCTTCCACAACGACAAATTTTTCCAGTTCCTTATTAGTAACAAGGCTTGCCCAGCCGTCATATAACAAACTCAATCCATTCTCACAATTCTCAGGAGAGATTTCCCAAGTGGTTTCACCAAACGTAGTATCTATACAATACTGTTGCAAAAATGGGCATGTATATCCCTGAATAAGGCTCAGTTCATTTGTTTCCTGTTTAACCTTTGCAAAATAACTTTTTGTAGTTATCTTTAAAACTCCTGATATTACTACGTTATGCCAAGTACGCCCGTTTTCATGGTAAGTAGTTCCTTTGCAGGTTCCGTCGTTACTCAATGTCCCCAACATGGTAATTGATGCGGAGGTGGTGCCATTTATAATAATATTACCGATGTCTTGATTAAATATTCGTAAACTTTTATATCGATGAATATCCCGGCAGCTTTCCGCGCCAATTTGATAAATATATTCTGCAATACCTCCTGATACCTCAGAAGAATGGCTATGCATACCACAATGATATATATGTCGATTGACTTCAACTAAACATGTTTTTACTAGTTGTAGCTTTATGTCATTTCTCTGAATAACTTTAACATGAATTCTTTCACTAGTATATCCTGATTCTTGTTCCTCGCAAGGTGCGATATTATTTATAGAAATGGAAGAAATATTTAGGTTAGGTGTATCACAATCATATGCAATTAACGCAAACGCGATCCCAGAAATTGACAGCAATAAGCTTAAAGACAACAAGAACATTTTCGTTCCGAAAAATAACATCAATCTGGAAATAAAAACAAACCTTCTGCTAAAATTTTTCTCTTCTTTTTTTTTATTTGAGATAAAAAGATATAAACTAAAAATAAATGTTTTCATAAGTTTTTCTGTATAGCCCTTTATAAAATTTCCATATCACCCTTTATAATAGGTTAATCTAGTTAATAATTAATATATACATATTTTTTCCTTATACATTCTTCCCCTTAGTTTAGATACAATAGTTTTAAATGGTTACGGAGCTTTATAATTTTAATTACATTTTAAACTCATTTAGCTTAGCAAAAAAAAAATTAATAATTAACTCATTATCATAGATATATTATTATTATACTTATACACGAAAAATTTACACAGAATCTTAATTTAATGTCCATAACGGTTCGGTGCCCGTCTTTGCCTCGTAGACCTTCTTAAAGGCCTGGGCTCAACATTTTCTACGGGTACCGGATAATGATTAAGGTTTTTGGCCAATTCTGCCATATTTGCTAATGTTAAGGTATTTCGTGTAACTTCGTCAAGTTCCTGCTCAAGAACAGGCTCTTGAGGAAGTTCCTCTTTTTCATCATAATTTACATTTTGATAGATACCCATCGGACTCCCACTTACTGAACCCCCTCTAAAATGTTTAAGCCTATTCACGTGTACTATCTGATCCTTTCTTTTTCCTACTTCTCTTATCTTATAATTTACCGGCCCCTTTTTCTCTAAAATTCTATATGGTCCGAGCCATGGTTTAGCCAATTTTTTTGATATACCTATCCGACTTGTAGGGTGGTGCAAATAAACTAAGTCTCCTAACTCGAATTCTCGCTCTTTAGTCTTTTTATTATACTGTTTTATCATGTTATCTGATGCACGCGCCAAATTTTCTCTAACATTTATAAATACCTGATTTAGCCTTGCTAGTAGTTCAGATGCATAATTTTCGCTATAATCGTATCTAGGCCTATTTGGTTTTATAAAATCGTCTAGTGGTAGTATCGGATCTCGACCGTGTATAATGAAATACGGACTATACCCTGTCGCGCTATGAATACTCGTACGATACGCAAATAGTACCAGCGGTACCCAATCATCCCAGTCCTGTTGACTATTCGAAATATATTGTGACAAAATATCTTTAAACACTCGATGACTTCGCTCAAGCATGCCGTTACACTGCGCATGGTACGGCGTTGTTTGAATCTTTTGTATTTGTAACACTTTGCACGTTTCCTTCATAACTAATGACAAAAAATTTGAACCTTGATCTGATAGCAATTGTTTCGGTGTACCATGCCTGGCAATTATATTATCCACGAACGCCCTAGCGACTGTCTCAGCTTTTTGGTTTGGCAAAGGTATCGCTTCAACATACTTTGAGAAATAGTCTTGAAAAGTTAATAGATATTTATTTCCTTTAAAAGTTGTGGTTAAAGGCCCCACTATGTCCATAGATGTGCGTTCAAAAGGTTCAGTTACCTCTTGGAATTTTTTTAAAGGTGCGGGTCTCAAATGTGGTGAAGTCTTCCTTTGATTGCAAGGATGACATTCACAACAATATTTGTTTATATCCTTACGCATATTTGGCCAATAGAACCGACTATTTATTAGCGCAAACGTTTTCGCCTGCCCAGCATGTCCCGCATAGGGTAATGCGTGGTAGTCATGCAATGTTTTCGCAATATATGTCTCTGGAATAACCAGTTTATCATTTTTGTCATGTTGGTCGGATTTAAACAAAATTCCATCATCATCCAAAAAGTACATATCTTTTGTTGATTCATCATTTACCTTTAATTGTGATACTATTTTGGTGCAGAATGCGTCTTTACTTTGCTCACGTTTAACCATGTCTCTATCCCAAACAGGTGTGAAAGATTCCTCGACATTTATCTTACAAATGTCCTTATGATCTAAATTCAGACAATAAATATTTATGATTATATTTGAATTTTGAAAAATATATTTTATCATTGAGAATACGACATCCCAGTTTAACTTATCTATTCCGCATCCAATTTTTGGCATTGCTAGAAACTGATCATGATGATTTATACAGTACTCTTTAAGATACCATAGACTTTGCCATAAGATTTGGTATGACGGTTTATGGTAGAATTTACTTTTAGTAACCAAATAATGTATATTTTTATCTGGAAGGTGTAGGGTGGCCACTTCGCCTAATTGTTTTCCTTGCCCTTTTAGGACATCGATTGACCCATAACGTTTCCTAAATTCTAGGGCAATTCCCTGACTCATAACAAAATCTGTTGACACGCAGTGAACTAATGAAAATTCTGCTGGAGCTTCAAACAAATTCCCTTCTAGTATTTTTACATTTGTGTTTATAATAACTTCTCCCGTATTAATTTTACTCATAAATAAACCAAAACAATTTACATCCTTATTTATATTATAAATTCTGCTTAAAGCATCTACATTCCCATGCTTTTTACCTGGTCTGTATTTGACTTCAAAATCATATTCTGACAGAAGCATTGACCATCTAGCTAACCTCGAATTACAATCTTTTAACGACAACAGCCACTTTAAAGACCTATGATCCGTAACAATCGTAAACTTTTTCCCGTACAAATAGCACCGATATTGCTTAATTCCAAATATCACGGCTAAGCATTCCAATTCCGTAACGCTATAGTTACGTTCGGCCTTATTTAGTTTTCGACTCGCATATGCTATCGGTCTCTCGAAACCGTCCCTAATTTGACTTAAAATTACTCCTAGCCCTACTCCACTGGCATCAGTAGACAAAATAAACGGTTCCTCGAAATTCGGATATATTAGTACTGATTCTGATGTAATAGCGCCCTTCAATTTATCTATGGCTTCTTGACAATTCGAATTTATATTAAAATTTACATCTTTTTTTGTTAATTCTATTAATGGATTTGCAATTTCTGAAAAATGTGGAATAAACTTCCGATACCAGCCAACGAGTCCTAAAAATCCCCTAACTTCGCGCACTGTTTTTGGAATAGGGTAATTCACGATGCATTCAATTTTTCCTGGATCTGGTTTAATACCTGATCTGGTAATTATATGACCTAAATACTTAATTTCCGTTGTTAAAAATGTACATTTACTAGGCTTTAGTTTAATATTCGCATCTCGAAGTCGTTCGAAAACTTTTGCTAACTTTTGGATATGATCTCCCACTCCTTTAGAACTAAAAACCAAAATGTCATCCAAATACGCCATACAAATTTCCGGAGCTAACCCCGCTAAAATCAAATTAATTGCCCTCTGAAAAGTACTTGGCGCGTTCACGAGCCCGAAAGGCATTGCGTTAAATTCATAGTGTTGTCCCAAAGTGCTAAAAGCAGTTAATTCCTTATCGGATTCTTCCACTTCGATCTGGTGATAAGCCGCGGTGACATCAAATAAACTAAATAGCGTTGAATTTCCGAAATGTTCTAAGGTTTCTTGAAGATTTGGTAATGGGTAAAAATCCCTTTTAGTAACCGCGTTCAATCCACGGTAATCTATACAAACTCTTATCTTATCGTCACCATTTTGTACCTTTTTGGTAACTATCACCACTGGTGCTGACCAGGGCGAACTACTTTCTCGAATAACTCCCGTATTCAATAACCTATCTAGTTCCTCCTGTAACTTCGGTCGTAAATGAAATGGTACCCGGTATGGTGTTTTCGCGATAGGCGGTACATTTTCAGTAATAATTTTATGCTTTACTTTCGTAGTTCTAGTCAATACATCCCCATCGTCACAGAAAATATCTTTATATCGAGACAAAAATTCAAATAAAAGATGTCGCGTCTGTTCGTCTAAATGTGAGACGTCAAACCCGTCATAGAAATTTTTCCCGGTTTGTTCTATCGCATTTATTGATCCATTAAATCCGAGTGTCTTATCCCGTGTGGGCTTTATTTCAAAATTATTTTCGGCTCTCCCTATAATTTGACCCTTATTTATAATAACCTCAAACTCATTTAGATTTACCAGCCGAGTAATGAACTTATTTGCGTTACTAACAAGCGAAGTTGCTACCGTAACACCACTAGTCCCTATCTCGCACGGCTCTATTAACAATGACTCACCCGGTATATATTTATTTGTTTTACACATTATCATCATTTCGCATCTAGGTGGAACTTTAACGTCCTGGAGTGAACAAATTTTCCCCTGTTTTATTTTTTGTTTAATTACTCCGTCATGTGCGTCCTTACCTTTACAACCCATTTCGTAATTTGTTGCTTCACCTTTTCTTTCCCTTTCAATACCATTATTATTTTTAGCATTTGATGCGTCATATTTATATTTATTTCCCCCATACTCTTTTCCATTTTTATCTAATGTACCTATATTATCACAATTAATAACGTGACTACCTTTACTATTTTGTTCATTTTGCATATAACCTCATTTCTATCTTCCCCTGTATATCTATCATACCTTCCTACGATATTTTCAGGTTTGTTCTCCTTCTGTAGAGTCTGAACGACGCCTGAAACTGTATCACCGTATGTCACACTTCCCTTGCTTTGAGTCCAAGCATGACTTACCCTGGCTTTATTTTCCCCTATTTGGTTATCATTTATTTTTTGTACCCACGATTTATTTTTAATTTTATTTTTTTCATTAATTATTTTATCATATAATAGTACATCTTTACTTTTTATTTGATTCCTACTCATGTGAGGTTTATTTATGCCCACATTAACTACATTTTGACTAACCCCCGTATCACTTGGTATCGGTAAGTTGTCATTCATAACCCCCGTATATTCATCATCATTTTTACACATGACTTTAATTTTATTTTTACCTTGATTGGCTACTCTTAGGTTAACCTCCATATCATTTGATCTTGGAGAGTTAATTTTTATGTCCCTTGTATATTTTTTAATTATATCTAAGTCCTCATCAGCATCACTGTCGTCACTAATGTCACCGTATGTGGTAACTATGACATCCGGGTATAATGTTACCTCTGATTCATTTTTCCCTAACTCTACACGTACACATTTATTTCCAAAAATATATCCCTCAAAGTATCTCTTAAGTTTTAACAAGATATCCTCAACTTTAAAATATTTCAATATTTTATTTACTTCTGTATGACAAAAATGAACAAACCCTATAATATCCAGTTTAGTTTGTGCTATCCTTTTATAAGATATTAACACTTTCACTTTTACGTAGGTATTCTCACCAAAAATTAAAACATTTATCATTACCTTCAATAGTATACAAAGTAATAATATACAAAAATAGGAAATATGTCTTTTTATTATTTTTAAGTTAACTTTTATTTTTTCAATTTGTTTATCATATTCATGGTCCAAATTACACTTAGTTAATGTATAACAACTACAATCATTTTTCCTATTTTCCCTATCATTTTCCAAATTGTCACCTCCTTCTTCACACCCTGTATTATTTAATATATCATCCTGATCAAAAATAGTTATTTCATAATCCCATATTTTTAAAACATTTTTATCATAACAAATAGTGGCTTCATTCATTAACAAAAAATCTCGGCCTAGAATACCCTGCGCATCAATTGGTAAATTTTCGTCACAAATAATAACATCGAAACTACATATTTTGGAGAGTTTTCCTAAACTAAAATTTAATTTGGCTGTACCAACAATTGGTACTATATGACCTGTTACTGCCGTTAAATGTTTATTTTCGATACCCTCTAAATTTAATAAATTTTCTATACCAGGGCATACTTCTTTTCGTACTAGAGTAACTGCAGACCCTGTATCTAGCAAAAATGTCAACAATTTACCGTTTACTACAAAATTAACCCATTTTGGATCATTTTTTCTATTTAAATTTAATGTGGGGATTTGTAATAACTCTATATTTTGTAATTTTGAAGGATTGTTAATATTTTTATTTATTGTTGTGAAGGATACCTCCCTTCCCGTCGAGGTGTAACAGGAGGGACTTGATAGTTTAAAGAATTTTCATTTCCCTGAATACTATCTATGCCATTTTCTCTAGCCTGTTCTACATTTCCCCTAGACCATGTTTTATGTCCATAATTTTGCGAGCTATAACTATTTTTATTTTTCACCCAACATTTTTCTTCACTATGGCCCTTTTTATTACAAAAGTTACAACTTTTTATAGTCCTAACTTCATGTGGAACTAATGCCCTACCACTATCTCTAAAAACTAATCGATCATTCGAATTTCTTTTATTTTTGTGCCAACAATTTTCTTCTAAATGGTTTGGTTTTCTGCAAAAAGTGCAAATAATTTTTTTTACCTTTAAAATAACAATTTTGCGTTTCGTGATTATTTTTATGACAAATTTTACAACCATTTGAATTTATTTCGGTTTGATAAAGAGGGGATATTTTATTTCGACTTTTTATTGTCGATTGATTTAATTCCTCAAAATTTGCTATCTCCACTGCCTTATCTATATCTAAATTTGTTTCTCTCATAAACATAGTTCCAATTTTATCAATGAGTTCCCTTTTTAAACCTATTTTAAATTGATTTAAAACCAACTGGTTACATTTTTTTTCTAAACCTAGTGCCTCGCCTTGTACTGCATTCTCCAGGTCCTCCTCCAAAATCTGCCTACCTAATAATTTTATTCTGGTCGAAAAATTTATTACTGTCTCATCAAAACGCTGGTAACATCGCCCTAAATTTATCAAAGCTTGTCCAGATATTTTAAGGGGTGAAAATCGGGTAATAAATTTACTTTTAAACTCGCTATACTTTATGGTATCCAATTGCTTATCAGATTTAAAAAAATTAAATGCCTCACCACTTAATCTGTATTTAATTAAATTTAAAGTAGTTTCCTCATTCCATGTGTCTAATTTTGCCCTTTTTTCAATCTTTTCAAAATAATCTCTAACATTTTCTTTTCCTGAAAATGATTCTACAGTATTGGCAATCATGCCCAATGACATAAAAGATTGAACTAAGGGTTGACTACCCTCTTTTGAGGTTTCCTGCATTTTATTCTTTGCGTCACAAAACAGTGGTTTAAAAAAAATCAATATATATATAAAAAATGGAATAAATCCCTTTCGCTGCCACCAAAATTTTGTTACAAACCCTTAGTAGGGTCTGCAGGTAACGTGGACCGAACCCCAAGCCTTCAGAGCCGGTGCTCGTAGCCCAAATATTGATTTTTCAACACCCAGTTTTGCCACACCAAGAACTACAGGATTTCAAGAATTAAATGAAAAAAAACAACTCGTTTTATGTTTTCTGTTTGGTTTATTTAATTTAATTCAAACTTCAACTTTGTTAAAATATGAAACGGAATAAACAAAATAAAACAAACATTTACTTTTTAATTAAAAATTTTGGAAAGAAAAAAAAAGAAAATATATTATAAAAAAAAAATCTGTTTCTGTCTCAGAGGATCAGTATTTTAAATAAGTAAGTGTGACTTACAAAAAAAAACCACCCCCAAATCTCGATTACGAGTAAATGGAAATCAAAACATTTCAAAACTACAAAACAACAATTTAAAACAAAAAGTATACTTATCAGTTTTCTACAAGCGTCTCGGCTCTCGTGGCCACTGTCTGTGCTTCCACACACTTATATTTTACTCACGAATTTATTTCTTTAAGTTTTATCTTTTAAGTGTTCAAATGTTCACTCATACACATGGATGAAACAGTTAGTTTAATTTTAGTTGATTACCTATCCTTTATTTATAATTTTGGGCAAATTTTTAATTCTATTAATAATTTTTAAATAATTTACTTGGATTTCAATTCAGATTAATTCAAAAATCCCGACACCGCCCGCGTGTTCTACTCTTCGATGCCGTACCCGATCTCCTCTTTTCTCTCCCCCGACATCCGCTCGCCGGTTCTTTATCAGTTCTTTCTCACAGCAACTGCAACTTTGCAAATTACTTTTCCACCTACGCGGCCTTACATTGTATGACGGCTCATATTCATGATTTATACAGGGTGGTGTCACAATAGGGAGCCCTGTTTTTTGTATAAAGATGTCCTCATTAAAAAAGAAATAATTTTGATTTAAACACAACTTGAATGTTTGCAGTATTTCATTTTTTAATTTTGGGATAATTTTGCATTTTTCTAGTATATTTGAAATTAAAGGAAGACATTCGAAAGGGGGGATATTAGGAAACATATTCGACACATCAAACGATACTAATTTTATAGAGTTGGGGTCAATATTTAGGCTGTTTAATTTTACTGTTAATTCTAAGGAGTTATTAATTGTATTTTTGGGCCTAAATTGTGTAATGGATTTAAACTTGTTATTAAGTAATTCAGATAACTTACGTGTCGGTGCATTTGTGTAGGAAACCACTGGTCTAATGGGTTTATTTTCTTTGTGTAATTTAACTAAGCCATACAACTTTGGGGCGTCACAGTTCATATGTGTAAGTCTTCTTTTTTCAAATTCGGAGTGACACAAATATTCAAAATTTTGTATTAAGGACTTCGTTTCTTTTGCAAATTTGTTCGTAGGATCTTGGGTTGATTTTTGTAAATTTTGTTCATCTAGAAATTTCTCAATGTTATTGATATATTCTGTTTCTTGAAGAATAACTGTAGTATTGCATTTATCTGCTTTTGTTAAAATGAGTTTATTGTGATGTATTTTTCCTTGGATACCTTTTATTGTGGCTGTATGTGAGGGCTAGCCGTTTTTGTGGACTTGTTTATTTTTTGTGATATTTGATGTTTTACGCTTTGAGATTTCATAATGGTTTTATTGTTGTTTGTTATAGCTAGTTCTGCATGTAACTATTTACAAATTGCTTTATTGGATTTTTTAATTCACTGTTTAAATATTAATAAACTAAAAACTACATAGGTAGAATTAATAAGTAGATATTTGTGTAAATGTAGGAGAAATAAATATTGCGAAATGTTGAAAATGTTTAACAAATTAAGAATTATTAAAATCCGTTCATGGCAAAAAAGCAGTACATTTTTAAATTTGTAAATTGTTCATTTACTCGCGATTCATTTATATAAATAAACTCTTACAGCTTCATACCCGCATACACCATTAAAACAGTAATTTTAAGCATTAACCTGCTTTTTCTCTAAGTTCCACAGGAAGATATCGTTATTTAACTCAATATAGCTGGCTGTTATTTTCATCTGTGGTGCAAAAATAAACTCCACTCAATGTAGCACTTACTACTAATCCCTTAAGTTCTTAATGTACCTACAAAAAGAATAACTAGAGAAAATTTCCTAATAGAATATACTTCCAACAAATTTCTGTAAACCTTCAACAATAATTAACTTAATCGAATTTAAAGGATGCCGAAAGAAAAATTCTATTCCTAAACTAATATACCGTCTGAAATATGGGAATAGAATGATTCTGACGGCATATACAGGGTGCCAAGAAAGATTACACCAAATGATAATAGAGTAAATGGGTTAATTTTTATAAAGTTGATATATAGTAAATGCAGTAAAGTAAATAAATGATTAGACTTTAGTTAAACTCATACTCAAATTAGGTAGTTTTATCGATAATGCAATAGTTCACCATGCTCTAGTATACTTTCAGGCAAGCTCTAAATGACATAGTATATTAATTCTTAAGGTAACTCATGACTAGTTCTCTAAAACTCACATCAGAGCTAAGTTATTTCATAATTGAGGTAAATTAGACATCACCATTCATCATACATATATATATGTTCTATTAGCATTAAATCAGGAGATTTAGCTAACCACGGAAAAGTCTTTCCCAACTATTATGTGTGTAATCGTGCGTTATCTTTTTGTAAAACATCATTACCTACCCTCTCTATTATTGGAATACAGTGTTTGCTCAATATATTGTCGGTCATTTAAAGTACCTTGAATGAATACTAAGCGTGATCTATCTCCATACCAGACTGCACTGTCTACGATGAGCTCTGGGGTTTGTGCTGTATGACGGTCTAGAATAAATTCCAAAATCCTGCTTTTACTCCAGTATCTTCTCATTCTTTTCCTTTCATCTACTACCCACAAATAAGCAAGAATTCATCACAATACTATTCCATTCTGCATCCCACTTATGTGAATCTCTTGTTTTGTCACAATTTAATTACTGTGATGTGTTGTATGAATTTTGCATTGATAAACAGGACTGTTACAGAATTCAAAGTCCAAAATTCGTGTATTAGATTTGTATACGGTATAAAAAAGCGGGATCATGTTACCTACAAGCTGAGTGAATTAAATTGGCTTAATATGTCGAATAGAAGAAAGCACCATTCTATATGTTTTTTTCATAGGCTGATCATGTTAAAATCACCACAGTATCTATATAACAAACTTAGATTTCGCACAGAGATACACAACATTAATATTAGAAGAAAAGATATGCTCTCCATGCCCCATCACAAATTAACCTTATATGAACGATCCTTTTCTTATAATATAGTAAAACTGTATAATCAAATTATGACAGTTATAAAGCCATGCCAATCTCGACATTTAAAAGAAAAACTAAGCAATTATTCTAAAAGATTTTTCTTGTTTTAATTTGTTTTTAACTGTTTTAAAATATAATATATTATTTAATGGGGGCATAGCAGAAAATACTTCTTATCACATGGTAGTATTTTCTTATGTTTTTTTCTTTTGCTACGCCCCATGCGAAGGATGTATGGTAGATCTTTGGCTGCTTTGGCAGTTCATTGAATACATTCCGTTTCACCCCATATTTGTAAATATATTATTATTTTTCGTTTTTGTAATTGTTATGTAATTAATGGGATGAATAAATGTATTATTATTATTATTATTATTATGTAAGCTGACATTTTAAAAGGCTCATTTCAATAAAAGTTTATCAACTGGTATTTCCAGTATTTTTAATACTGGTGACATTTTAAAGTTCTCATTTCAATAAAAGTTTATCAACTGTTATATCTCCAGTATTTTTAATACTACTGATTATGTTGATCAACCGAGAAACAGGGGCCTAATGCACCGCAAATTGCCTGACTCCCCGAAGTCGAGGGGAATTTCTGGCACCAGCTGGCACGAGTGAGATCAGGTGGTCAGAATTATCTGATATACAATATACATTACAAATACTTGGGATATTTTATTGGAGAATTGATGGAACAAGTCATGGTGACAGTTTTAGAGACTAGCGTTGCTTCATCTAAATGGAATTAGAGTCAATCCATAAGAAGGGTAAGATTATTGACAGTGATGGAATTGAAAAAAAACCTTTTTGTTTAAATTATTTCTATTATAGTTAACTCACAGCCTAAGAGAATGCTCGAAAATAACAAAAAAAAATATACCGGGTGAGTCACGAATTGCGCTCACCCCGATATCTCCTAAAATATTTGGAATAGAAAATTGAAATTTCGAGGGCTTATTATACGACTAAAATGCCATCCTTTCAATAAAAAATCAAGTTTGGTGCACATCCGGTTTGACCGGAAATGCCCACAACTTTCGATTTTTAAATGAAACACCCTATATATTTTTACATTTTTGGAATCTAGAGGAAATTTTGAATACAATACATCCACTTTGGTCACTTTTTGATAAACATTAAAAATTTTATTAAAAAAATCTATTTCTGAATCCAGAGTGCTGTGCTATTGTTTTATTACATTCAATGGCTACTATGATTTTTCCAATGTTATTAGGTTACCAGATTTTAAACAGAAATGTGCCATTTTAGTTTCCAAAGCCCACTAATCTATTAGCCGCATGTTTCTAAAAGCTTGGTTGCATTGTATTTTGGCTGAAATCTCAAATATTTCAGAGCGGATTTTCAAAATTTTGGTATCATTAGATTCGTATGAAAATGGGGTATTTAAAAATGTTGGTGGACGATTAACTTCCCATTTAAAAAAACCGAGTTAGTGGGTAAAAATCACATTTAAAAATTTTAAACGCCTCTAGACAATTAAGTAATGCAATCATATTGCTCTTTTTATTTTTATAGTAACGTAGCACACAAACTAAAATATATTTTGGGCACCACAGCACTCTGGATTCAGAAATAGATTTTTTTAATAAAATTTTTAATGTTTATCAAAAAGTGACCAAAATGGATGTATTGTATTCAAAATTTCCTCTAGATTCCAAAAATGTAAAAATATATAGGGTGTTTCATTTAAAAATCGAAAGTTGTGGGCATTTCCGGTCAAACCGGATGTGCACCAAACTTGATTTTTTATTGAAAAGATGGCATTTTAGTCGTATAATAAGCCCTCGAAATTTCAATTTTCTATTCCAAATATTTTAGGAGATATCGGGGCGAGCGCAATTCGTGACTCACCCGGTATATAGGAATTTGTGATAGAATATTGTGGTAATATATTTACTGATCTTTCCTGTTTTCTTATTTTTGAGGAAAATTCGGTGATTTGTGCGCCTGTGCGTATTACATTAATTATAAATAATTGTTAAACTGTACCAAACATTGAGTCATTTAAATCATTATTGTTAATATGCCACAGGCAAGTAGTAGTTTATAATATTGGTATACTAATCATGTGACAAAACTATTTTTATAATCGTAATAAGAATAAGAAATACCTATTGTAAAATACATGAAAATGTGACGAAAAATATATTTCTTATAATTAAAATTAATGTCATTTTATACTTATTAAAACATGGAAAACTACATACAAGGTCACATAAGGTGTTGTTTGTCTGTATATGTAAATTTGAAACGTGAAAATTTGATGTCGAGTGCTGACGACTAAAAATTTATAGTTATCATTAGTAGTTATCTATCAGTTTATTGATATTTGGTACTTAGTTTTTTATATGTATGCTCACGTTATTTTTTGTACAGGTTACTATACTAATAGGATAGTAGCATTTAGACCATACGAGAAGTTTCATACCTCTCACCACTACTCAATTTACCTTAGTTAGTATATGACTAGCAGATTGGCCACTATCATTTGTCTGTTCCATAACCTATGGCATACTGAGGAGAACAAATAAGTTCGAAACCGGTCTATGTCTGGTTAGGAATTGACAAATGATATTGGCTATCGATCTATCATGATTTGAAGGTGTAATCCAATGCAGGTCGGGGTATTTGCCCGCTGAGTAGCTGTTTCGTTCAAATCATATTTAATAATACTAATAATTGTTAATAGTAATTAACCAATATTTTTGAAATACACATTACTGAAGTACATTAAACAATTATTTTATCCTGGGTATATGCTAGCGGAAATTGGATTAATTAACAGTTTCACAAATCATAACGAGAACCCATAGAAACCCGACAAATTCTTTCAAAAAAGTCAATATACAAATAATAAAAAACTGAAGTTTAAATAGATAGGATCCTTTGACGTAATTGATGACTAGAGCTCAGAATTTAGGTATCGATGACGTCACAACCAGGATTGGCGGTAGGTAATGTGTCGGCGCGTAAATGTAGTCATGCATGTGTGATACAAAAATTACAAGGTGTGATATATCACCTTGTAATTTTTTTTATCGAATTCCGTAATATGCAAAGATGATAAAGTCAATTTATTATAAACACTCACTCGAAATGGACTGGAGGTATACTATAAACAAAAATGTAAGAACCAAAAGGGCATTGGGTACGGGGTTGAAACCCCTACTGCTGAATAGCCATTAACAAGGAACCAATCAAATATATTTACAGCAGAAGTGTAACTAGCAATTAAGAGAGCCTGTGACCAGCCAACACAAGTCTAATCGATCTTTTAAAGAACTTTATTCAAAATAAAAATTAAAAAAAGTATCAATTTACCGTTGAACGTAAATAGTAAAATATCTGATATGGCTAGCACATAACTTTCTTATACCAGTATATATCATCCCAATCTAAAAAAATCATTCCATTTAATTCTTCACTTACTTCAATTAAATTCTAATAGCATACCTTGAAATATTTCAGTAAAATTTGTAAATAAATAATTATCAGCGTCATTCGATACTGTCAATAATAATTCATGTCATATGTTTTAATAATTTCTTCTTATTGACATTGCCATTTTTGTAACTAAATTAGACATTTCAAATGTCAAACTGTTAAATTTATCCTAACCCTATTTTATGAGGTCAAATGTGTAAAAAATTTCAGTTTACACCAGCTTTATTTAAGTACTTGGAAAATATATTTTATTGGCTTGATATAGTAGACATGGTTTATAATCGTTAATCAAGAATATATTTTTTTTGTAAAGGTAAATACAAAAAAGTTTGGGTCCCATAGACCTCCTTTCAGCTGGCCAATTTTGATCATCACCGAATTTTTTGCTGTCTTTGGCCTTTAGAACACGTGTACTAGATTTGAAAGCTTTACCTCAAAAATTGTGACTGCTATTGCGATACTACAGACATGCGGACAGATATTTTTTATATAAACTTATGTTTTTTCATTACAATTTGTCGAGATTTGTCCACAAATGCAATAAAAAATTTTAATTTTCTTCCCGTAATTGTACCTTTTTTTCTTTCATTCATTATATCTCTTCTGGTGGTACCACATTCACCAAATTTAATGTGTCACCTAAAATGTTGTTGACAATCTTAACTGCAAAATATGGGAAGTCTCCCATTAGTAATTTTTGAGTTATAGCGGATACACACACACCTACACACGCACCGACAGACATCATTCGGAAAATAGTCAGAATGGATTCAGGAGGCTTCAAAACGTATACATCAATCAAAATCTCGAGGTCGAAAAAAATCACGATTACTATACTTCCTTATATTAGGTATAAGAAAGTAAAAAATTATTGTCTACATGAGTTACAGTTTTAAAAATACAAAATAAATTATTAATTTTTGCATTATAAGAATTATGTTTCAAAACCAAATCAAACTAGTGTAATAGATTGTTCTGAACAAAAACTGAAGAATAATTTCTTTTATATTTGAGTGACCGTTTTGTAGGTAAGAATTATTTTTCGTTGAAAAAAATATATATTTGTTGGTCTCTATCTCAAACACCTTTGAAACCACTTCGATTAAATTTAGCACAAAGGGTTTCTTAAAGGTGATTAAGGATATCTGATTAGATTTTTTCTAAAAAAAATCGCTATTAAAATTTTCGGAAAATCCACGTTTACGTCTGCCTCTATAGAGCCACGCCAATGATGATTCTCAAATTGCAGTACGTCGATAAGTTTGATTTGAAGGCAGTGATCAACCACACAAATTTCAAAAAAAATCGCGTTAGCAGTTTTTGAGATACAAAAGAGGCTCCATGAAACCTGCGACACATTGTATATTACATCCTGAATCCTTCCTGTAATTTCGGTAAATTATTTATAATATATAAGTTTGGAACACTTCATCATTAACCCAATTTTAGCATTCCAGTTGCTAAGAGTATTAAAGATAATTACTTGCTCTAAATTTTAATAACACCCCAAACAAAAACATAATCCTTGCAAATAAATTACTTTTATCGCTGTTTCAGCAGCTAATTAATGTAGGTTTAAAACGTCTTTGCATTCCTTATTTACACCTTACACCTCAAATTGAAATCATGCCCCATTCACAAATAATTTTGGTGTGTATAAGTAAATTTAATGAATTTTCTTATAATATGCAGAGGCGTCGGTATGATTAAATGGCAATTAAAAATAATTAACCCTTCTTACCCTGTTGAAAGTTAGTTATTAGTTTAAAATAGATTCAATATATGATTAACATAAGATTATATACTATTTTAATAACGTTATTAGTTACCACGGAGACAGGAGGTTCAACTATTTCTTCCATGTTAGATACATATCCAAAAACATTGATAGTTGCAAATAAGTACGAATTACCGGAGCAGTTTATCAGTTTCAGCAAATACCGTGGAATGCAGGAAGGGACACTAAATAATATTATTTTTAACATCGTTTATTATAAAATATTACGAAAAGTGTAACAGATTAGGTACCTCATAAAAAATTTTTACAGTTTACAACAAATCGTAGTTAAACAACAGTCATTTTTGAAAAAGAAAACTAAAATGCCATCTTGAAGGTCCATTTAGTTGTATTTCTATTGGAGGAAACAGGGATATCCTCATGATGGTATTTGCTTCGACTAATCCTCTTCAATCAATTTGTTGATATCTGCCATTTTGGAGATCCATTCCTGTCCCCAATTGAATGTTTAATGCTACTTTCTTTTATGTATGAAGTAAAAAAAACTTGAATATGTAAGCTAATGTTTGAACGATTAGTTTTGAGATCTTGGGGATTACTACCACATGAATAATTCTTGTTTATCCAAAAAATACAATATTTACCCAGTATGCTACTGGAAAAATAAATTTTTGTGACTTCACATAGTTACCAACAGCGCGGAATTGACCCTCGCGTAACCGAAAACTAATTTTCTTCACTCTTAGCCTCAGTGGTCAGAACCCCACCATAAAGTTTAGGGCCCTCCTCATTTTTTAGAAAAATTAGGTTTCCTTGTTTGGTGAGTTGATAATTTGAAAGGCGGTTAAAACACATTTTTTTAAACTATTTTTTTTAAACAACAATAAAAGTAATAAGACGACAAATGAAGAAATAAAATAGAAAATAAATATACAGGGTGATTCATTTTGATTGAATCAAGCTTCATTAAGTAACTGATCACCAAAAGTTAATTAGAGAGTTTATATAATAAGCCAGATATCATTATTTAAGCCCCTTTAAAAAGGGACATAAATTACAGATGTTCTGCTGAACATAGATAGCTCTGGGATTTTGATAAGTTCGATAATAAAATTGTGGTAGATACAGATAATAGAGGAACATTTCCTGATTTGTATATCTTTGCGAAGGGCTGTTTCAGAGAGTAGGGGGTGAGTTTTCAACTCGAAATATTTATTTCTACTCTTTTAAAGAGAAGAACTACAAATAATATTTTCCTTAATTATTAACGTCGACGCAATTAAAACAATTTTAGAATTTAGAAACTAATTTTGTTTTTGGTTATGATAATGTTTTGCGTAAATTGTTAGTATTTGAGCCACTACATACTAGGTAATATTAGTATAAGCGATTTGTTGAAAAAAACCCTTACGACATGTCAATTTTTCCCAAAAATTATCAACTAGTATCCCCAAGCAACATTTTACCAACTACCGACTACTTTTTCACTAATTCCGACGTCGGAATTATTACAAATAGTAGTCGAGTTATAACTTAAATTTTGTAGTTGTAATACGACGTCGAACCAAATATTGCGCCGACCTCGCAAACCTACTGCTTAAGTCTGGACGATTTACCAACGTTGATTTGCTGTTGGAAAACGACTTAATAAGGTTTGATATGTTTTCAAGTCATTATCCAACGTTGATGAGACGTTGACAACTGCCTGAAATAGGTATGGTTATATTTTGAATAACTTACCAACGTTGGTTAGACGTTGACAACTGACTAAAATAGGTATGGTTAAATTTTGAGTAACCTACCAACGTTGGGGTAGACGTTGGTGACTAACTGAATAGGTCAAGTTTGTTATGGAACACTTGCCAACGTTGGTTAGTGGCTTAATAGGTTTGGTCCTTTTTAGTTATTAAGCAACGTTGGTTAGACGTTAATGACTAACTTAAGTAGCTCCGATTAATTTTTCGGTAATACACCTACTTCTGTATAACGTTGGTAACCGACTTGATAGTTAGCTACATTTATCTCAAGTAACATTTTACCGACTACCGACTACTTTTTTACTAATTATAAGGTCAGAATTATTACAAATATTAGTCAAGTAGCGTCTTAAATTTTATAGTTATAATACAACGTCGGAGCAACGCAGCTTGAACCTCGCAAACCTACTATTTACATCTAGCACATTTACCAACATTGGTTTGATGTCAGAAATCTACTTAATACGTTGAGTGTGTTCTTAGATTATTATCCAACGTTGATTAGACGTTAGTAACTGATTAATTAGATTTAGGTAATTTTTGGGTAACATTCCAACGTCGGATAGACGTTGCTGACTGACGTAGTCATCTAGCAACGTCGGTTGGATGTTGGTGTTAGGCTTTTGGTCCTTGGTCTAACATAAGCTCAAAATCAATGTCGATAATTCAGGTATGGATAGATATTTAGTAAAGATTTATACACCAACTGCAAGAGACGGTCGATATTATCGTGATTGTTAGGAATGAACGTGTTAGTGCAGATTTCTACACCAAAGCCTACTAAAAGTTGTAGCAGGTAAAATTATTTAACCGTGACGTCGCTGCTAGTAAAAATAGTTACACTTATTCCCACCTTCGCCATATTTTCTGGTTCCACAGAAGGAAATAATAGGTGGCCATGTTGATTATGTGTACAATTAGTTTAAATACACAAAATTTGCCTCTTTTTTTCAAATAAAGTAAGCAAGAAAGTTTTTATTTACTCGTAAAATTAATTAAACAATATTTCAATTGCGCTTTCTTTGGAAACGGAAAATATTTTTTGAAAGTAAAAAAAATAAAAATAGTACTTATGGGTTCACTATATTTTTCGACCTACTTTATATATATGTATCAATAAAATTTCTTTCGTTTCAGTTTTTACCCCACCAGATTTATTAAAATTTTATTCAAAGTATTTTGTATATAATACGTACTCAATGATAAACACGCCTTATCCATTTTATATAAATAGATAAGTACGACAAATAGAATAATATACAAAATTGCTTAGTTTCACTACCTACACCCGACTTTTGTAGGTCAGATTAAGGGCAAATTTTAAATAAGGTTGGTAATAGGCTGACAACCAACTTAAGCCGACGTAATATTTGGTGAACATTTGGTCGGTAATCACAACGACTAAAGTCGGTCCTCTACGTCGAATCGACCCATATTTTATTGACCAGATTAGTACAAATATGGGTCATCCCGACGTTTTGTGTACGTCGCACACCGACTTTTAGTTGCGAACAGCAACGTCGGTTCGTCGTCAGAATGTTGCTTGGGTCTAATAAACTAGGTACAAGGTTTACGTCATTCTATTAACTCATGTTGCCATAAATTATATAGCAAAACTATGAATTATCTCACAAATATCGCCTGACAATTTGCAGTAAAATTTAATTTACATTCCCATTTATTTTTATTATTCAGCTGCTATTAGTTTGTTTAACTCATTTTACATGTAAAGTGAAAAACGAAGAAATTCTTCTTTTTAAACTATGTAATATGCAAATAATAATTTAGCATTTCATTTTTCGACACTAACATTTTTTACTTTTATTTATAAAAACAGTTATGTATATAGTATATCCAAAGTCAGTTGAGACGCTATAAAAACGCTGACAAAGGAATTTATCCATTAATTGAGTAAATCCTTTTTTCGGGCGTTTAAATTCCTTTGTCAGCATTTTTATAGCTTCTCAACTGACTTTAGATATACTGACGAAAAAATTATCTGATCTATTTTTTTTTTGAAATAATTGAGTTTAAAGGACTAAATGCAAAATGTTCCTTAGTCAGTACAGCTCACAACGTAAACATCTGTTAATCACAGCAATACAATAGTGCAAAATAAAGTTGCTATAATTAATAATACTAATAATAATAATAATAATAATATTCGAAAAAAATGTACAATACAAGAAATGTACATATATTCCTTTTTTTTAGCAATTTTCAAAGCGAAGTTTAGCCACATGGCTATTTTTACACTTAAGTTTGTAAACCACCTACACAGAATACAAAGAGAAATAAGTAAAATACATAAAAGAAAGAATAAAAAATAATAACAACAATAATAATAACAACAATAATAGTAATAAGGGGTGCAAGGCCGGCAACCTCCGGGTTGGTGCACCCTGGACAGGCAGAGGTAACTCTGCCTGACTAATGTCGGCCAGGGGTACCAAGGCTAACCACCCTGGTACCTTTCTGCTTAGGTTCCTTACAATCTAAGAAGGGCCCCTCACAATCGACCCCAAGCGGATGGGGGTCAGAGACAGGTGGGAGGGGCCTTACCGGATGGTCTCAACGTTGACAACCAAGGCAATGAACATGGACGCTTTAAGTGGACGAAGGAACTTTGAGATGACTTGCTGACCTGCCGCGAGAGTAGCGAACCTGAGCGAAGGGGATACATGGCGCGAATGCATGCACTTTGGTGCGAAATGCATCCAGAGCATCGCGCCTTCTCTCAACAACATCTGAGAGATCAAGTATCCTTTCTGCTCAGGACAGGTTACGTAAGGGCACCCCGTCAGCTGGAAGAACTGCCAGCCGCAGTCCCACCGCGGCAATTACCAGCTGATGGGGAACATTCTTTAGAGTTCACCGGTGTAGACTTAAGGACGAGGGTTAGCCTTAACACCAGGGCTAACCTAAAGCCACAAGACCTGGCTAGAATGGACGCGGTCATCGATGAGGAAATTCCAGAAGATGTAGACATCTGGCAAATCAACTGTGCCGTGTACAACGCCGCGAAGCAACTCGTCCCCCGTGAGAGGTCAACCAATCACGAGGTCGATAAAGCCAAGCGGCGTGTACAAAAAATCGAAGGCAAGATACAGTCGGCCAGACAACACGCTTCTCGGATCCAGAGTGTGGTGGAATATAAGACGACTGGTAGAGTTTTTACTCCCAGGATCCGGCGCATAGCTGCCGGATTAAGACGACAACACCATACTCTAAATCTGACAGTGATGCTTACCATCAAGCAGCACTGCCTAGATAGGATCCGAGCGCTCATGGCGATAAAGAAAACATTGAAGAGGCGGGTGAGGAGTATGGAACAAAACAATTTGTTCCGTACGAGTCCTTCCCGCCTCTTTCAAGAGCCACAGCGTGTTGTCGAGAATCCGCCGACTGTAGAAGATGTCGAAACCGTCTGGAAGGGAATCTACGAAACGACGCGTCCATTCAATAGCGACACTCCATCAATTGCACACTTTGAGGCTCTGTGTCACAGACATCTTGAAGAGCCAGAAGAAGTGTGCCCGGCAATCAGTACGGAGGAAGTCCAACAAGGACTTGTTGGTACCAAGAACTTCGCTGCCCCGGGCCCAGACGGCATTAACAACTGGTGGTGGAAGAAATTTCCTTCCACTCACCGCCGTCTGGCGCGAGTTTTCAACTCATGGTTGAACGAGGGGCAGCAGATTCCGGACTGGTTCGTCGAGGGACGTACTGTGCTTATCCCCAAAAAGGGGGATCTTTCCGACCCGAGGAATTATAGGCCAATCACTTGCCTTAACTCCTGCTACAAGATATTTACACGTATCTTGTATGCTAGGACGCTGAGGTCTGTTGATCCGGTCTTCCAGCAGATACACGAACAGCGTGATGCCAAGAAGGGCATGGCAGGTTGCAAGGACAGCCTGCTGATAGACCGCTGTATTACACAGGATTCTGTGCAATACAAGCGGAATCTATCGATGGCCTAGATTGATTACCGCAAGGCATTTGATAGAACATCGCATGAGCTATTGTTGTACTTGCTCGAATGTCTTGCGGTACCAGCACCACTAGTGAGATGCATAGAACAGCTGCTGCCGCTCTGGAAGACCCGCTTCACCATAACATCAGGTGCACAGCGGGTCACGACAGAGCAGGTGGCATTTAGGAGAGGAGTTTTCCAGGGTGACTCCCTGAGTCCTCTCCTCTTCTGCATCTCACTGCTGCCGTTGTCTGTTGGGCTCCGCCAAACCCGCGGATATCAATGTGGGCCACCCAGCGACCGGAGGCATAAGGTCACCCATCTATTTTATAAGGATGACCTTAAACTTTATGCCTCCGGAGAGCGCGAACTACAAAACGCTCTTAGGGTGGTCGAAGAATATACGCGGGCAATTGGTATGGAGTTCGGGTTGGACAAATGTGCAGTCGTCCACCTCAAGAGAGGACGATGCGGGGAATTTCCTGAAGATGCGCAGCTCGCAGACGGAAGCATCCTAAGACATCTGGATGCCAGAGAGACCTATACATATCTGGGTGTGCAACAAAGGCACATCCAGGATGTATCACAAATAAAAGATTCTCTCCGCGGCAAGTACAGACACCGCCTCCGAAAGATTTGGTCTTCCGAACTTTCGGGGAAGAACAAGGTGTCTGCAACTAATATGCTTGCCGTTCCGATTCTGTTCTACTCCTTCGGAGTAGTAAAGTGGAGGGTAGATGAGCTGCGTCAATTAGACAGAGATACCCGCAAGATGAAGAATATTCATAGAAGTATTCATCCTAGATCGTCCGTTCCACGTCAACGGGGGGGCCGAGGACTCTTGAGCCTGGAGTGTACGCCTGGCAGAGTAGTACTGAGTATGGCATGTAACATACTCAGGAGCTCAGATCCCCTCTTGCGGTTCGTAAAACATCACGAAACTGTAGGAGTGGGAGCAAGATTGTTCAAGGCAGCAAAAAGAGCCGCAGATGAACTCGGTCTCGCATTTGACATCAGGCGAGGAGGCCGGCGAGGTGCTGATGTTGAGTCAGTCACCGAACTTCAGCCAAATCGTCTGAAAGCCCGAATTAGAGCTGCCGAACAGGAAAATCTGTTTCGGCAGCACGTCGATAAACCCCAGCATGGTGTCTTCTACAAGAACATCGAAACACTGGGTTTATCGACCAGGCTAACCTTCGCCTTTCTAAGGTCAGCAGGGCTTAAGTCGGAGACCCAGGGATTCATTACGGCCTGCCAAGATGGTGTTATCAACACCTTGGTCTACCGTAGCCGCGTGTGGCGTGTAGAGGTTCCTGATATCAACTGCAGGACCTGCCATCAGGCGCCGGAATCGCTCATTCATTTACTTTCTGCATGCCCCATATATGCGATTTCGGCCTACATCCACCGACATAACGCGGCCTTACGAGTGCTATACTACCATCTAAGGCACTCGTACGGGGTAGACCAGACACCAGTGCTGCCTTACGTCCCCGGAGATATTGAGTCCGTTGTCGAGAACGAGAAATGTCGGATTTACTGGAATTACTCGTTCCCGACTGTCAGGCTAATCCAAGCCAACAAGCCTGACATAGTCCTCCTCGACCATCAACTCAAGGTGATGTATGTCATCGAATTCTCGGCACCTGCGGAGAAAAACATCACCTTGAAGGAGGAGGAGAAACGGACCAAATAGGCGGTCATTCTGGGTTCTCTCCGTCTGCTTAGGGCACACGATTCTGGTATCTACAGTCACTAACCCTGCGGGATGTGGGGAGTGGCTGTAGTTGATGCGCCGGCGCGACTCCCGTGAGGCGTCGGAGGCCACGGGAGGACTGACCGGCATCGGGAAACCGAAAAAAAAAAAAAAAAAAAAAAGTAATAATAATACATTTGAAATTACACACAGATTTATGTGAAGACTAATTAATCTACAAAATGATACTAAATAACCACCAATTATGGCGCTGAAAATAATGATATAAGGTATGTAAGCAGTAAACACCCAAAAATCACTTAAGTATTACTGGAATTAATAATACAGACTTTAATATTTTTACGAAAAACATTCACTGATGATAAGTTTTTATATATGGGATCCATATAATTATGCAAATTTACAGGCATATAAGAAAAGCTGTGTTTACATAATGTAGTATTATGATGTGGCATGGTTAGCATGTTCTGATATCTAATATTTACATTGTGAACGGCAATTCTAAAACCTAGCTTATTTCTTAAATAAGTGGGGAGGGAAAATTTTATTAAGCGATACAAAAAAACTAAAAAGTGAAATTTGACTAACTGTTCCATTTTTAGCCATCGCAAAATATTTGGCAGACACATGATCAAATTTGCTTAAATTATAAATAAAACGACAGCAACAATTTCGCAAAATTTGTAGTCGGTAACTTGATCCAAGCAGAAATAGTAGATAATGTCGCAGTAATATAAAACAGGCATAACTAAGCTTTCACAAAAATTTTTACGTTATTTAAAGTTTAGTATATGTTTGTTAGCATATAGTACTTTTAATCGATAATAGAATCTTTGTAAAAGCATTTTTATGTGCTGATCAAAACATAACTTTTCATTATTACTCCCAGGTTTTTAGCATGTGTTAAGAAAGGTAAATTTTCGCGATTAATATGTATTTTAATAGATGACTTTATATTTAAAGGCAATATTTTGCCGCTTGTTTTCAAAACAAAATAAAATGACAACCGATTTATTAAGGTTGATGTTAAGGTTATGTCGTTGTGAATATTTATAAATGTTGTCTAGATCTTGGTTGATTAAATTAGCAGCTTTGTCAGAATAAGATGGGCTAAAACAATGAAGAAATTAGGTGTCATCTGCATATGCCTGGAGATGAGAACTAGTTACAACGTTAAATATGTCTGAAGTGTATACAAGAAACAGAAGAGGCCCAAGAATAGACTCTTGGGGAACACCTGATATTATTATTTTAGGGTCAAGATATTTTTGTTGAAACTGATACACTTTGACGACGTTCACACAAATAAGAATTAAAAAACTGTAGTGATATTTCATCAAACCCATAATAATTAAGTTTTGCACAAAGAAGTACCTGGTCAATCGGGTCGAATGCCTTGGAGTAGTCTAGTGACACTAGATACTTATTATTATTAGTGACTTATATTGTTTCATAAATAATTAATTCAAATATTATAATGGATAATTCATTGTATTGCCTAATAATTATATTAAAATAATTTAAAAATTACATCATTAAGTAGTCTATGATTTTTTGTGTTAGTACTATAAGCTACCGAGAAAACAACTTATGTCATTTGATAAAAGCAAAATGTCATCGCCGCAAGGAAAAGCGCAAGTAGTGAATTTATGTAAAAAATTGTTCAATTATTCTTGCCCAAAGGCATTTAAGTAAAGGAAAGGGTGACAAATGTCTCATAGGAATTTAATTCGTCGATGAATAAGGAAATATTCAGAGACTGCAAGTTTAGATAATGAAAAGTCAAGTGGCAGACCAATGAGATTCAAAAAAATCAATTCGACGGATGTTATCGAATTTGATATTTCCTGTTGTACAGTTCACCAAATTCTTCATACAAATTTGAAAATGAGAGCATATAAAATGAGATTTTTCCTAGTTTTCATCCCAATCTTATTTTTAGTGATGAAGCAACATTTCGCATTTCAGGAAGAATGAAAACACATAATTATAGAATTTGGGGAGAATATAATCCGCATGAAGTTTTTGAACACGGAAGAGTTCGCCAAAGTTAATGCCTAATGCGCTTTATTCAAGAATTATGTTTAGGGGTCTCTTTTATTCACGGAAAATACAGTTACTGGACCTTCGTACCTTCAAATGTTGCAAGTTTTTATTGTACTACCAGCTACCGCTAAATTTATTGAATATAACCTTATTTCAACAGGATGGGGTGCCTCCCCATTAGGCTGATAATGTGCAAAACTGTTTAAATCAGACATTCTCGTACGATGGATAGATAGGAAAGGACCTCATGCATGGCCGCCAAATTCACCAGATGTAACCGCACTGGATTTTCCTGGGAGGATATCTAAAACCCATTGTGTATCGAAAGAAACCACAAAATCTAGAAAACCTGAAACAAAAAATTCGAGATGCAGTAGCTTCAGTTACTCCAGGCATGTTACTAAATACCTTTGAAGAATTTAATTGCCAAATTCAATTAATAATTACCAATAATGGTGGCTATATAGGAAAATATTAAATGTAAACGTAATTAACTTTGTTCTTTAAGCTTCCATTTTATGACAAATGTGTTGTTTAAACAAATATTTAAGTTTCTTTTTGCACCAGTCATTAATAATCACACTGTACATCAAAACACTTTTGCCCATCAAAATCTTTATATACATTTTCTCGTTAAAATATGAAACAAGTGAATGATTACATTAATTGGTTTATCTGATCACTTAATTGCATTCTTCAAGTCATACCTACATAATAGGACTCAATATGTAATATTTAATGGGTTCAAGTGTGTTGAATACTTAGCAACATCAGGTATCTCCCAAGGGTCCATCCTAGGACCCTTGTTATTCATAATTTTTATAAATGATATTGTAAACGTTTTGGACGTGAATTGCCTCCTTTATACCGGTGATTTAAAAATGTACTCAGTTGTTAACAGTTTTAATGATTGCCTCCACCTTCAGAGTAATCTAAATAATGTAAATATCTGGTGTCAAGAAAACAAATTGCCTTTAAATATTAACAGATGCAACATAATGTCATTTTCAAAGAAGCCAACACATATCATCTTCGAGTCTAATCTGGATAATATCACTCTAAATCGTCCAGTAACATTCCGTGACCTTGGTGTTATCTTTGACAATAAACTTATCTTTGTTACACATATAGACTCCATAGTCTTAGAAGCAGGAAGGACATATGGATTTATAGCTCGAAATTGTCGTGATTTCATCAACACAAACACAGTTAAATTATTATATTTTACATTTGTCAGAACTAAGCTTGAGTATGCTTCTCTTGTATGGTCCCCTCACTACGGTGCACACATCGATATTTTGGAATCTGTTCAACGTCGAGTTTTAAAACTTTTAAGCTTTAAAGCTGACGGTACTTACCCTCCTATTGGCTTTCCTCAAAGTGAGTTATTAGAAATACATTCTCTGGCAAGTCTTGATACAAGGCGTAAATATTTCTCTCAGGTATTTTTGTTTAAGATTATTCACAATATTACCGATTGTCAAGATATTTTATCTAAATTAAACTTTACTGTGCCTAGAATAACCTCTAGAGATAACATAACATTCTATCTCCCGACACCTCGTACAAATATTCTGAAACATTCTCCACTATATACTATTTGTAATAACTGTAATGTCGTTGGCATCCATTTAGATATATTTAATTGCAGCCTTATTAACATAAAAATGTTGTATCTCTAAGTAATGACTTGTTTTTCCCTATAATCATTGTATATTTTTCAAAATCCTTAAGGCCATTTTGGTTTGTCAGATTAATTGTGTTCTTACCTTCTCTTTTCCCCTTTTATTTTATTTTTCAATTATCTTAGTATTTTGTAATTAGTATTTTGTAATCCGTATTTTGTAATTATCTCAGTACCTATGAACATATTATATTTTTTTCTATCTGTATTTTGCCTACTCTCCTGTTCTGTAATTGGGTTTTTTACCTGTTGAACAGTGTAACCTAAATAAATAAATAAATAAATAAATAAATTAATAAACCGGTGTGGTTATTTTCATTTGGGACGGTGTTTTTAACTATTATTAGTAACTTATATTGTTTCATAAATAACTAATTCAAATATTAAAATGGGTAAAATCCAGTTATAGTAGATGTACATAATATTACTTGAGCATATTCATTAAAAATCACATTTCCATTCGTGTAGGCAATTCAAAAAATGTTTAATTTAATTTAATACATTTGATACGCCCCTGATACTAGTGAATTTTTGGGGCGTAGCTTTCCTCCAAGAAATGTACATTAAACGTAATTTAGCAGAGCGCAGTTTGACAGGAAATTTAGAACGGTACAAAGGATCCCTAAGAGGAAGGACGAATATAATATCCTGATGGTATCCCGTTATAGCCTAGTTGGTGCCGTGATGTCATCCTGGACTTCATTCCTCGTTTATATTGCCTTCTAATAAAAAAAACATTGATTTTCCGGGGAAGACGTGAACTTATTCAATTAAATGGCGCGTATGTAATTTATAAAATCAATAAAATTCCACATAATAACAAAAAAAATTCATTCTATAGTTTTAAATGGAACAGTACTCTGAGTATTAATAATTCCTTAAGTATTTATAAGTAATTCATATACAAGGTGTTCGAAATACAGAGTGTTAGGGAGAAGTTGCACAAATTTAAATTGGTGGTGAAAGTGAATGTAAATAACAAAAAAAGTATTATATTATTACAAATTATGAAGTTTATTTTGATACGGGCTGTGTAAACTTTTGCAATAGGATAGTACAAAAACAAACCTGTAATTCACAGCATAGTAAACCTATTGAGATGATTTCAAAGATACTTACCATATGGGTCGAGAAGCATTTTACGTAAAAGAGAATAATTAGGTGAACGGTCATTAGACATAAAGTTTTAAGATGTAAACATTGAAACACAACGTGTTGATATCTTTTAAAGCTGAGAACAGTATGTACTGAAAATTTTACAACCAGATCTTATTTTTTTTTTAATTATGGGCCTGATTGGTTGTACAGAAACTCTTAGAATAGCAATTTTTAAGAGGCGTTCCTCCCGCTCAGTTGTTCTTAGAATAGCCGCGGTACCTCTACGACGTTGCTACGTTTTTTCTCTGTAGTAATTGTTGAACATTTGCACATCCTCGAACTCAAAGCATCAGGCTTCATGAGTGATGTTAGTAACACAAACAAAAGGATAAAATTGTAGCAAGTTATAAACCTAATTCTGGTTCAAAAGTAATTTTTCTTTTTTTTGGTATTTTCAAAAAAATAGTGTATTTTTCAGAGAGAATTAGATAATGTGTCGTTCAAAAAAAACTGTTATCATTTATTAGTGTTTCTTTACCAGTTTTTAACGTAAATCCGCTATGTATTTATGAGTGCTACAATTTCAAAGTCATAATATATCTTATTGGAATAGAATTTTGTAAATTCATTTACGAATGATTCTCATTGTTCTATTTTTGATAACGTATATAGTTAAAAAAATTTTAATTCAATTTTTTATCTTTCAATCAATTAATTCATGTGCAACAATAACTTTTGCTTAACTTCCCATCCAGAAACAAGCAAGGTTGGACTTAATAATCTTAACGCGTGACGCCAGATGCAAAATGCGAAAATAATATAACACCTCTGTTCGATGGAAAAAATATGAAAATCAACCATTCAGAGTTTTGATGGTACCATATAACTAACTTTTATATATGTATGTTTGAATTATTTTAAAGGCGGCCTGGATATTAATGCCCACTGTTTTTTACTTGTCCAATTTTCACATTTATTTTTAACTTTACGACTAGTTTCATCCTATTCGGACATTTTTAATTAACTAACTGTTTTAGTTAGTTGAAAATGTCCGAATAGGATAAAACTAGTCGTAAAGTTAAAGATAAAAGTGAAAATTAGACAAGTACTATAAATGCAGAATTTCAGAAAAGAAATGAATGAGCACATTTCACGTTATCTTGACATCGGTACCCAGGTAAGTGTCCTTTACACAAATTTTTCGAAGGCTTTTGAGGGACTTGATTATGATATATTGTTACATAAACCTCAAATTGCAGGATTTTTCCAGTTTTCCATTATCTTCCTTAAATCGTATCTGAACTAGAGAACACAATACGTAGGGTGCCGTGGTCATAGGTCTTCTGAAATTGTTACAACTTCGGGGGGTTTCTCAGGGCTCTATCTTGGGTCCTCTGTTGTTTATATTATTTGTTATTTGTATTGCTGATGATGACAAAGTTATTTCTGTTGTCAATACTCTGGATGGCTGCCAAAACCTTCAAAGAAATCTTGAAACATTAAAGGGCTGGTGTAAAAAATCAATCTGCTCCTTGATGCTGGCAAATGTAATGTAATATATTTTTCTAGGGAGAAAGAAAATCTTCTTTATGGCTATAAACTAGACATCACAATGTTAAAACTGGTCGAATTCTTTAAAGACATTAAACTTACTTTTAATAAACGTGTCGAAAATACCATTCTGACTCTTATACTAAAGGCAAGGGATTTGTTAATAGAAATTTGGCAGTTTATACGAACATCCATCTCTTCACTATACCGTTTAATATTTTTGTTAAATTTAAATTTGAATATGTGTCCTTAATATGGCATTTGGGGTATGCCAGATGTACCAAATATCTTGAGAATATTCAGAGACGCCTCTTAAAATTTTTAGCTATTAAGATTAACGGGGAATATTCTTCTATTAGATATCCCCAAGAAGTTCTGTTAAGCAGATTTACAGTGAATAGCCTAATTACTCGTAAGAAAAAAGCATTAATATTTTTAAATAAAATTGAGAATGAAATAAACTGTCCCAAAAATTATTATTTCATGTACCACTTCCTGATGCATTGTATCACACAACTTTTCATCTTGTAGATTTTTTGATTGTTCTGTAACCTCTATAAAAAAACTGAAATTGTAATTATTTTCTACCGTTTTTATGTTTTTGTCTTTTAAATTTCTTACTTGAATTATATTTACATTTTTTTTTACTAATATAGTTGCCGTATGTTCTTTTATACTGTAATTTTCATTATAATGTATTCTTTGTAATAGTTGATGTTATCATCCAGTAACTGGTCATTGGATGATGTATCTAAATAAAAAAAGTCACTAACTTAATTAGTGATATATTTTATTTTGTCAACAACACAACAATACAACAATGTATTTAGCACAGAAGCCACATATCTCCGTGCAATATCACTGGCTCGTTAACGTTTAGCTTTTGACATTTTTTCCATTATTTCTATTGTGGGTAGAGAAGTTTCTTTCTTAATAAAATACGGAGAATTTTAATTCATTTATAATAAATAATAATCTTTTTGAAAATTAACAGTTTTGTAGCAGTTAGTAGCTAGCAGATTAAAAATTCTTGGAATAAGCTAAGTATACGTAGGTATATAAAAAAATCAACTGGGAACTCTAAAAGTAAAAGCTTTCTTAATCCCAGTATGTATCGAAATTTCTGCAAATTGATTTAGGTGCTTCACTTCATCATGAAGCATTGCATTAAATTAAATTGGGAAGTATGGATTGAAAGAAAGCGCAAATTATAACTGATTATTAAATTTTCACGTGTCTTAAAATAGATTTGCAATTTATGTCGAGTTCGCCCCTTGCTTTGCTACCTCGTAAAAATGATAGGGAAGCTAGATTAAAATTCTTTTCACTTTGCTCATTTTTATTGCACAATAAATTTTCAAATGTCTATTAAGACAAATGTCAAGTTACAATTTGAAATTGCTCTTAACCGTGTTCTTGCGATTTATATTTTAGCAAATGCATGAAACCACAACTGATTTAAAACTTTTCTTAAGTAAATGTTATGTACTGTTATCCTCGGTGAACGTTACAGCTTCTTAGCGACGTGTGCTTAGCCTTGGGCGCCAGTACCAATAATCTTTACAAAGAATAATCTAATGCGTTACCGATGTACCTCAGAATTGATTAATTAACATTACTATGTTAATTTAATTTGAAAGAACGTATTATTTAAGTTCTCCAACCAATAGTTGTAATAAACTATGGTGTCTAACCTCAAAACGATTCTTGAAGAAAAACTTTTCAGTTGAATTCAACAACTTGAAATTTTGGAATTCTAACCTCCAAAATTATCTGTCAAATATTTTTAGAAGCTTTTATTCTTAAAATTATTTTTTATAACATTAAGGTTTCGTCTTTTGTCAACATATGGGGCAATTCCAAAATACCAATTCTGTTTTATGAAAATCTTTCTGAAATGTTATCTTCAAAAATTTATCTGACAAAATATTTTGAAATCTTCTAACTTCAAGAACAATATTTTTTGACATTCAGGTTCAGTCTTGGAGGAAGTCGGATTAGAGGTCCTCCCAGATTCAAAATCAGATGCTTTAATGTACCCCCGCAAGAGGCAACACTGATTTTCCGTTCGGAACTGTCAAATTTTGTCTGTCGGAATCAATCAGATACTTTTCACAATTTTTTTCCTTTACGTCACTGCTCATGACACAGTAAGGTTGCGGAAGTTACTTGGTTCACTTACCTGTTCCTCGACAATCGAGTAACAGTAACAATTTCCTAAGTCAAAGGGAATGAACTACTCTACGATTTTTGACAGTTGGCGACACAGAGGGAGAAGAAAAGTCGTCAGTGCGGAATATAGACGAACAAACCATTTTATAGTGAAACGGCGGAGCTTAGATCACTGCACATCCAAACTCAACTAACAAGCTAGAATCGTAGACTATAAGTAACAAGATTCTACCAACAATGTAAATCTAACAATTACTGAAGGTAACTAAACAATTGAAGTTAGAAACCAAAGAATATTTACATGTGATTTAAAAAAGGAACGATGTGTCAAGGAAATTACCACAAGTCAATATTCCTTTCCTTTCCAAGTTGAATCTCTCCAGCAGCGATTAGACGTCACCACAAAATTAATTTTAAAATAATTTCTATCAAAATCAAAATTCAGATTCAACGAAACCCGCGAGAGATGAAACTTCACCACTATCAAATTATTAGACCGAAATTAGATATGATTTAAAACTTTTTATCTCCACAATATATTTTTAAGTTAAAGGCTTTGACTATGAGGATTTTTATAACTTTTGAATTAATTGCTTGAAGCACAAAGTTATAGAAATGGATGGATGATTGATGGATATTCTTATTTAACCACAACACATCTTCGTTGTGATTAAATTTCATTCTGCTTGGACTCAAAACAATAGGGAACTTGCCTATAATTTTAAAAATAAAAATAATACTAAAAAACATAGCGTAACGTTGTAATAAAACGTGTACTTCACAAAAAAAATAAGACTTCTAATTCCACGCGATCAGTATGAAGGATCTAAACAGCGATAAAATTGAAGTGGCCCGAAACGAGCTACTATTGACTGTGACGTCACACCATACAATATTCGGTAGTCGTCGCGCCGGGAAGCAACACAATCAGATGTTTACCAATTCCAATTCCAATTTAAAATCTTTATTCACAATTAAGTAGATTATTTACAACTTGTATGGGGTACAGAGTAAGATTTATATTAATATATACATATATTATATACAGAAAAAAAGAAACTAAAAATCAATTCATTCATAAAATACTTAAAAATAATAATACAAACAAATTAACAAAGTATGACATTCTATATAAACATATGTACAATATGGTGTTATTAGACTGTGGTTGATTTGTTAGTGACTGTTCTGATATAAATATATAATTGTATTTTATAGTACCGCTTTTTGTAGTTGTACAGATATTTTAAAATGACTGATCAAGGTTTTTCAAAGGGCGAATCTGATAATCCGCGGGGTCAAGACAGAGAAGTATGTATTTTTTTTAGCTTTTAGTAATAATTTATAAACATAAAATAGTTATGACTTGATCACGGAATAAAAAGAAATAACTACAAAATGCTTAGTCGCAACTAAGCATTTTTAGCAGACTTAGTCATATGTTTGAAAGAATTTAGGGTAATTCTTTACAACAGCCACTTCTATATTTTTCGTGTTTTTTTTTGTACACACGCGTAAAGTGTCTCTATAGAAGACATTTGCTGCAAAGGAAATGTTGCGCAAATGTATAATTACCTATCGTAGGTATTTTCGTACTATGTTTTGGGGCAAGGGAAATAAGTGATTGTGTCGTGTTATCATTCACATAATAGATAAATGTAAGATTTGAATAGAATAAATTAAAGGGCAAGGGAAAGGTATTTGCAATATACTATATTACTAGAGGTAAACATGTTACTCTTCGCAGACAGTAGTGTTATTGAACTTTTATATAATTGTTGCACATTCTCTAGGATACTCTTCGCAGTTTCTTGAAAAGAATCTTGTGTTTGTCTTATAAACTTCATTCTTACAATACCTAATGTATTGACTACATATTCAATTTTCTCTCCCGATGGTGCCGAATGTATTGGCGAAACGCGTGGCGGTATATTTTATAGTATAAACTAAGATTCATTCTTACAATACCTAATATATTGATCACATATTTAATTTTCAAATTTTTTTCATCTCCCGATGATGCCGACTCCGTAGGCGAAATTTGTGGTAGTATAATTTACAGCATTTTGGTGTCTATAGAAAATTACTTCAATTTTAGTAGCACATTGAAAATTGCAACCCTCTGTAGATTCATATTTTTAAATAAAATGTCCTATGACTTTTTTATTTACTATTTGATTTTTTTTCAAAAACAATGAATTTCTTCCTCTAGCTAACACTAACTTATAGCCCAAATTTCAATTCGATCGGACTTTTCTTTCTTTAGTTATCGTGCTTACAAGAAACGTGACGGACGGACAGATGAACAGACGGACATTTTGAAAGTTGTTCAGAATTCGATGACGAACGAAATGATTTTTTCTCTGCGCGCGATATTAACGATTTTAGAAATGTCCCGATCAAATGCAATATACTCTTCGTAATCGTATTTACGAAGAGTATAATAATAAATATCTGTTTACTTTCGCACCAGGAAATTACATTTACTTAGTATCACTAAATTACATTCTATCTACTAATCTTATTTTCTAACATGGTATACACATTCTTTCTTTAATCCTACCCTAATTAAAATTCAATAATTCGGAATTCGGAATATTTTATTGCCCGCCTGCGAAAAACTAGTAGATAGACAATATATAGTATTTAATAATGTACTTACATTAAAATGATCTTCACACACATGTAGAGATCTACTGCTCCGTGAAATGTCTTTTTCATTTCTTCTACACGCTTTAAGCCATTTTGATCGACGAATCTTATCTTCTGGCAATATTATAAACATTTTATCTGGCACTTTCACTGTAGTATTCTTACACAACGGTACAATGCAATATTTAAAATAAGGAGTTTTTTGTTTCCATTTTAAGTATACACTTAAAATTTATGGCGATGCTGGTATTTTTACGGCTGAAATCAAGCGGTTGAGTGCTGGGATCTCCGTCGTTGCTTGTAAATTGTATGGTGTGATGTCACGACTACTCCCGCGCTTTTGAACCTGTTTGAAACGGTTCGCTCGCGCGCGAGACTTTAATAATTTGTAACAGATTTATTATTGGGAATTAAGGCGTCATATTTTGCATATCTTATTTTTTAGTATTGTAGAACATTTTTATGAAGTAAAAAAAAATGTGCAAGTTCCCTATTCTTCGTTATAAAAATTATCAAAAATATGACTTTATTTCTTCATTGTAGCGTTATCCAGAATACTGTTTTATTTTTTGTCTAATACGCGGAATTCCATTTTCAACCACTTCATTGAGTCAGTTTCTTTATAAGAGGATGATCTAAAATCTGTGCGCAATAATATTTTTCCTCCTGCTGTCGATTTTGTTAAAAGAGAATACCAAGATCAAGCATCGTTCCTTAGAATAAGTAGTCGAGTGCAGTTAAGTTCTTACCTCGGGTTCCGAGATTTTGCAACTTTCACGGCTGACTGCGCTCGACTAGAAATCACATTTAACGATTTTTCAAAATTGAATTTTTTCTTAATTTTTCACTTCTTTGTTTCTGGATTCCGCGGATTCAGAGGACACTACGTCTATGATTTTCATATGGCTTTCGCGTATCTTTTCCCCAAAATTTTGAGAATTTTTATCCAGAAGAAATGGTGTAAAGAACCTTTTAACCACTTCTTTTTTAATAGAAATTTTAATTGTGAAATACATACTTTATGTTTATTAACTTAGTTTTGCGGGCATTTAGTTTAACCCCGAATATTTCCCATTTTAATTCTTTCGGATTTCTCAGTTCTGATTTTGTCGACTGGTCGCTTGAAGTTTTTTTGCGGCAATTTAAAAGATGTCTGTCTGTCTCTTCGACAGCCGTCTTCGGTTCTACCAATTTATTAATTCTAATTTTACCGACCACGCGCAAATTGAAAATTATTTAACTATCTGCTTTGACGTTGGTCAATTTTTTAGATAGTGCCCTCGGTTCCTTGGTCTTATGTTTTCCATTTTTTTGGTTGTAACTTTCTACTTTCCACTTTTTATTATTATTTTTATTTGGGGCACGTCATCGTGAGTATTCCCAACAATATGGGCAAGTTATTATTATTGCTGTTTAAACGTCATCGAGTTCTTGCTCGAGGAGAGTATCAGCCTATAAAATTGATCTATGCTTATCGTAATGTTTAATGAAAACGGCAATAAATAATGAAATATTGTAAACGACTTCAGCAATTCTTTATTGTGAACATCTTTTCTTAATAACCTCTTGTCGTATATTTTACAAACTGGCCTCGAAACAAGAACTTTACCCAAAGAAAAATTCCTTTTCATTTAATTAGTATAGTTCGTTTGATTTAGAAAAATCCACAATATAGTAAATACTGGTTTTAAGTCAAGCAGATCTGAAACGCCAATTCGTGGACACATCGTATATATACCATTTATTTTTAGTAGACTGCGAGGATAGATTCATACACTACAATGTTCGATAGAGTAGTTCTAAGATCAAAAGGATGTTAAGGATCACAAGCTTGTTGATTTTCAATCAAGGATCACTGAATCGGGATTGCGCAGCATATATTGAGAAACTTGTCCTCTATAACAACTTGGCGAACTCTATTAAATATATACAAGGAGCCCAAGGGGGCGTACACTTGTCTAAAATATAATTAAAGTTATTAAGCGTACACAGTATATGGTAATGTAATGGTGAAAGGTATTTCCAGTACAGACCACTTTTCAAGCTGTCAAATTGGAGTGAATCAACTATAGTGTTTTCGTAAATTCTGTGGAGTAGAACAAAACATTTGTCGGCTATTTGTCAAAGTGAAAGAGCATTTATTTAAATACAGGGGGGCACAAGCAAAATATAAAATCTGTGCACGTGTCTCAAGCAATTTATATACACCCATTTCTTTCGTTTGAGCGATCATGTCGCCTTGTACAAAAATAAAAACCTTGCCGGAAATCGCTGCAGTGGACCATATAATTAAAATTGTTGATAACGTATACGAGACGAATGTTAAGAACGTTGGGCGTCTTGATGACCCTTCTCGAGAGCAGGTTAATTGCATAAATTTGAGTAAGGCATTTAGGGGCGTAACATAACCTTGGACATATTATAGATAGATCTGAAAATAAATTTGTTTTTTAAAATTTTATATATGTGATTTAGATACAATATTTTGAAACATTTAAAATTTGTATTTAGATGAAACTTGATTTACTGTAATTAGTAATCAGCGCAAAATAATTAAATTTAGTTCTCTAAAATATGTACTTGCAATAGGGAACTTGCACATTTTTTTTTACTTCATAAAAATGTTCTACAATACTAAAAAATAAGATATGCAAAATATGATGCCTTAATTCCCAATAATAAATTTGTTATAAATTATTAAATTTTCGCGCGCGAGCGAACCGTTTCAAACAGGTTCAAAAGCGCGGAAGTAGTCGTGACATCACACCTTACCACGACGGAGATCTCAGCACTCGACTGCTTGATTTCAGCCGTAAAAATACCAGCATCGTCATAAATTTTAAGTGTATAGGTACTTAAAATGGAAACAAAAACTACTTATTTTAAATATTGCATTGTACCGTTGTGTAAGAATACTACAGTAAAAGTGCCAGATAAAATATTTATAATGTTGCCAGAAGATAAGATTCGTCGATCAAAATGGCTAAAAGCGTGTAGAAGAAATGAAAAAAGACATTTCACAGAGCAGTAGGTCTCTACATGTGTGTGAAGATCATTTTAATGTAAGTACATTATTAAATACTATATGTCTATCTACTAGTTTTTCGCAGGCGGGCAATATAATATTCCGAATTCCGAATTATTGAATTTTAATTAGGGTAGGATTAAAGAAAGAATGTGTATACAATGTTAGAAAATAAGATTAGTAGATAGAATGTAATTTAGTGATACTAAGTAAAGGTAATTTCCTGGTGCGAAAGTAAACAGCTATTTATTATTATACTCTTCGCAAATACGATTACGAAGAGTATATTGAATTTGATCGGGACATTTCTAAAATCGTTAATATCGCTCGCAGAGAAAAAATCGTTTCGTTCGTCATCGAATTCTGAACAACTTTCAAAATGTCCGTCTGTTCATCTGTCCGTCCGTCTGTCTGTCCGTCACGTTTCTTGTAAGCACGATAACTAAAGAAAAAGAAGTCCGTTCGAATTGAAATTTGGGCTATAAGTTAGTGTTAGCTAGAGGAAGAAATCCATTGTTTTTTGAAAAAAATCAAATAGTAAATAAAAAAGTTATAGGACATTTTATTTAAAAATATGAATCTACAGAGGGTTGCAATTTTCAATGTGCTACTAAAATTGAAGTAATTTTCTAAAGACACCAAAATGCTGTAAAATATACTACCACAAATTTCGCCTACGCAGTCGGAATCATCGGGAGATGAAAAAAAAAATTGAAAATTAAATATGTGATCAATATATTAGGTATTGTAAGAATCAATCTTAGTTTATACTATAAAATATACTGCCGCGCGTTTCGCCAATACAGTCGGCACCATCGGGAGAGAAAATTAAATATGTAGTCAATACATTAGGTATTGTAAGAATGAAGTTTATAAGACAAACACAAGATTCTTTTCAAAAAACTGCGAAGAGTATCCTACAGAATGTGCAACAATTATATAAAAGTTCAATAACACTACTGTCTGCGAAGAATAAAATGTTTACCTCTAGTATATATAGTATATTGCAAATACCTTTCCCTTGTCCTTTAATTTATTCTATTCAAATCTTACATTTATCTATTATGTGAATGATAACACGACACAATCACTTATTTCCCTTGCCCCAAAACATAGTACGAAAATACCTACGATAGGTAATTATACATTTGCGCAACATTTCCTTTGCAGCAAATGTCTTCTATAGAGACACTTTACGCGTGTGTACAAAAAAAAAACACGAAAAATATAGAAGTGGCTGTTGTAAAGAATTACCCTAAATTCTTTCAAATATAAGACTAAGTCTGCTAAAAATGCTTAGTTGCGACTAAGCATTTTGTAGTTATTTATTTTTATTCCGTGATCAAGTCATAACTATTTTATGTTTATAAATTATTACTAAAAGCTAAAAAAATACATACTTCTCTGCCTTGACCCCGCGGACCTCTCCAAGGGAAAAACTTTCACTATTTTGTATAAAAGATGCCACCATAAACATATCCACTTTAGGCAAATTATCAGATTGGCCCTTTGAAAAACCTTGATCAGTCATTTTAAAATATCTGTACAACTACAATAAGCGGTACTATAAAACACAATTATATATTTATATCAGAACAGTCACTAACAAATTAATCACAGTCTTATAACACCGGTAAACATCTGACTGTATTGCTTCCCGGCGCGACGACTACCGAATATGGTATGGTGTGACGTCACAGTCAATAGTAGCTCGTTTCGGGCCACTTCAATTTTATCGCTGTTTAGATCCTTTATACTGATCGCGTGGAATTAGAAAACTTATTTTTTTGTGAAGTACACGTTTTATTACAACGTTACGCTATGTTTTTTAGTATTATTTTTATTTTTAAAATTATAGGCAAGTTCCCTATTGAAAATATTTTAGAATAGATGTTGCCTTATTTACCTAATAACAATTTAAAGAAATAAAATTGTTATTCATAGCAAAAATATACGATACCTCATTAGAAAACAGTTATTGCCCAGCAAAGAGCGCGGGGAGGCAAAGCATCCCTTGTCAGGAGGGGAATGGGTAGAGGGAGATATTACTATAGAAAGGACAGTTAGTAAAATTAAAAATAAACTCTGAATGAAAAAATAACTCACCAAAACAATGTAAAGTTAACTACACACAATTCACGAACACAATACATCCTAATAATACGCTATATAAGATATACGTAACACATGTTATACACACATTAAAAAAAACACTTGAGCACTTGACGAAAACTATTTATACACGATCATAGATTTATTATTGACTATACATATATAATATAGCACTATTCATTGTCTGAAATATTTCTTCACTTTTACTACTGCTTTCACCTACTCTTGTTATGATTGGATTAACGGGATTATCCATCTTGGTATCAAGATCCCACATCTGTAATTTGATCTTTTTAACATGACCTATATACTTAATCTAATTTTCCGCTTTCACTTCATTTAATACAGCTAAGAGCAATTCTTTCACATGTACCAATTTGAACGTTATGCGTCACAAATATCTCGATAGTACATATGTAGGTACGTACATACACGGAAATTGAAATGCAATTAATCTTAGACCATCCACTTATCTTGTTATTCCTATAAACATGGTGTAATGAGAGTAATACGCAGGAAATACTTTCGAGCAGCGGCAGAAAATGTCTGGAGTAAGACAGACCAACGAGTAAGAAATATATTCATTGTTTTCATTTGGGTGTTGTAAATACAATTTTTTATAAGGAAAATCACATATAATCCATTTGTGGGCTTTTTTTTAATTAGAACTTTAATCAATACCTATGTTTGTAAATAATAAATAAAATATTGTTTAATGTTTATAAAATTCAGATTACAATGTAACTTTCCCTAATGATTGTTTTTCATACCTAAAATGAAATGTATCGATTTATAAGAGAAAATATTAATAGTTTGACCAGTTAACAGAATTAATTTCAGAATCTGAATAATAAAAGTAATCATCATGAAAATGATTATTTATTAAGCGCTGGATCTATTTGTACATTTGCCAAAATTCATGGCAGGCATGGTGTTTTTGTCTTTTCACCAGTATTTTCATCTACACAATTTTCAAATAGTTCGAACAATCTTACTAATTTAAATACTGGATTCACCTCACTGTCAGTATATGTATCCTGCACATATGATGTCAGATCAGCTACTGCAAATATTTCTTTGTCACTGCAACATTGATTTGCTAATGTTATTCCTAATGAGCGCCTTCTACTAAGGAAATTATTCACACATTCCTTATGGTATTATGTTTCAATTGAAATTAAGTATCCTGCACTCGTTAGTCATAATTTGTTGACCTTGAAGAGCACTTGCAAATGATACAATCTTGTTACTTAAAGACTTCGTTACAAATGAATGAAGCATACGTTCTTCACATTCACCAAGGAAGCATTGTTTTTTATAGTTCGAAGTTCCACTAATGTTACATACTGGGTGGTTTATATATGAACTTCAGCAGGTAATTCACCTCATTCTCTCTCTCTCTTATAAACGGTATAACTATAAAGATTATAGAAAAAAATAGAAGATGACGTCATCCAGGATGCCCAGCCCACATTGGCTTCCGTCGATTGGTTTGAAGGGTATCCTGGCTGACGTTTCCTCCGCGTTGTTATTGGTCGAAAGTTGCTTTGAGTCTGCATAAAGAAGTATAATTGTATAGTTTTAAAGTTTAATTATACAATGACGCTGCAAAAATAGATGACACGGCTTTTATGACAAACTAGGCACCCAGCGTTGGTGCTTTAAACACTTAAATAGGACATACACTACGTGCTATAAGAAAGAACTATTCTAGCATGATGTATAGACAGATTTTTCCAATAAAAGTTTTATATATTATTCGTAATATATCTAGAAATTTGTATATATTATATCGTTGTTAAAGTTTAAAATAATAATAATAATAATAATAATGTTTATTTAAATAAATAATGCATCATATCAAACAGTTCAATAACTAGTATCTTATTATTAGTAAATAGTGACAAAATGACAATGGTAAATTTAAATATTAAAACATATCCATGTATACACATACATACAAACAAATATACAAAGCCAATTTCTATACACATTTATTTTCTTTAAATAAATATTGTGATATATTTATAATACATTTCTAGGGTGTCCAGGATCACGTTATTAAGTCCCTTTTATAAATAATAAATATTTCCCTCACGCAAGGCCTATAACATGTGGAATCTAATTTGATCTTCACATAGAATTACAATTAGACGGCGACCCTGTTCGCAGAGGTGTATCTCTCACAACACACAATCTCCTACAATTGAATTATGTTGGTTCTAGTTCGCAATCTGGGGTATGAAATGTAAAAGATTGATGAGCCGTTAACTCTTGTATATTTAACGAATAAAAATTTGTTTAAGACATTTTTCTGTCCAATTTTTCCGATGGTCCCAATTTTTGAGTAAGGTATAATAAACAATTCATCTTTTCAGTTATCGATTTTTTGTCAGTGACTACTGTTTCCTGAGTTAAATTACTGAAATTATTTTATTCACTGTGACTTTCTTTTCGACAACCGAAGACACTAAAAACCATTCCATCTGTTTTGTTAATTACATATTAGTACTGCTTGTCTCTATTTTTGACCATCATCTTGAAAATATGTCGTCTAAAAACGGGTTTTCGCAATCATCTTTCAATCGAATTATTTATCAACATTTTTGTTATAATAAACAAAAAAAAAGTTATTTGCAATCTTTTCACCTCTTTTGTAATGCTTATCGGTTTCCCACAATCGCATAATGAATATTTTGCAGGCTGATTACCACATTTTTTTATTGAAGTTTGTGAAAGTAATACCATTTTTTTTCATATCTTTACAAGGTGTGACACTTACTAGTAGACTTGAAAGATTTCTGATGATATCAATGAAATAACTCCATAGGTGATGGATACAATTATTGACCAATTTGTTATTAATATGTGATAAAAATAGCTATCTCCATAATCTAGCTGACGAATGGCAGCAATTCTTTACTAAAAGACAGAGATCACTTGAATCTCTACCACCCACAAAAGAAGCTCTTTCTTGTTCAACATCAAAGCATTTCAGGCAGCTTTTTTCAAGCCCACAAATTTCAGATGTTGACTGACTGATTGGGATTGGCAATTGCAACATGAGATTTACCAGCCTTTATGAATCATTCTTTTACAAGATTTCATGTATACATGCCATGATATTATTTACGGCGAATGTCGGCTTTCTTGTATGACTCAATGTATACATATTATGGGCAGTGGTAACTAACTAGCAGTGGTTCGATCATTGCTGCCTTTTTGTTTTGAACCTGCCCTAGGATTGCATTTTCTATTTAGTTCATGTCTATATTTTGCTTCTTTTAAAATTTTGTGATACACAAGAAAAATATCATTTTATTATTTAGTGCGCCTTTAAAAGAATAGCATTTTTTTCTTTCACCTGATTAAAGTTCTGTTTTAATTCGATGTATGTGGTATAACGGTGCGTTTTACTGCCCTACTATTTAAAATAATAAGTTAAAACTTATTTAATGGAATAAAACAAAGTCTATAAACAAATACTTATATTAAATCAATGCTAATTAGGACTCTTTATCTCCGGGTGAGGAAGCGAGTGATTAACTAGAACAAGGTTTAAATAATGCTTAAAACTAAACAAACTGATAAACAGTGGGCCATCACCAATTTAACCATTAGTTATCGTCCTATATACTTACGGAATTTTGTTAGGCGCCACACTTTTTTGTAAATGAGATTTTAACAAAGTTCAGACTAATCTAAATTCACTGGAACCGTTAAAAAAACTAATCATGGTGCGAATAAATTGATAAGAACCTTTCTTATACTTTGACCCATTTGTTTTTACTTTCTTATACCTAATATAAGGAAGTATAAGTAATCGTGAAAATTTTCGACCTCGAGATTTTGATTGATTTATACGTTTTGACCCTGCTGAATCCATTCTGACTATTTTCCGAATGATGTCTGTCGGTGCGTGTGTGTGTATGTAAATGTGTGTGTGTGTGTGTGGATGTGTGTGTGTATGTATGTGTGTATCCGCAATAACTCAAAAAATACTAATGGGAGACTTCCCAAATTTGGCAGTTAAGGCTGTCAACAACATTTTAGGTGACACATTAAATTTGGTGAACGGTGGTACCAACCACCAGAAGAGACACAATGGATGAAGGAAGAAAAAAAGGTACCATTTCGGGAAGAAAACAAATTTTATTGCATTCTGAAATTTTATATGCATTAGACCTCATAAAATGGGGTTAGGATAAATCTGGCAGTTTGATATTTGAAATATCTAATTTAGTTACAAAAATTTCATTGTCAATAAGAAGAAATTATTAAAATATATGACATGAATAATTATTGACAGTATCGAAGGACGCTGATAATTAATTATTAAAAAATTTTTTATGAAACATTTCAAGGTACGTTTTTATAATTTAATTGAGGTAAGTGAAGAATTAAACAGAACGATTTTTTTAGTTCAGGATGATATTTACTGGTCTAAGAATATCACGTGCTGGCCACATCAGATATTTTACAATAATAGAAATATTTATGAAATAAAACCGATTTCTAGATAACCCTGATAACCAATTTTCGACCGTCATGTTTCCAATATGGCGGCCGACAATGTATAAATCTGGAATGGCACTATTCTCCTCATAAAAAATCGTAAATAAATAATATTTCATATTATTTATTATCATGGTAAACAATAAATGTTTTACTTAGCAATTATACTATACCTGTCTTAATCATGTCAATTCATTTTATGGTTTTAGATAAAATTTCCGTAGGCGGATATTTTTATTAACTCCTGTTCACTGATTTCCTCTTTTGGCGCTTGATTTACAGCGATAAATCTATAAGGTTCGTTGAGTTTTTACGCGCTTTGTGTCCAAAACACTTTTATTTGTTGCTTTATTGGTCCAACCAGAAATTATACTCCGGTCCATTAGCGCATGTTTATGCCAACCACAGCATTGATATTTATTCCCAATTTAGGCTAACTATTAAAACAATCCGTTGATTGAATGCAATTTTTTTCGAGAATTCGTACTTTTGACTGTCCCTAAAGCACCTAAAATTTTGTTAATTTCATAATTTGTTAACTGTAGTTAATAAACAAAAAATATTGAACTGTGTGTCCCAGTAAAATCATTATTTCAAATTAAGTTGTGACGATGAAGAACTTATTTAAATCAATAAACGCACTTAAGATAGGGAAATATACTAAAATCACAATAATTATTATTAATTACAACTTAATACTGGATATAAATTTCATAATTTATGAACTATTCCAACTGACAGGGATTACTGTTTTAAAAGTTTTAATCAGGAGTGAAGACACGAACATAAAACCTAGAAATTTGATAAATGTTAACTGAATCCAAAGCTCTTGAACTCTGGAACAGGGAATGAAAAGTTGGATATTATTTACTTTTATCATATACGCTCGCTTCCAGTTCCAGATAATAGTAACATGTCGTGACATCTGGTGCCACTAAAACTGCTACCCTATTCTACTAATGAATTTCTGAGGTTTCAGGGAAACTCTTTCTAATTAAATTAGTGAATTTATAAGTTTATTTGATGTACTGAAAACGGAGATTACATATTATATTATTTATTTTATGTACACATTTTTCTTTTACAACCTTTCATCCGTAATTAATTTACTGTAACGAAAAAAATTGCATTTTCAATAAATTGTAGTCAAAATGAAATATAAATGTAAACAAATAGAGTAAATACAGCTTGCATAACTTTCCCATATAGGTTATGTTAATTAGATTATTACTAAATACTTTAACTGCTATTGGCATCAAAAATATCAAAAAACTGTGGGGAAATGACTATTTTCGCCAATACACATGATGGAGTAGAATTAGTGACGCTCGTATGCTGAAACTATTTACTTAAAAAAAAATGATAACATAAATTATGAAAAATTTCCTTGTGTAATTTACTGCAGAACTTTTTTTGTAAAATGAGTAGGAATGGACATTTTGTCGAAAATCTCGTTCTTGACTGCATTTTTCCAATATGTTGCTGCAAGCAGTAAAGACACAAAGTGGCAAAGTAAAAATTTTAAAAGAGCACCTTAATACTCCCAGAAAAGTTTTCATGTAAGCCTCATTTTGATCTAATAATTTCTGGATAACTAATGCGACGTCATATTTGCCACAAATTATTTTAGACTTCTTGCCCCATTCGGCACATCGATCGCCTCTAAGTTGATATTGGGATAGATAATGATTGCTTCCATCAAATCTAACATCCCAACTGACTCGACATTTCAACAGTTTTGATTTTTGTGGTCCTGGCCTCTTCAGAGTTGAAAGGGTAGTTATAGCTATAACAAATTTCCTGCGTGTATATCAAGTAAAGATACATTTTCATTTGGATATACTATTTGAAAAAAGTATTTACCACAACATTGTCTAATATTTGGGTAAATAATGGCTACCACCACTTTTTGAACCTTATTTTAGTTCTGTAAAGGGAAATTTGTTTATTCAGCATACCTACTCCACTATATGTACATTATACAGATAGAGCCAACCCACAACATACACGACTAGCGGTATGCGCAGTTTTGCAGTTGCCCGTCTGAATACGAAGTCCGAACAAAAGTTCGGACTTCGTATTCAGATTCGATTGCGACAGGGCGCTTGCTGGGAGGTGCATACGAGACAAAGTAGAATCAGTATCGCTAATGTCATGATGGAGGATATTGCTTGTTCATCTCAGACGCCACCGATAGTAAAACACTAAAATTATGAAACATATCAGAACAATCAAATCAAAATAATCAAATATTGATTTTTTTTCGAAACAAAAGGTAATTCTGGAAACAAATTAATATTCTCATGCGGTGAGAAAAACATAACGGCGCATTTATCACAATTTAGTTTTAAATTATTGTTTTTTGAATAGTCCTAAATTGATTTCAGAATAGCATTAAGTTTATTTGAAACTGCATCAGTATCTAATGGACAAAAAGAAACTGATAATTGCGTATCATCCGCGTAAGTTAATACTTTTGAGTGATTCACATGTTTAAAAATGTCGGTCGCATATATTAAAAAAAGAATTGGTCCCAAAAACAGAACCTTGTGGAGTCCCTGATGTAATTGGACAGACAATTTTCTTCTCCCATTACAACTACTTGAAAACGGTTATTTAAATAATTTTTTAGAGAAATTTGCGGATGTAGTATCAAAACCATAATACAAGAGTTTGGCACATAGAAAATCATGAACCAATGTATTGAAAGCTTTCGAAAAGTCTAACAATACAAGTGCAGTTTCGTTTTTCTTTTCAAGTGTACTAAAAATATCGTCAGTTTATATTTGCAAGGGCAGTTGTAGTACTATAGCCCTTACGAAAACCTGATTGAAAATCTGAAATAATAAAATAGTCATAGATTTGTGTTTATGTGAATTTCACAGGTACTTTTGATAACTTTGGTATAATGGTAAATGGTCTAAGATCAGAATATTGTTGGGAATTTTTTAATTCAGGGATTAGTCTAATTAAGGACAATTTCCATTGATCAGGAAAGTATCCTGCCTCCAAGCAATAGTTTATAATATGGGTAATAGGCTCTCAAATAATAGAGGAACAGCGCTTTAACATTTTATTATTTACTTATATGATGTTAATAGGTCAATTGAGGCAATCTGTTGCATAATAGAGTACTTGTAATTAGGTTATTGTTAATATATATGCGGATATGGTTAGTTGGGTTTTAATTACTTACTATTGTCTAAATTGTGATGTAAACATTTTTGTTTGCTTTGCAAATTTACATAGTATTTATGTATTCAGGTGGAGTCTGAGGGCAAAGGATACTAAACAGGCAGCCTTAGGGCGTATTTACGTTAAGAAATCCTTAAATTTATGTTATGGATTAGTTTGAAACCATTATATTTTAATAGGTCCTATTTGTTAGGGAAATATAAATTTCTGTGTTGAATTACAAGGAGGAATTTTGGTTAATGTGTTATTTTAGGATCATGTTATTCAATATTTAATGAAAACACATTAGTAAATGTAAATACTCTAATAATTTATTCAATGAATAAAACATGATGTACTAAATTTTCAAAAATTATTTAAATTAAAAAATAATATTTACGCGCAACATTCTCAACATTAGATAATATTATTAATATTGGAAAAATTGGTAATAGCCCAGAAGAATAGGTCTTTCCAGAGGTAATTTTATGAAAAATTGTTGAGGCTGATCTTTCTTTTATTCCTTAAAGTTATTGGTCACAGATTTTTTGGTCTTATTTATATTAATTTATTCGGTTTGCTTAAGCAGTTTAAAATATTACACTACCTACTGCACCATTTTGCAGATAAATTATTTTTATTTTAAAAGTTTTTTATTTTTTATAAAAAAAATATTGATTGCAAAAAATATTGAATAATAAATAGACGAATAATGATAAAATGTCGAACTAAATAAATAGCCACTACAAGACATATGTCATACCTAAGTATTTTATATTTCATAAAAATAATGACAAATTAAAAAAAAATGTTTTTTTCATAAGAAATCTGGATTACTACCAGATGTAAATTTCTATCGTCTGACTGATTTCTAGCTAACTAACTTATTTTCCAAATGAACAAATCGAAATGAAATCCATGAAGTGTCAAACATGTGGTGCGAAAGTGGCACCGGTTTTATGTCATGTGATTTGATTGTCTAGTATTGACATTTAAAGATGCCAGTGTATTGGCGGAACAATTGCTAGGTCTTTATATATTTTGTAAAAATACATAAATTTAAAAATGTATGAATATCATAAAGCAGTTGTTTTGTATTTTCTTATGTTCTAGTTTAATTTCATAATGCAAATTACTAAATCAAATTGTTTGCTTCACCCTTACACTAATTTAAAAATTCGGATATCGAGGTTTATCGCATGCAAAAGACTGAATTAGTAATTTTAGGCAATTTGCAAATTAAATTATTTGATTCATTCCGTATTACGAAAAAATTTACAATTATTACTTTCTGTAATATAAAATATTTAAAAAATTTTGCAATATTTTTAATAATAATTTTGTAGAACTACACTTTATTTTTAATAGAAATCAAGCTTTCAAGACTTTTCTATAACATGCAATTTATGAAATCAATCTAAAATATAATAGGTTTATAAAGAAAGGTATATAAAAACACGTTACAATCAATTTCTACCGGAAAGTTGAAAAGCCATTGAAAATATGATTTTTCTCCCTTGAGAAAAATATCTTTCAGGACCACATTTTATATGTATTTCGTGGATTTTCGTTTTATTCGGAAACTGTATTATGTTCTGCTTTTGGCATATATATATATATATATATATATATATATATATATATATATATATATATATATATATATATATATATATATATATATATATATATATGTATATATATATATATTATATATATATATATATATATATATATATATATATATATATATGTATATATATATATATATATATATATATATATATATATATATATATATATATATATATATATATATATATATATATATATACATATATATATTACGTATATATATTTAAAATATATATATATATAAAAAGGCATATATATAAAAATATATTTAATGGATTCCTCATAACTACAGATATATAATTGCAATTTAAAATTTGTTATGAGAAAACTAAGTAATATTATAAGTATTACTTAATAGCTAATAATTAAAGTAATTAAAATTGTTTTGTTGTCCCAATGAAAAAGTTTAGTCATTTTTTGAATTAGTGCATTTATTATAAATGTTCCTAAATCTTCAACCTCGTCACATACTCACGTTTTGAATTTGTAGGAGTATTCATGAAAGATTGGCCCCCTCTTCACTTTTTAATTTTTTTTCTAGTAAAAAATGGTAAATTCAAAAGACACAATATGTGTCTTCTCATCTCAAAGCGCTAAACAAAAAAAATATGTCATTCAAACAAATTTCAAACAATGTGTGATAAATGTATTAACATGACAATTATACGAATTTTATTTTAAATTTCTTCAAAATTATGAAAATTCAGGAAGAGTAGTAGTACAAAAAATCTATAAAATCTGTTGGTTACGACAAACTTGGATCTGTTTTGGCATAAAATGTTGAGAAACTAAATAACAGTATCCATATATTTTCATATTAGAGCCTTTAATTTGAATCTCCAAATATGTAATAATTAGAGATAGGAATTTTGGGTGATATAACGTAAACAGAAGCGAACGCGCGGAGCACGATAAACTTTCGAGTTTTCCTTCACAAAATTTATATGTAGTATTATATAATTATATTTATTGTATAATTTACTTCAATTTATAATAACCTTACTTTGTAAACTACTTTGTGATTTGTTTGAAGAGGATTGTAGGCCGCAGAAAGGTGCATATATAAAATAATTCCATGCTGTATAAAAAGGGATGGTGGGAGTAACACTACCATCAGCAGTTCTAGTAGTTTTTTAAAGGCAATTGAACGTTCTAAGGAGCGTACACACCAGCACTGCAAAATTATCGGTACTAACAGCATATTATTATGTAATCGCGAATCCACGATTACACTGTTTTTGTAGACGCGGGTTGTTCGCCATTATCAACGTTCACTAACTTCACTGCGCTCAACAGAAACTATGTAATAATAATAGAAGAAATAAAAAGACGTCTTTACACTCGCCTAGCATGTAGCAGTTCGTAGCCGCAGTCGTTTGTAGACTGAAAAGAACGATCAGGTAAACAATAAAAAGTCGAGGCAGTCACCATTGTCGCCAGTGCTATTCGTTCTTTCCTACATATTACATAATTCTCGGCATTCAACGATCCCTTATCGGTGCGGGTTTTACAAGCAATAGTTTAATGTGTAAAGTAAACAAGAGCTAAATTACCATTTATTTTATTATCATATCGCACGAATATAGTACTAGGTTTGAATCCGTCTCTGGAATGTCGCCCAGAATTTCGTAAGGAGGGCCATATAATAATTTCTTGTCGTTACGTCGTCCAATGTTATTGAAACCCATACTCAATTATCCCGGAAGAATCCCACTGTACGACACTGCTGTTAAAGATATTTACATAAACATTATCAATAATCAGGATAATCACATATAAATAATGTCATTATTGTTGTTAATATTTACTTTACATATAAATTTGTAATTAAGTCGCAACAAAAACAAATCCCGTTTGTTTTTACAACTCCTATTCTTATTTTCCCAGACTTTGGTTTTGTATACACCTAGCATTCCTCAAATTGATTGCTTATTCTGGCACATCCACAAGGGAGACGTGTTTCATCAGGCTTTGTGAAATATTAAATGTACGCATTTCGTATAATATGGGATCTTTTTTGTCGTATTTAAGTTTTATTTATTTTTTTGTTTTCAAGTCCATAAATGAAATACATTTTTATTTTATGGCGGTTTTGTAAAACACATATAGAAGGCAGACGATTAAGCTTTTGAAAATGCAATCATAAATACAGGCAAGAATTTACGCGATCCTTAAATGAAACCTTGGAATCGATTACCATAGGAGAAGATATCCGGAAACTGAAACCGGTGGAGTAATGAAACTAATGGAATATAAACCTATGTCGAAGTTAGACATTTTTCATTAATTTTAATGTCTATCAATTCTGCATACCGCTAAAACCCCTCTTTAAACTTCAGTGGTCAGCTCAGATACTTGAAAATTTCAATTAAATTGCTCTGAAAACCTATTTAACTTTTTAGTTGGTAGTTTCCGCCAGTTTCTCATTATGTAAACATTCCACACGGTAGTTTGAAATCTATACTTTGCTTTTTATTGAGAAAGAGTAACAATGTTCTCATTAATAATACAAAAAATTGTAGGGTTGTGACTGGCGCAAAAATAAACTGAAAGAACGATCTACTGCTGTTTATTAACAGCTATAAAAAAGTGTACTCTCATTAACACTAAAACAAAAGAAGTACAGGATATCCTATAATTCCCCCCAGGGCTTTTATTTCCTAAACTGAAAGAGATATTTGAAAAATGCAAAAAACATTTTTTTGAGCTCAAATCATTTTACAAATATGGTAGAAAATCATGTTTTTGGTTCATTGACGCTAGACGTCGCGACGCGTTTTATATATTTATTCCAAGGATACCCAATTAGTATTAAGTATGGATATTATTTTGAAATCTTTTCGAATAATTTCTTTCCCAAAAATCATTAGTTTTCAAGCCATGAGAGAACAAAATGGCTGATACATAATTCCAACCCATATAGCTGAGGGTTAGTAAAAAGGGCATGTTTGCGGCCTGCTCTTCGGGCGTCAGCCTCTTGATCATTGCCACGGCCAATGTAATTAAAACTACAACTAGAAATGTCATTACAAAAAAGTCCGGAGCAAATATATGAAAATCCGTAATTGAACTCAGACAGGAAAGCTTAAGTTCATAGACTTCGACCATAAGGTGGGGATGTTTGTTATTTTTACTGCCAAAAAATACATTTCTAGTGATAAGCATGAGCGAAAAAATCTTGAGCAGAACTTTTTGTTAGGGGTAAATTGGGTAAAACATCTTCAATTCTTGTTTTCTTTAATTCTGTAGATCCAACTTAATTTAATATTTTCACTGTCTTAGTATACAGAGCAGTAAATAATATTGTCAACACGGCTTTGTGTGATGAAAAAAAAACGTAGTCTGTGAATTAGAGACTCTGAGAACTTCCCTGATTGTCACATAAAAATATTAGAGTTGACTGATTTGGCTCTCCAAATCCAACTACAACAAATCATCGGCCAAACTAGATTTGAAGTGTTATTCAAGTCAACTCACAGGCAATTTTCTAGTCAACTAAAATTTGTACTGGCAGTATTCTTTATATTTGTTGACATTATTGACTAATTTATAATAACAACATAATAACTGTACTCCCAAAGAGAGCCATTTTAGCTACTGAACAATTCAGTGTCTAAGTGACTGAAATAACATTGATGATTGATTTAGTGGTTGTCGTAATTTGTCCTGAGTATGTTGAAAATAAAAAATAAAACATCGGCAAATAAAGACTTAAAAATGTGCATCTCAAAAACAATCAATATTAAATACTGTTATCTGACTGTTTTCATGTTGTTATGTAGATATTACATCGATGTATTAATGAGGTAAGTTTAAATTAATGTAATATTGATATAAAATTCGCAGTTGCCATTTATTCGACTCCTTAGTATTTTATAGACTGCTATTTGTAAATAACAAAGAATCCGATCACGTTGGCTTATACGTTTTGAACACTATCTGATACGAACTGTTCTCTTTCAGATATAAACGAAATTGGGGCGTTATCTGAACAGAAGAATAGTTATAGAAACGATGATAGATTGTTAAAGAAAAATATATAACATCCAGTAAACCAATACAAATTGCATCAAATCCAACAAGTCTATTTCTCCCATTATCTTTTAAATTAAATTCCTAACAGACTCGTATACCTATATTGTTACATTTATTAAATTCTCGTCAGAAAATTGCTTCTATTGTATGATGAAATAATTCATTCTAGTTTTAAAAAACTATAATAAAAGAAACTTAAAATTGTCGCTGATAACCATACAGTGTTTCAAAACTCTTTTGCCGAACTGATACGGGTGATCGGAAATGCATTTTTGAGCATGATTTTTTTATGAACGTGAGTACCATTTTTAATTGTTGTCATTTGTAGTGATGAAAGTCACTTTGATAAAGATGGTGCAGTAGATATTCATAATTAACAGTAATGGTGGAAAACCACCTTGAAATAAAAAGAAGAGGCTCTCAAATTGGAAGGAGTATTTTAATAATCAATTACATCAAATCCAATTGCTGCCCAATTGTCAATTATAGTGGTCCGAAATATTTTAGAAAATGTAACATTTAAATCAACTACGTATAGGGGGCACGAACTGAATGGTTAAAAATAAACTTTAACAATCTGTAAATTGGATTAGGAGATTTAATAAATTGGCTGCTAGAATCTTAAATCTATTAGATATTAATATGTATGAAGGAATAGTCAATTGGGAATCGATCCTGGGTAAGAGGCGAACATATTTATCTTTCGACTACTACAGAGTAGTCCTAAACTTATCTATAGGCAAACTGTATATTCTTTGTCAACTTAAGATCAGGGATATAAAAATACAAAATCATTCTGGAGATGTCTTTTAAATTATAAATCTATTATTAAACAACATAAACACATTCCCTCCGACATTGTTGGAGCTAAGATTTGAACTCAAGAGCAGATATACATAATGACTAGTCAATTTGTGACAAAGCGCGCTCTAGCCAACTGCGTTACCCTGCTCGATCTAGTAGTCTATTCCATAAACTCAAACAGGAATGCAAGGGGTACTAAGCCTCCTAAAAGTTCAATTAGATCCACAAAATGCAGAATGCTTATATCACGAATTGAATCTATGAAAAACATCGTTGTTAGCACAGCAGAGGTACCTACCGTTATGGTTTGTATGAACTTCTAAAAGCTGCGGAAATAACTTAAAAACCGAGAAAGGCAAAAACTTTCTTATGTAAAAGTAATACCCTTGATACTATTTTCATTTTCGTATAAAAAGATAGATAATCTAGGTTGCATAAATTTACAGAAAATTACACTGGTCTGCAACGAAATCCTCCTTTAAAAAAATTATGCTATAAGTATGAAGATTTTAATGCTCTGAATCTATTCCCGTTAGCCGATTTTTTCTATCACGTCTAGATTTTTTTTATATGAATTTTTTTTAAATTTCATAAATTTTGTTTTTTTTTAAATTTTTTTTTTGTCAACATCAAGAACAGTATACATACATACAAAATAAGTTTTAGCGAGTTGTAAGAGAAATAAAGAAAGTATTGACAGTGATTTTTACGGTAGTAGATATGCGCATGCGCAGTATTCGCTGTGACTTTACTTTCTTTCTCTTACAACTCGCTAAAACTTATTTTGTATGTATGTATACTGTTCTTGATGTTGACAAAAAAAAAAAATTAAAAAAAAAAACAAAATTTATGAAATTTAAAAAAAAAATCATATAAAAAAATCTAGACGTGATAGAAAAAATCGGCCAACGGGAATAGATTCAGAGCATTAAAATCTTCATACTTACAGCATAATTTTTTAAAGGAGGATTTCGTTGCAGACCAGTGTTATTAAATATTAAACACACAGCACAGACTGAAGAAATCCTTGCAACTTCTATTATCCCCTAAATCCTCGAAATACCTCGAGGTATTTCAGGCTCTGGAATGTGATAGAATGATATTGAGCATAGTAATTACTAAGCATGTATTCAGTGGCTGGCTAACCAAGGAATAAAAATGTTCCAAAGTTATGAGACAATTATGGTTGATTAGAAAGTGGTGAGCCGTTTTGGTACTCATCAGATAAAATATTACCGCCATATTCTCGATGCGGCAGAGCCGCAACTGATAGATATTGAAGTGGTTGAGCAAGGGAGAGGTGAAGGGAAAGGGAAAGGTAACGAGGAAGAGGAAGGGAAAGAGGAAGAGGATGAAATTGATATCCTTGAACCTTCTACTATACCTTAAAATTTCAAAATACTTTGAGGCATTTTAAGCTCTAGCATGTAACATTAAAATGTGATGGCAGTAATTCAAGCACTTTTTGGTGGCTGGCTGATGGTTGATGGTCATGATTGATTAGAAAACGGTCTTTCGTTATTTTTTTTATAATTTTTATATGTATATATGTGTATGTGTATACTTGTTTATATGTTTGAGTATATAAGATGCATAAGTGTAGTTATACATTATAAATTTATTTAATATTTTGTATACAATTTTGTTCACTTTCTCTTATAAAATTATGTGTTTTTGTTTAGTATGTTCTTATTTTTTAATTGGGTATTTTACCTGTTGAATAGTGTAATAAATAAGCCTGGCCAAGCGATGGTAGATTCAGGGTCGGGCGCAATACCAATGCCATCGCGCGCTTGTTTACGATGACGATGATACGACACACTTCAGTTCTTATCTGTCGGTCGATGCATAGAGTACTAATAAATAAATAATAAATAATGTTGAGCGTAAAGAGTAAAAAACGACCGTACGCTGATAAAGTGAATAAATTTATCGGTGAATTTCCGGATTTATTCTATGATGGATGTAAAATAATTTGTAAAGTTTGTGATCAAGACTTAATGTGCTGGAATAAATACGGCTGCAAAATTCATGTCAATAGTAACCGGCATAAAAATAAAAAAAATGGCGTGTCTTCTTTGGAACCTCAGTTTATGTTTGATTTACTGTTAATGCTGATTGACTATGATGTATCCCTGCGCATATTGGATAAATCAGCATTTCTGGAATAAATATAATCCCCAGGTGAATTTACCAAGTCGTTCATCGTTACGTAGATATGTACCAAGTCTTCGTGAAGACATTGTAAATATGATTAAATATTCATTAAAAAATACACGGCTGTGGTTATGTGTTGACGAGACGACAGATTGTAAAATAAATTCTATTTTAAATGTTATAGTACGTGTACTCGACCCTGTTAAACCAACATTTCCACTTTTACTAGCTAGCAAAAGACTAACTGCGTGTACTGACGAAACAATTACGCGGGTGGTGTTGGAGACTTTCGAAAAATTTGAACTGTCATCAAGTCAAGTATTGATGTTTGTAACAGATGGTGCTGCGACAATGCGTTTGGTGTGCCGTTTTCTTCAAAGAGACGATTGTAGGTTTTTACATGTTACGTGTAAAGTGCATGCGTTTCATCTTGTAGCCAGAAACGATTCGAACATGTTTTCCAGAGGTAGATGCATTAATAGCAAATACAAAAAAAGTATTTCTCAAATCTCCTAAACGGCTTCGAGCATTTCACACACTGTGTCCTGGTATTCCGGAACCACCAGAGCCGATTCTTACACGTTGGGGAACGTGGTTGAAGGCAGCTTTTTATTATGCTGAATATTTTCAACAAATAAAAGCTGTGATACTACAGTTCAACCCTAACGAGGCTGCAGCTATTAAGGAAAGCCAGACAAGCTTTCAAGATGTTTCCCTTGAAACAGATTTAAAAACTATTTATAACAATTATAGAGGACTACACGACGTAATAGAAAAATTGCAAAATACTTCGTTGTTGTTAGTGGAATCGCTGCAAATTGTGGACGACGTAAATACACAGCTACAGACTATAAATGACGCAAAAACTAAGCCAGTTATTGAAAAAATTCGAGAGTGTATTACGGAAAATCCTGATTTTACCAAATTAAGACAAATTTGTGATGGTGCATCTACAGCTGCGTTAAGTGAGTTCACAGAGTGTTTTACTTATGCCTGTATTACTTCCGTAGATGTCGAACGGTCCTTTTCAAAATACAGACATATTTTTTTCACCACAGTGAACATCGCTTACTGAGACAACTGTAGAAACATATCTCATGCTACACAGTTATTCTAGAAGTACTCCAGTTTGTAATAACGACAACCAAGCTACTTCATAAATCTGCTTAAGGTGAGTTTTGTACATATTTTTATAACAGTTTAATAATAATGTGCAGCACTAAGCTTACAAAAAAGCTTATAAGGAAATACATAAAAAAGAATTTAAAGCGAACGAAATAGTACAAAAACATATCACAATATATAAAATATTTTTGTTTTTATTATTGTACCTATTCAAGTATTATGGTATGATGCATACCCAGTACGTCTCTGTAGGATTAATGGCCTTGGCCAGGCTTAGTAATAAATAAATAATCTAAAAAAAATAATATGCAAAAATAAATAAACACATTTTCCCAAAATTTTGTACGTAGTCACTGGATCATAAGGCAATGTATTAACTATTCAGTGTTCCCTTTAGTAAATTTAATACCACTACTTGTTTTCAGGACAGTAATATTCTATTTGCATTACTCTCCCCAACAAACACGATTAAAAACATCTTTTTTTATAGGAGTATATTTAGGAACAAAAACTTTTTTTTAGTATAATAAGTTTCTGGTCAATAACTTTAGTTAGTAAATTCAGAAACCTTTAAGTAAGATTATTATTCACAAAAATCGGTAAATACTCCTAAAGTTTGCTATGTCAGCTTTTTTAAAGTTCCTTAATATCCTACTGGTTTGAATATTTCCATTCATTGTACAAGAGAGTATTGATTGAATATAAACCATAGGAGAGATGCGGAGCATAAATTTAAATATTGCTTACATAAAGAATCTCTTCCTCGAAGCTAGAGCTTGAAAAATTTGAACAACTCTACGGGATACAAGTAGCCATAAATATATAATGGCTTACTCTGACACTATTAGGCAAAATTTAAGTTTCTCAGGTAGTGTAATTAATTTCAACTGAATTCATATCAGACGGGATACATTTAAGATGATTTAGGAATACTAATTTTTTTACATCAGACTTTCATTATTGAATTTATTATATTACAATTTTCAAAGAATGTATGAACTACAAGATTTTATTTCATCTGTGTTGCACAAACCATGCTAACAAATAACATTTTTTTTTATTTCTTTTTCCTGTATTGAGCGGCATCTCAAGTACAGAGTCAATTACACGACAGACATTTTGTGAATGCAGGAAGAAAGCGATGAATAGACAATTAATTCTATTACTTCAGTGCTCGTGATAGAACAGAAGTTTGGGAAGCAAGACAATATGATATCAATTATATTATTTGGATCAGCTCTGTTGCTTTTCTTAGGGATAGGTTGCACACAAGCCTCCTTCTCGTTGAACGGGAAGGTACACTTGCATGCCATAGGGAGCTGTCGATTGATTGGATATCAAATTTTGGAAAATACTCCTTGTAGTACGGTGTTGAAATCCAACATTAAAGTATCAAAACAAGATGGAACAAGATATTTTTCTGGTCCCAAAAATACAAAACTCAAAAAAGGGGTGGTATCTTTTACTATTCAACTCCTACAAACCCTTTGAACCATACGAATTTTCGACAATCGGGCTAGATTTTAATCGTTTACTGATTTTTAGTGGGCAATCAATTTTAAACAAAGGTGTCTACATGATGAACAATAGGACTAATATTTTTACTCTACACGATTATGCCCTCCTGTTTTCATTTGCCGTTAAGAATGTTACCATTTCTGCTTTTATATTCTATGAATTAATTAAATGAATTAAACATTAAGCTAATATTTAAAATTCTGCTCATTTACGATGGAATTGAGCACAATGTCATTTAAGACATTCAGGGATAAAGGGGGTTGTCATTACATGTGATGTTATTATATACATATATATATATATATATATATATATATATATATATATATATATATATATATATATATATATATATATATATATATATATATATATATATATATATACATACCGGGTGACACAGGAGACATGTAACACCCCGTAGCATGTTTATTTAAAAAGATATTATTTTGAAATTTGGTACACTTATATAATGCGTGATTGTCCTTTTTTTAAGTACAAAAAATTTTTTGTCTACCACTTGCGGTTTCACCGGAAGTGACATATACTCTGTTATTTTAAATGGCACCCTGTATATTTTTTTTACCTATCTGATTCGTCTCTAGATTCTCTTTTCAACCATGTATCGGAACGTGGCATTTGTTTTTAAAATTACAGTTAATATCAATTTTAGTTTGTTAAGTCTAGGTGGCCCTGATATGAACCTTGGCAGATATTGATGCATAGTGTGCCATGATATCGAAAGACCTCTGGCATGCAACTTTGTGCCTCATATTTTTTTGGGAATAACCGGTAGCTGAACAGACTAATAAGATCGAACTTATTTAAAAAAAATATCTTTAAACAACCCACGATATCTTAAAAACCAAGATAGGAACCCCATTTTTTTACTTCACCTAGTTAAAAAAAATTTTATTTTTGTCCAATACAATTGCTGTGCCTATCATATTTTGCTTTCTTCATTAAAATTAGTATCGAATGTTATTGTATAGTAATGAATATTGTACTGCAACAAAAATATTTAGTAAGCAGGCGGTGGAAACAAAATAAAAGTAGGTAAAACGATTTTTTTAATAAATAAGCAACATCAGTAAAACACATTTATACAAAATTAATGAAAAACCATTACACTATGTAATACATTTTTACAACGAATGAATGAAATTAAAATAAAATATTTACTGAAGTACTACATACAAAAAACATTTTTTTACTACAGATGTTCAAAATATTGTCCGTTATTATCTCTGCACAATCGTGTGTTTGTGACGGTAGCCCTAAGCACATTATCTAACTGTAATTCAGTAATCCCATCGATTGCTCTTCTGACTCTCATTTCCATGTATTCTCTGTTTGTTGGTGGAGTCCTATAAACGTTTTCCTTGAGGTGGACCCATACAAAAATATCAAGCGGCGTAAGGTCTGGTGACCTTGCAGGCCATCAAACGGGCCCATTTGTTCCCATCCAGTTTTCTCCAAACCTTTCATTTAAATAATTCACCACAACTCTGCTGTTATGTGGTGGAGCCCCATCCTGTTGAAAAATTATTGAGTTAACATTAGGTGGCAGTTCTTCCATTGTATCTGGTTCTGCAAAAATCCCAAATATCTTTCTCCATTTAATGGACCATCAAAAATTATTGGCCCAATAATTCTTCTGCCAATTACTCCTAACCATACATTAAAACTAAATCGCTCCTGATATGCACTTTCTCTCATATTTCTTGTGCCCAATAACGGGTGTTGTTACGATTGAATAATCCCAAATTAGTGAATCTGGACTCGTCGGAAAATAAAATTTGTTCATGAAAATTATTATCCAAATTGTGTCTGTTCAGAAACCAATTGCAATAGTTCAATCTTCTTTGAAAATCATTTTCGTATAAATGCTGGTGTATTTGGTACTTGTATGATTTAAATTTATGTTTTTTCAAAATGCGTCGAGCTGATTGTCCTCAATCTGTCTTATCGAAATCGTGGGATCTACCTCGACAATTGCAAGTACATTGATTTATCGAGTCTTCATCGATAATGAAATTGTTTTCCGGTACTTCTGGTTCACTTCTGAATTGCCGTTCAACTCTTACAAAATAGTTGTTTGGTGGATGAATTCTTTCGGGAAATCTTTCTTCATATAAGACAGCAGCCTGCCTGCTATTTTTTTTACATTCGCCATAGATTAGTAGCATATCTACTTTTTTCATTTCGGGAATACATGGCAAAATAGGTAGAGTTAAAAACGTGATAACAGGTGGACTAAACTAATGTTATTAAATATGATTTGAAGGTTAGTTTAGTCCACCTGGGCTAGGGGTCGCCGCTCTCGGTACTTGCTGTGATGCAAGTCGCTATCCGTCACACATGTATATATATATATATATATATATATATATATATATATATATATATATATATATATATATATATATATATATATATATATATATATATATATATATATATATATATATATATATATATATATATATATATATATATATATATATATATATATATATATATATATATATATATATATATATATATATATATATATATATATATAGGGTGGTCCAAAAAATAATAATTTGGATTTTTCTTTCTCCACAAGGCTTTTTTTGTTCCATATCACCTCAAATACCCCTCTGCAAAATTTGAAAGAACTCTAATAATATTTAGGGGTCGCTATGATTTGACACCTTCTTGGTTATAAAGATAAATCAGGCATTTCTTGTAGGCAGTATGTTTTAATAAAATATTAAAAATTTAAATTAACAATGTCGCATTTAAATTAAACTTAATGTAATATTTATCAATTAATATCCTACCCTTCCTTAACCTTATCTCCCGAATTCATTTTCAGGACGTTAGACTTAGAGGCCACTGGGTATTTCTTTCTGTGAAGATCGACAACAAGGATAAGATATTGTTTTTTTTTTCATTTTTTGTGATGCTGGAATTGAATTTTTGTATTAAAGCAATCCCTCGCTCTGCGCAGTCATTGACAACTTTCATTTGGCGAACTTTTTCCTGCATTTCAACGTAAATTTCAGTATGCCATTGTGAAGGATCATTTACTAAACATGCTTCTGACTTTTCTTGACCATCATTGATTAGCAAGTCAAAAGGAGTTTTTTTTCGTTGCGTGAAAAAATTCTGTAACAACAACGGTTCTTGTATGTTAAAAGTTTTTCTATCTGCTCTTTTCAAAGCCTTTTTTTAGTAGAAGAAGGTATTTCGAATTCATCGTTTGAAGATGAAGATTCAAAACTGCTGGAACTCGAACCAATAGCTCGTAGCAAAGATTCTTGGCTAGCGTGAGAACTAGCGTGAGAATGAGGACATGATTCAGTTTTACTCCTCAGTTTCCTGATTTCAGCCTCTGTTACTCGCTTTCGTTTTCGAGATTCTTTCTGACAAAAACTCATATCTACGCCAACCATACTGCAGCTCAGAGTATCTTCTCGCTGCATGGTGAGAAATATTTTATCTTCTTCATTTTTCATTATTTTTAACGCATCTTTTGCAGCTATGTCAAAAAGTTCCAGAAGATCAGATCTGAAAAGGTCCTCATTCATACGACATGATTCTAGATTAGTTTTTCTATTTTTTTTTCAAAAGAATGTATCTTTCTAAAAATCTGTTGAGTTTTCGTTCCGCTGCTTTAACTCTTTGCTTTGGAATTCTTGCCTATTCCCAAATTTTCAAAACTGATTTTACGGTGTTTTTAACACTCTGTTTAACAGGTTGGTTTTCTTCTAAATGATGAAAGTGAAATCTTTTTAGTACATCGCCATTTGAAGGAACTCTCGCGTGTGAAATAGAATTTTCCGATTAACCACACTCCTGCGGATGCCCTTGTAGACACGGAACTACTAGTAGATGCCATATTTCACTGGCGATACACAAAATTTGTGAAAGTAAGCGTAAATTGTCGCTTGCGAATGCCTAGGCTGGGTACGTGCGCTTTGTCTACTAGTTGCTCGCAAGCTAAAGCAAAACACAAACCATACATGCGAGCGAGGATGATGAAAAGGCGGGCTGCGGTGAAGGGGAGAGGAGAACATCGCGAGGCTCACTAATTATGTAGCAACAGGACAAATCGCGCGCGCTAATATTGTGAAAATTGAAAACCAATGACGTCGTACTTGGTGACTTCGAAAATAATTTTATTTGCAAATCATAGCGACCTCTAAACGTGGTTGGAAAGGGCTCATTTTTGATACATATACTTTTTTTGGATAAACGAACAAGATAAGCCCTGTGGAGCAAGGAAAAAAAAAGCAAAAAAAAATTTTCATACAAACTTGGACCACCCTAATATATATATATATATATATATAGATATATATATATATATATATATATATATATATATATATATATATATATATATATATATATATATATATATATATATATATATATATATATATATATATATATATATATATATATATATATATATATATATATATATATATATATATATATATATATATATATATATATATATATATATATATATATATATATAACAATGAATCAACGGGTACGACCGCACAAAGAAAATTGCACAGTGGAAAATGCAAAAATTGCAAATGGCAGAAAGATGCAAACCGTGGACACGTGTTTCTGACTAATTGGTCTTCATCAGCACGGTGTAGCTGACTAAAAGATTATTTTTATATTAAATACACATCAAAACCAACCCCACATATGATCTATAGTTTGAAAGAGAAAATAATTTCCTTTTTAACTAAATCATAGCCAACTATGATTTTCATTTAATAAAATACTTTATGCCATAACCTTTTTTTTAATCGTCTCGTCGCCACTGTATTATTCAGAAAATAGTGCCTAAATAATGAAAATGTTGTTTTTTCATAACTTTATAAACAAGCAAGATATTGACATGTGTCTAAATGTCGAAAAATCGAACTTTTGTTTATAATTCGAAAACAAAAGACGATAGCAAATTTTTGTTTTCGCCAATAAATTTGTCTCAGAAGAAGAGATCGTATTTAATTTTTTGTATCTCTTACAGTTACTGAGTTATCCTATACAAACATTGAAATTTGCCCAGCCTGTACATATCTTAAGAAACATGGATTAGAATTTCTTTTAAGGTATTAGCTGACTGAAAATGATTCTATCTAGCAAAGTCTTCACTAGAATTAAAATTGATTATTATACATGGAATACTAGATTTAAAAATGTTATCTTTCCGACCTATGGTAGAATTAAAATTTATTTATGTATACATATTACAATTCCAAAAGAAAAATTTAATATATTTGTTGTAATACATCTTTCACAGTTGTAGTCAATAAATGGAATAAGTCAAAAAAACCTCAAAGTTGAAGATTATAATAATTTATTGACCAAAGTTTTGTTCTTAGAGACCACTTCTTAAATTTAGTAAAAAAAAGTAATTGCATTAAATCCGGTATCATGTTTTGAGTAAGCGAATGACTGTACACCTGTTTTTGTTTTTAATAAAAAATTTAAAACCGTTAACTAATTAAAACTTTTAATATTTTGAACCTTCTGTACCACTCCCTGCTAAATGCTTTCGTTTAGGGATAAACGAATATTTCATAAAAAGCGTATACTTTATAGATGGCTTCACAATGTGTAAGTGTGTAATAAATAAAGAAATCTCTCTCATCAAAGTAAAAAGTTTGTTTTGTTTTTAAAGGAGATTTATTGCGACCTGTTTCATTTAAGAGAACAGAGTTAGACGAAACATGAATTAACTGCAAAACTTTTTAATTGATTAAAAGGAATACGAAACTTCTTCATAATGATAAATTAATTTAAAGGTATTTAATCACGCCGAATTTGACTAATTGATAAACTTTTTTAATACATGAAATTGGTGTTTTGATTATGTACTTGAAGAAAGTTTTGAGAATTGTCATGCTTCTTAATATTTTTAATATCCAAAAAACTGCAGAACCTTAATAATGCAATTTATTTTAACTAGCTGAAATGGCAGCTAACAATGGAGTGTGTAAAAATTGCTGTACAATTTTAATGGTGTATATTTTTATAAAAAATTCCTCTAATAAACTGGATTTGATATGATTTGATGAGCGCAACTGGTGGGGCATCATTTCATTTCACGGCAAAGCTGATTCAGTCACCATGAAATACGTTGGTTCCAGTGTTTATTTAAAATAATTAAGCAGATAATTAAAAGTAACAATTACGAGTTTTATCCCGACTGATTTAATTTAAGAAATAAATGTTTATTGACTCTTCTCGTCTAAAATAATTGCAAGAGAATATTATTCCATATTTAGGTGGACATAAACAATTCTTACCTACTTATCTATTACCCCATGAATATGCAATAATATTATCTTTTAATTATTTTGCACACCTAGAATTTGCATAAAACAAATAATTTCGTACTTTTTTGTACTGAAGATAAATGAAAATATAATCGGAAAACATTTTTTTTGTCTACATTGAAAATTTGTTTAACATAAATAGAATTGATTTGAAAACAATTAATTTAAAAAATGATAAATCATGATAAAAATATATAACGAAATAAAAAAGAATGGTAAAACTAGAAATTAATATCCTAAATTAAATCTCTCGGAAATTAAAAATAAAAAACAAAAAGGCATCTTCATATCAGTTTTTTCTTAGTAAATTCCTTTTCCTCAGCACTAGCTCATTTTCTGACAGCTTTTAATCTGCCCTTCTCAATTATATTGAGAGTAGGTTCCCGAATTAATTTCATGTATATCGGCACTGAGAGAATGATTTAGTTGGGAGAAATAAATTTTATTTCAACCAAATAAATGATTTCTTTGTATTTGGCGAACTAAACATTTAATTGGGAGAACTAAGGCATTTATTTGATTAAAAGCCGAATATTTAAGATTATCAATTAAATCAAAACACTTATTTGTAAGAAATATTTGTTTCTAAACATTAAATATTTATTTGTGAACATTAAACATTTGTTTCTGAACATTAAATATTTGTTTCTGAGCATTAAATATTTATTTCTCAGGAATAAGACTTTTTTACAGAAAATTGCGTGGATTTATTGTTGATGAATACATTAATTTCAGGAAAATTAATTCCGTTTTTAATTTATTTATAGTGAACAATTTTTATTTCTCAAAAACAATAAAAATTTCGTATTTTCATTAATATTAAATAAACTATTAATTGTTGTTAATAACGCTGTTTAATTTATTTATAATAAAAAACTATTTCTCCTCGCACCTGCTTTTGGGTCATCTTATAAATTATTTAAAGAATTTGTTAAATAAATCTCTGCGCCAAAAGGATTAGTCATAGGTTGGTTTTTTGGAGAAAAAAACAATCTGAACAATTCTTCTGCTACGCATGGTTTATTTAAAAAAATAAATAATTTATATAGAATAGCGACTTAACACCCAAAGAAGGTTCGAAGACAAATTATACAGATACAACAAATAAATGAATATAGAAAATTAAAAACATTTCTATTCAAAAAAATACATATACAAATTTTAATTACCTGATTTATATTTGCGAAACTAAAATTTCATTTATATAAAAAAATGTATGCCTCACGATTTGTCTACAGTACGATGTATTAAAAAAATCAATTTTGCTAAGAATTATAGTAGATATTTTTATATTTTTTTCACAAGTTGTAAAGCATATCGTCGGTCCACTGCCAAAACAACGAATGTGCATTTTTCTAATTTTTCAGAAGAAGGGAAATAAAGTTCAATTTGTTGTTAAATATCCAAAGGTAATTTATTGATAGGTATAAGTTTCCTAGTATAAAAATATTTCACAAATATTCAATATTCGCATTTGCGGTTTTGGCACTGCAGATTGAAAAAAAATACATTATTTTAAAACAGAAAAGTCGAAACCGGCAAATTTGCACATTCGATGTTTTGTCATTAAAGCAACGTTATGGTAGGTATGTATTTGTGAAATTAAAATATATTTTGTATTAAAAACATGTATGCTTCACGAGTTGTTTATAATAAAACATATTCTAAAAAATGATAGGGTAGATATCATATAATTTTTTATATAATTTTGCGTAGATGTAGGTACATACATAATATATCACTATCAGTAAATATAATCAATTTCTCTCATGAACTATAACTTCATAATATCTCCATAGACATGATGACGTTAAAACATATATCTATTATGTTAATTCTTCTTCCATAGGTGTTAAGGTATTCATGCTTAATAAAATTCTAATTTTTTTTTAACTAATGTGTTTTATTAGAATCAGTTAAACCTCAAATGTATTATATATAAATCTGGATTTCCATATAAAATTTTAAGAGAAAATTCAGGTAAATTGTAAATATCAAGAAATGTAGCCATTATAACTGCTTATACCGAGTAAAAGTTTTGCATTGAATTGATGCAAGGATATAATCTTTAAAATAAAACGTAAACGAACAAGAAAAAATAATACAATCAAAATTACTGCGAAATATCTTATAGATTGTATGGTAATAATAATATTAAATAATACAGTATATAAATAACACCTAGTTAAAAAAATAATCTATTTATTTTTTATGCAAGAAAGAAAGTAATAAAAAAGAACATTCTAAACCGATATATTTGAGTACAGATTTTCCTTTTATTCTTTTCTTATTTTGAGCTGCAATGTGCTTTAACTGGAACTTTTCAAAAATACCAAATAAGTGAGTTTATTATTAACTTAGAAGTAATAGTAGAAAGTTCAAATAAAGATTAATTTTCACTTTTCTTTACCGATTCTTTATTGTAATTTTTTAATTGATGTGTTAGGTTAAGGATACAGACAAGCAAATGTCTATGTTAAAGGTAAACAAAATTAAATATATGAAAAATATTGACACGTTTACTAAAAAAATAACAAAAATAAATAACTGAAAAAATTTTCGCTAAACAGTTTTTGACTAGGTTAGGTACTTTAATATGCTATGATAAACAAATTCCCACGTAAAAACATTAAAAACTTACATTTAAACGTTTCTTTGAGGCTTTCCTGCCCCCATATTCTTCTAATAAACTATACATCTACCGAAAGGGACACAACACTTAACACAAAGCTCTTAATAAGAGAAAAAGGGAACAATGTCGTCTTGTTACAATCTTGTCTAATGCGCTACCGCGGTTTTGCGGCAGAGGGCCAACATTTAGTTCTCACAAACAAATTTATTAATGAGGAATAAATATTTCTTATTAGAATTAAATATTTATTTCCGCTATTAGGGTATAAACTTTAATAGTAAATATTTCTTTCTATGAAATAATGATGTAATAAATGTGGCAGATACAAATGTGTTATTCATGAGTACATTTATTTCTTATAAATAATTATTTAATTACAAAAAATAAATACCAAGAGAATTCCTGAAATAAATCATTTACTTTTGTCAATTAATCCAATCTTCGAAATATGCTTATTATAACAAAATAATGAAAAATAATTATTTGTCTGAATTAAATATAATGCAGAATAATAAATATTTATTAAATTGAAAAAACTAAGGCTTCTTAGTCATTTCAAGCCAGATATTTCCCCTCAGTGGGGGATCCACTAGTTCGGTCAAAATACAATTCATGTAAAAAATTTTTTATTTTAATTTCCGTTTTGATTTTATAAATATATATATATATATATATATATATATATATATATATATATATATATATATATATATATATATATATATATATATATATATATATATATATATATATATATATATATATATATATATATATATATATATATATATATATATATGTATATATATATATATATATATATATATATATATATATATATATATATATATATATATATATATATATATATATATATCTATATTATATATATATATATAATATAGATATTAATTCTCATTGTTTTTTACTGTAATATAATTAAACCCGCGTCAAATTCATTCTCTGTTTATATATATATATATATATATATATATATATATATATATATATATATATATATATATATATATATATATATATATATATATATATATATATATATATATATATATATATATATATATATATATAAATTCATTAAAGCAAACATTGAGCAAGTAAATTACACACTCTAAAAAAATGCTAAATTGGCGAAGGCCAAGTTTTAGTGTTAGCGTGTATGTTGTAAGTCGGTAGATCCCTCAAACTGATATTTCCTAAATTAATACATATAACATGCATACCTAAAGCTTTTCATTTGGCTACTGAAATTGTTAGAATAGAATTTGATTCTCAAACACATGTATATAAGTACACAATAATTATCACTGTTGCATATCATTTTTATATGGTAATGGTAAAAATAATAATAATGAGGAAATACTTACATACATGAAAAAATGCTTCTCGTGAAGCAGTAGAGAATCTGTACAAAAACTAAACTTAACTTACTTAGCTAAATAAATATGGTAGCATATTGCATATATTATCATTACAATGTGTATGTAAATTTTTCAAACGTAAATTAAACTTTAAGATTAAAATTTTGAAATTACAAAGTAGTTCCAAAAAATTCCGTGACTGTGTAAAATGCGTAAGGTGACAACAGATTTTAATTCACGTCTGAATACCTTTAGATTTGTAATTGTTTGAAGATGCTGTGGTAAATGTTTAAAACATTTGTACCCCCATGTACAGAGAGGATCCTCTTTACATTATAATTATAAAATGGAGGTAGATCTATATCTTTATGTGTTATATTGTGTGTATGTGTTTGTGTGGATTTTTGATGGTGTTATTAAATTACATTTTCTTTTAAATATTGCCAAAGATACGCGAAATTTGTACTGGAGAGTTATAGTGAATGTTCGTAATAATTTAAAGCAATTGCCATATGAACAGTGTCTACCTACATTGGTCACATAGGGTACATATGACACGCTTTTGAATTAAAAATGTATGTTTACATTTGTTGCATTTTCCCAAAACTCAATCCCATTTTGCAAGATGCAGTAGAAGTACGCATAGTACCTATATTGTTTTAGGTGCATCAAAACCAACACAATATTTTATAATTCCTATGGAAAAAAAACAGCACTAGACAATTTATTATTGGTTAAATTTATGTGGTGTCCAATCCAGTTTTTCTTCAATATGCAGACTTAGAAATTTCGTACTACAAACGGGTTCGATGTTTCCTATATTTAAGATCAATGTATTTTGCGCTATATTTTTGTTGGGTTGACGGTCTTTTCCAGATTAAGTAATAATTTGTTAGATGTGAACCAGTCAGATATATAGATGATTTTCATTTACCTATGCTGTTATGATTAAATTATCGATATTTGAGATGCTAAGTAAAATGCTTGTATCATCTGCATATAGTACGAATTATACTGACGAATCATTATAAACTATATCATTAATATAAACTAGAAATAATATTGGTCCCAGAATGGTACTCCATGTTTGATATTCTCTGGATGGGAGTAATATTTTGTGCGTGAAGTATTATTATGCAAGCAATAAGCAAACCTCTACTAATATTTAACGGTTTTTGAGTTATGATTTAAACCAATTGTTTGTTATTCCTCTGATTCCATAGTAATCCAATTTATTTAGTAGTGCAGAATGATCCACACAATCAAACGCCTTAGATAAATCACAAAATATTCCAAGAGGCAGTTGTATATCTTCTATTGTATTACTTATATTATCTAAAAGTTCAAACTTAGCATATGATGTGCTGCAATTTTTTGCAAAAACCTTACTAAGAATTTGTAAGGGTGTTTTTACTTTCTAAATAGCCTTAAAGTTGTTTAACAACTGCTTCTAGTATTAAAAGTTAAGTAAACGACGGCTCTTGGAATCATTTAAATGTTGGTAGCTCTACTTACGTATTTATAACCTAAAAAAAACATTTATCTATTTATTTTAGGCGCCATCAAGAGGAAATGTCAAGCGTGATACAATTGACAATTTAAAAGAAAACTTTGTAAAAACAAAACTCTGTTGGAGTGCGACAACTGTTTTAGTGTAGAAAGGCATTAAATAACTTTGGCTGGATAAAATTATACAATATTCTGGGTTATATTGGCGCACCTTGACGATTACACAATACTGAAAAGAAAAACATGTATTACAAAGTCAATATAATGTTTATGTTTATGCCAAATTCATAAAAAACAACATTTGACAAATCTAGTATTCCTCTTATAGGCACAATATTGAACAGTTTTCGGTATTAATGACTGTAGGCAGTGTTTTAACCCACGCTCTTAATTATTGTCAAGCTTATGTAAATAATATTGAAAACTTTTTTAATTCAAATATTTTCAATTTTGACAATGAGCCGGAAAAGTTTGAAAATAAACAAAACCAGAAAATCACACAGGATAACTAACCATTGAAAACAACTTATGTGCAATATGTGATAGTTTTTTTGTGGGGATTTCGGTCAGGTATAACTAATTTTATTATTTTTTTCTAACGTTTCGGTTCAATACACCATCATCAGAGAACTACAACTAATATAATATTTTAAAAACATAGTTATAGTTATTTTACATTACAATTTACTGTTAATTATTATTATTTCTCTTTCGGTTAGTTTTTTCTGTGAGTATGCATCACTGATTCAGAGATTTAAGCATTGAAAATGGAAAACTGAGAGTATATTAAGATATTTTGATTTCAGTTTTTCGTTATTAAATATGTAAGTTTTAGGTTTGATTTTTAAACAATTGGGGGTTAATTGTTAATTTTTACATCCTACCAGAAAGTTGTTCCGGTTTTTTCTTTGGCTAACCTCCTATGTAGTTTTTCATGTATTTTTAGGTTGGGACTGCTCCAAGTTGTTGGATTCATCCTTTTGGCTTCTTTCACCCTTGCCACGAAATATATATATATACACATATACATACATATGTAGTATATTGTAATGTAAAATAACCATAACTATGTTTTTAAAATATTATATTAATTGTAGTTCTCTGATGATGGTGTAATAAACCGAAACGTTATAAAAAAATAATAAAATTAGTTATACCTGACCGAAATCCCACAAAAAAAAACTATCAGATATTATGTGTATGTATATATGTATGTGTATACTTATATGTAATGTTATCAAATGTTCAGTTGGTCGAATTTGAAATTAAATAATCACAAATCACTGTTTCTTTCTTGTCTAATTTTCACTTTTATTTTTATTTTAAACTTTACAACTAGTTTCATCCTAATCGGACATTTTCAAGTAACTAAAAATGCAGACTTATTATTTAGGAATAAGTGAACTGCATATAAATTTGCGGTGGGTTTTTGTGTGCACAGATGTTGTCTTAGAAGCATAGAGGGTGAGGTAGGAAAATTTATATTTTGAATTTTTATCTTAACAGCAAGTCTACTGAACTAAATTTAATAACGGGGATTTATTTATATCGATCTGATAGTTTAATATGTTAAAATTTTTATTTTTGTTTAACTTACTTCTTTCTATAGCTTCTAGTAAGTTAAGTTTTTTACTTTTTTCACAAATATATAATATTTTTGGCATATGATTATTACTTATAGTATGGCCTGAATCTACTAAATGTTTATAAAAGTTTGACTATTGTTTTTATGTGTGAATATGCTCTCTATATCTTATATCAAATGATCTACCTGTTTGACCTATGTAGGCTTCATTACATTCTGGACAATCTAACTATAGTGTATTGCAATTATTTAATTTCAAAAATTGCTTTTCACAAAGTAACGTCATTTTCAATCAACTTTTTGGCCGATTTATTATTAATTAAATTAATGAATAGTCATAAAAATTACATGAAATTTTCACCCTAAAAAGAGCAACTTGTAAATCGATAATCGTAAAAGTTTTTATTATCTGAAATGGGAAGATCACCCTAAGAATACTTTCATTTCCGGATCGACCGTCGACTCATATCTGACAGATTTTACTAACACTTCCAAAATCAAATTTGATGATCTTCAACCAGCGTATAAATTATTACCATATACTATTGTATCCGCTCCACTAACATTTTGATTATTTAGTAACGGCTTCATATTTCACACCATTGGTTGTATTACGGAATACTAACAAATCAGTATTCAATCCATTGTCTATTTCTAGTAAAATATTCACCGCGTATGCTGCTGCACTTTCTAGTGTAAACCTACAAATCAAATCGATCTTTCTATAAGGTTTGTTTTGTTTATGTCAACTTGATGAAATGCATTTTTAGATAACTTCAACAAAGCATTTTGTGAATCTGGAACATAAAATATATTTTACACTTTATTTGATTTACAACATAATACCCTCATAATCACCATATTTAGTTATTTAGTGGATATAAATAAGCATCATTTCTATCAGTTATTAATCGATATACATATAGACTAGAAAACACTGACACAGTTTTCCACGAAACACCAAAACACCATATACTGCACTCGACGCACGTTTCGCCAACCAAGTTGGTATCATCTGGGAATAACTAAAACTAACCTTATGCTAACAATGTATCCTATTTATACCTAAACTATTGTCATGGTTCTGTGAACCGTGACCCACCATCCGGGATATTTGGGATTGGCCCTCTGTCACTACTCATACTATTCTCAAACGCATATTGGGCAACACTTGACTTATCTGTTCTACCGTATTTGAGATGGGTCATGTGATCTTTGAATCTAGTTTGAATTGACCGTCTAGTATGTCCAACATACGTTTGAGTCCTTACAGCTAATTTCGTAAATCCCCGACTTTTCGTTTGTTTCAATCGTGTCTTTTGGAGTACCTAAAAATTATTGTAGTTTATTTCCCGATGAATGAACCACTGTCATACCGATATCTTCAAGAATCTTACCAATACCAGGGGTGAATCGAGGATCGAATGGAATCGATACAAATTTTGGATTTTCTCTTTCATTTTTAAAGATCGAGGAGAAGTCCCTTTAAATTTTCGTTTCCTAATTATTTTATCAAATTAACTTGTAGAATATCCTTTACTCACAGTTATATCCTTAATTAATGCCTTTTCTTTTTCTAATTTCTCCTTATTGAGGGGAAGCTTAATAGACGATGGACTAGAAAATTAAAACTCACATTTACAACATACATACAACAACTTTTAGACAATTCAATAGACAAGATTGAAACAAACGAAAAGTCGGGGATTTACGAAATTAGCTGTAAGGACTGAATAGTATGTTGGACAAATTAGTCGGTCAATTCAAACTAGATTCAAAGAGCATATAGTGGATTTATTCCTTTAACTATCTCACCAATTACCGTAAAAGTCCTTTCAATGTGGATATTCGAATCAGGTACTTTAACAATCAGCATGCAGTCTTTTCTCACAATGTCATCAATGGTCATATTGTAGAGTTTCTCTCGACGACAAACGCCAGCCAAGCCCATTATTAATACAACTTTCAATATTAGAAACTTTTCATCTAGTTCTTCTAGTAAAAAACGTTTGACATTTGCTCTGTCAAAAACTTTAGATTTCTTAGCCCTATACCCAGTGGATTGTCTTCTCAAAAAAGTTTTTACTTTTTATAATTGGATACATCTACATTATTCTTTATGTTCAAAACTGTTTTAAGCATCGAATACTTGGACCAGAGACTTGAACGTTTTAAAATTTTTGCTTTTTCAGATAGATAAATCAAAAGAACAGACTCAGATATGTTACAGTTTTCTCCTTACACCAGTGCATAAATAAATCATATTCTTTTCCTACAATTTTCTAGATTTCGCTGGTAATAAATCTAAAGTTACAGCAATTGCTTGCTCCCTAATTTCGGGAGGAGTACCAGGAATAAAATCTTCTTCACTATCACTCATTTTGTTCCAAATAAAAATTATTGTAAAGTAGAATGTGTCAAATGCGACGTTTAAATCTTCAATATTTAGTTGTTTTATTATTGGTTTCAATGGAAACAGCAATAGAAATTAGTCATTACGACAAGGTAACTTTGTCAATTTGCGGTATTTTTAGAAAATTATACTGTTTTCTAATTTCGAATGGCGATGCAAAAAATTTTGTGTATAACTCGAGACTAAAATATGTTTTTTTTACTCGTGTGGTTTGTAACTCGTCTTCAGCTCGTACTATTAATTTCCCACTTGTAAAAAAAACACCATTTTAGCCACTCGTTATATAAAATACTATTAATCGTTAACAAGTTCTGCTTGAAAAATCACAAGGAGTGGTTTATATTATCCTTTTCAGAGAAGATGTAATGAACGAAGATATTGTCACAAGATCTTCTAGAAACTGTTTACCAAAGTTTAGTTGATACGATCTAGAGAATATAACTTCAGACAATATTCTGAAGTTTCTTTAGGAATGTGTAATTTTCCAGAGAGAGTTAATTTCAAAAAGTTATAAGAGAGACAATAGGCCTAATGCACAAAATATAATTTTGGCATTTTTAGAGTCTTTACTTAGTACAAAAAACAGTGTATAAAGATTTTTTTTTATTTTTACTTTCTTATACCTAATATAAGGATGTATAATAATCATGAAGTTTTTTGACTTCTAGATTTTGATTAATATGTTTTGAACCCTCCTGAATCCATTCTGAATATTTTTCGATTGGTGTCTGTCGGTGCGTGTGCGTAGATGTGTGTGTGTGTATGTGTGCATCCGCGATAGCTCAAAAAATACTAATGGGAGACTTCCCAAATCTTATTAGCGTTTTAACCTAAGTTATTAAAATTTCAGTTAGTGTTTTACAATAGGCATAAAATGAACATATAATTTTTTTAAATTTTTCCTTCTCCGTTTTTTGAGATATTCGCCAAATAATTTTAGGAAACAAGCATCGATACTTAATTATTGCATGAACTAGGTACCGTACCGTTCACCACCCGGAACAGTTTCCAGGTAAAAATTATTAAAACGGATTTGAAAATTGCTAATTTTTAATAAGACTATATTAGAATATATAAATTAATTTAAGTGACAAGTGCAAGGAGCCTACTTCAATTTTTTTTTAAGGAATCTACCTTTCAAATATGTACAGCTATTTCTGGAATACCTTGTATACTGTAAAATCACCCCCATGCATCTCTAGATGGATTTTAAGAAGATATGCAATTTGTTAGCATTTTATGGCTACAACTTAAGCTGATGTAGCTTTTAGTAAATTTGGTTCTTATTGTTATACTGCTTTATTATGCGCATAGAAACCTAACACAAATATTACTGTCTACTTGTATAATAAAATGTTCCTAAATTAAGTATTTTTCTTTGTTCCGATGAGGCTTTGCCCATTAACAATAGTGCATTATTGGATCTTTTACCTCATTAAACAAAGAAAGGTGTTACTCAAAGAATGAATTGTGTTTTCTAGTTAGATCTGAAGCAGAATTCGTGCCATTATGAAAATGAAAAGCTTTGTTTGAGACGGCTTCCAAGTTTTAGCGTCATTTCATTTTATTTGTTTTACGACCCGATGCAAATTGTTTTTAGAGCGTTCAACATTATTAAGCTACAGAAAAATGCTGTGTATTATAATATTTTCCTTTGGTATGATTAACTTAAAAAATCTTAAAAATTCAAAACCAAATCAACTTCTTCACAAAATGACCTCCGTCTTTATCAGCGCATAATGTTATTATTCTCTCTAACGAATGAACTACCCGTTGCAATATTTCTTGATTATTTCGAACGATTGTGAACTAACTCGTTAACGTTTCTCTCTTCAATTCTTTAAGAGTATGGATTTCGGTGTCAGATACTTTTTATCTTAAATAATGAAAAATCAATCGTGTTGAAGTCTGACGAACTTGCAGGCCAGTGAAAAGGTGCATCTGCTCCTTTACCAATGCACCTTTCACATAGAAAATGTGTTTGCAGCCACCAGGTTATTCTATTAAAATGGAGAGGAGAGCTATCACGCATAAAAAAACATTTTTGTCTTCTGTTAATTGGGATATCCGTAAGAATTTGAAATAAGTGATTGTCTGAAAAGTTGTAATACAATTTCTCTGTTCAATGTACCCAGAAAAATTAAATATCCAAGAAAATGATGGATACTTAATGGTTCTGAGTACATCTGTTCCGAATACTAATTGTCTAGTATTAATGATGGGATCCTCTGATACAATATGAATATATTATTTTCTTTTAATTTATGTAAGGCAAATCTGTAAGTATATCCACAATCTAAAAATTGAAACGTTCACATTTCAAACCAAGTCTTTTATATTCAATATTATATCTAATGCTGGATAAAATATCCAACTTAATCCGCGCGGTTAGTGAGGCAGACATTTCATTTAATTTTTTTATAGCATCGGTGTACTTAAGATTATGTCAAACGTTTATGAGCAAGCTTAGAAGTAATGGCATAGCAAATCGTCCCCAAGTTACCATTTGTTCTTGTTAAAATGTCTCTCTCGCCTTCTTATGTGTCTTATTCTTAGTTTTTTGTTGCAACGACTGCTACCAGATAATACCGTCACTTGTCTACCGAAAATAAGGAGAAACTCTGTTTTTACATTTTAAAGTCAACTGCAAATTAAAAGAAAATTAATGTACTTCTTCTTTGTCTTTAAAAAAGTAAATTGTATAAGACGGGTAAAAAATACGTAGTACACAAAATCTATAAACAATTATCACGAAACCACTTTGTTTTTCGTAGTACAAAAAATTGTTTTTGTTGGACGGGGAACTAATTTGATGAGAAAATTTCGAGATACATTTTTGGTACAGAGGAATTGTACGTTAAACAATTTTTGTTTAAAAAGTTTTTTGATTTGACATAATGCTTGTTTTTGGCTTTCCATGAGAGGTGCCTTCTGTATTGAACCGATTTCACCAATATTCAATTGAGCGTCCTAGATATTATACCGCGACCAGCAGAATTTACTGTACAATTAACTTCATATTGCAATAGAAAATTTATCCTTCATGGAAATTTCGCAAAAGCAAATAATGAAATATCAGGTTTAAAAAAAACTTTATACATCATCATTTTACTATGCATGCTTTGGAATTTTTGTTTAATTGTTGACAGTTGAGGAGCAGACTTTCTATATAGATTCTGTCCATTATTTGAAATTTTCAACCAAAGGTGGCGCGACAAACTGTCAATTGCAGACGACAGTCTTACGTAGAAAATACATAAAAAATGTATTTTCTTCAATGTAAGTTAAATCATGAAAACGCTATGGACATTCTATGTGTAGTATGTCTAACGTTGGGGATGAGGTATGGACATCCGTTTAATTTCCGATATTCGATCAGTGAAGTTAAGCAGCACTGATCGAGTCCGGCAATTGGATGGATGAACGATAGCTCATCTAACAGTTGGTAGGCTGTCAACAGACAATCCCGGGAAGGTCGCTAGCCTGATGCAGGCGGAGAGGCGAGCCCGGGTGGAGGGTCGAAGAGACCTACCCAGGAGGTTTGCCACTCTGCTAGCGGTGTAGGCGGGCAGACCCAAGCGGTGGGTTAGTTGACAGTCGAGGACCGTGGTTTGGAGTCCACGCTAAACTGTAGGTCCCTAGATAAAAAGGGCCCATTGTGGCCTACTTGCCTAGTAAAATAAGTAGCTACTACTACTACATGTCTAACGTTGAAAGTGGACTAACTGCTATTTGATTGTCGTTGCCGGCCAAAAAATGACCAAAATGATGTCCAAAAATACTGAACGAGATAATGGATATCGAAGGTGTTATGTGATTGTAATAATGATGAAGAGAAGTTCCATGATGTGTAATATGTGATAATTTTTTCATTTTAATTTTCATACACTGTTTTTTTTTATAAAATAAAATAATACTTTTCTACTTTATTACGTTTTTTTACAGCCTCATTACCAGGTCAGTAAAGTTATTATATGTAGCCAAAAAAAATGCAGTTTGTCCCAGAGTGACAAACTGAATGAACTTTGTCCAACATATTTTTGAGTTTTTTTGGAAAATGATCAAAAAGGGATGTTTTGTATATAGGTACAATAATTATTCAATTTTTGTTGAATTTTTTACAAAATTTACTTTCTCGATTAATCCACAAACCTGTAAACAGTTTTTCTTTATTTCTGAAAATTACAAATAATGGACAAAACGCATATAGAAAGTCTGCTCCTCAGTTATCAAAACTTATCAGTGGCCAACACAACAACGGTTTTTTATTGTGGATGAATTTGCAAGAATTAATAGTGCTATTCATTCAACGTGATGTTAGAAATGTTCCTTCGTGATCAACAATCATATCTTTGGTTGAAAATTGGCAGATGAAAGGAACTTTTGTCAATGGTAAACATATCGGTCGGTGGCTATCAGTTGCATTCCAGAAAATGAATTTCTTGTACGACGGGCAATATTGGCTAGTCGGAAAAGACCAATCAATCAACACGCACATGCCTTTTGCCCATATAGAATTGCAATTTTTAAAGCTTAGAAATGAAGATATAATCATTAAAAACCATCTTCTATTTCCGATAATAGGCCATCGATAATCCCAAAGAAATACATCAAATACTACTGTATTCACAGAAAGATGCAGTTTGATGTGCAGTTTCCTCTTCTCGAATAATTGACATATAGATTTTTAAGAGTATGGTAACTGTTACATCTAGGTGATACTCTGAAATGCTGCGGACGTTTTTTGCTCCTTAAAATCAAAATGAGGAACGTAAATTTTGGTTTTAACAGAACGATGCTACCAGTCACACAACAAGAATAAGTTTTGAAGTTTGCAGAGAAATGTTTGCTCTTCGTCTTGTTTCTGACAACATTGCACCAGACTATTGCATGCGGAATTTTCTTAAATGCAGAGTGCACAGAAGAAATCCAAGAGATAGACCGAATTAAAAAAAGTCATACAGGAAGAAATTCATGCGATTCTTCGTCAAACGTTACTTTTATGTATTGATTAAAAAGAATGTACTAAAAATCACTATTTTCCTTTGAATTTTGTGATCAACCTACACATATATGTTTAAAAATGTCTTAAAGGAAAATAAATGTATTATTTTTATTATTATCTATCTGAAGCATGAGGTTTCATGTAATGTGGATACCCTGTACAATATATGTAATATACCCATTTTGCGCACAAAATGAGTCGGTGGTAAGTACTCTTTTCTTAAGGTCGAAACTGACAACCTTAGAATCGTCTTCGTTTCATTCGTGTTAGGATAGTAAGCAATTTCCGTGAAAATGATGTATTGCCAGTGACAAAGACATTCTAAATAAGACCATCATGTAATATGTTAATCTTATACCTTCTGACAGACTATATCAAACAATGTCCCATGAATATGAAAATCTATGTTGACGGTAATATTAATATCAACCTTACCAATAATCTTGCTGATAGAATCTCTTCCGTGTTTCTAATTTGGAGCTTAATAGGAACCATAGATAGCTTGAGGACAAATTAAACTAATTATCAACCTTGAACTTAGTCTCGGGCTGTTATCAAAGCACACCAGGGATTCTAAATAACCCATCTCTTATTATACGTGATGATGACAAAAAACCTTGTTTAGTCTGTTGGAGATGTTGTCGAATATTGTTTTAAATTTTTTTCCTGTTTTAATTTGATAGTAAAATATTTATTAATTCCAAATTTATTGCACTATATGCGCACACCCTCTCCCTTCTCAGAAATAGAAAGAAATGTCTCCTAGACATATTTTTTTATTCAGTCCAGTGAATACTTTGAGAGATGTTCCCAAGATAAAAATTGACTTACTGTCAAAATGGAGGCTGAATTTTTAAACAAATTTTATAAATTATTTCTTTGTGAAATAATTCAAAAATCAAAAAAATTATGCAAAAACTTTCTTATGAGAAAACAATCTTCGTACAGCCTTATTTAATACGTACATTATTTCCATACGATTTAATATTCCTGAGAAAAATGGACTTAACAGTTAATATTTTTAATTTAAATTTAACAAAAATATTACAAAACTGTTCATAAACAAAAACAAAAAACGTTAATCATTTTTTCTCTTCCTTGATACAAGTCTTGGTTCTACTCTTCGATGTCATTATATTGTTGGAACGCCTCTTCCAAGTTATATTCATCGCTGTATGTAATATGAATGTCGTCCTCTTTCTCTACACTATCTGTTAGTTGTGGCACTGCCTCATTGAGAAAATGGTGGTAGAATTTTATTTTGTGGGCACCAAAGTGACTTACTGTTATGTAATTAACTGCGATTATTCCACAGCTTTGGAATATTTGTATTCCTTGGTCAACCAGCTACCAAATACGCTCCTGATAATTATTTTGATTAATTGTTATGAGCAAATTAAGCGAAATAATTACTAAACATGTAATTACTCGCATACCAAATAGAGCTACTAGGCATGCCCTTGAGGATGCTATTGAAGAGACATCGACTTTATTGTCAATTGGCAGAGAGAAGTCTTGTTCACGACATTTTGATCGAGGATCTTTGACAATATCGAATTTTGTTGTTCCATGCAGACCACAAGTAAATTCCTTTAATGATTTCATTGATGGATAATCGATGTCCCAATCACATTCTAGAGCTTAAAACACCTTTAGGAATCATGAACGGGGGATTCAAGAATGTTATCTTTACCTTTTCTTTCAAATCGCTAACCGATTCATAATCGGTACTGAGTACATGGGTATAAACTGACCAGGTCCACTGCTAGCATACCAAATACCTCTGCCTGAAAGGCCACGGTGTACGATCTTCATATTTATGAATTTACCTCGTTGAATTGAGAGACGGTTAAAAAAACATTTTAAGAAAACATTTTTTAAGAGTATAGCAGGCACAAATATACCTTCCAGGTATATTCCTGCCGTCAAGAGAGCTCCGTAGGTTATACTAGATCGATCTATGTAGCACACTAGAGAGCACGGAGGAAATTAATTTTCTTCCACTCTTCTTCATTCGAAAGAGTGAGAGTATACTTGCTCTCTAACCTCAACTGTTCTTTCACCGACATTACTTTGAAGGTGAAGATAGGAATTTCCCTCTCCGCCAGTTCAGCGATTGCTGCGTGACCATTAGTTCTGCCTCTACTTCGCCAGCTTCCCGAGCCTCAAATTCTGAGATACTCTGACATAGCCTATCTCTTTATGTACAAGGACAGCGGAGGAAAGCCCAGCAGAACTTCAAGGGCAACATAGGTGTTATCCTCATTGCGTCTGCAATTCCCAGGCAGTCTTTGTAACTCTTCCAGCCCTTGGGAGATGGTCTCTCAGCCAATGCTTAGCCACCAGACCATCATCCATATTGGAGCCTGGGTCTGTCTAATGCCGCATACAATCAGTGAAGGATCTGTCGGCTAATACCCACTTCTTGCCTACCACTAAGCTTAACTACCGTAAGACTGACAACTTTTCAATGATTCGGTCAACATGCGCTTTCCATGGTAGTTTTCTATCTAGGGTTGCCCACAGTCATTTGACCACCTGCACAAGTGCCAGAGGTCTTTTAGCTGGTGCCCTAAAGTTCGCTATATTTCTCTTCTATCTCTTGGTGAAAAAGATCATCTCAGTTTTAGCTGAATTAACTGAAGACCAGTTTCTCTAAACTATGGTTCTATAATTCTACAGACTACCTGCATTCTATCATGGGCTACGTATCACAATCGCTCAGTCACTAAAACTAGGCCGGCGCCGGCGTGTGCGTATATCAGTGCATAGAAACCACCGTTACGCTGTGCATGAGACTTTCCACCATAGGTGCGGTGATAGCTGCTTTGTGAGTAGCTCCCCTCGCCGTTAGATCTAGGGCAATGATAATTTGTCTCTCTTCTAGCACAGATCTCTCGAATCTGACTAGTGTGGTCTTAAAGTACTTAATGAAAGCATCTAAAATTTCTGATAGTCAATTTTACATAATATTAATTAATAATAGCTGTTATAGTTTTCAATTTATATTGAACTGTGTTATTTATTATCACTGATTACATTATAACTCATCGTTTGTCGAAAGACGTAATGTTAAAAAAATGACAAGAAAAATATAGCGAAAATTCACCCTCACCCCCCTGTAACTACCCCAACAAATCATGATATTTAGATAAAAATTTGAGTAGTCTAAGGGTTACTTGCGTCAGACAGTGTCGTCACAGTAACAGCGCCAGATAGTCTGAGTAACACAGATCCAGACATACCAGAAACACCTTAGGTGATTTTTTACTACTATAAACTCTTATATAATTCACTTTCAGATAATCCTAATGACTTTTTTTAAGATTCTTTTTGAGGTTCATTACAATTGTTAGGTGTAAGTGTGATATGGTTGAGAGGAAAAACTCCTTATCTGATAATATTTTATTTAAGATATTTACAGAATGGGTGAATACATAAATTTCAAGATATCATAGAATAAATAATATTAACAATAATAAATATTAACAAATAAATGTTTACATGATTATAGTAATAGTTAGCAGGATAAACATAAAATAAATTAGACAATCCTAGGTTTCTTATATCCATAAGGTACAGAGCCATAGACGTCTAAAAATTTTCTTTTGGTAGAATTTGGACGATAAATTTTTTTTCTTCTCTAGTTATAACCTCATGTTCCCTCGTTCTTCTAATATTTTTGGACAGAATATAAACTGGCTCTGATGGTTCTAAAATCTTCTCCTTGCGTGTTTTGAAATTGACCAACTAGGAAGCAGGATAATAAAGGGCTATTCCCTTCACCTTGCATACTTCATGATATTTTTCTGAATTCGTTGAATAAAAAAGGTATGCATAATTTTTAGGACCTCCACTAGCAAATTGGTAATGTACGAACCGGCAACATAACATTCAAGTTCATCTGTCATGTCACCAATAAATGCTCCAATAGGAACGTCGAAATCTGTTCCCCTTGATATGTAAATAACAGAGTCCGTGTCATATAGAGAACTAAAAATATATAACATTATGAAATTAATAAATGATCCAAATTTAATTTTTGCAACTTAAGACGTTTAAAATTTATTGGCAATGGCTATGTTGTAGCCACCATTATGAACTGATTTAAGGTAAATGTTTATATACAAAACTCAACTTAATTTTTTTAGTTATATCACCCCATTGAAGGAAGGTACTTAATTATGGGACACCCTGTATAGAGAAGGAGGAATCTTGTAAATAGTGTGTTAAATGAGGAAAAACTTGATCAATTAAATGTTAGTTTAGAACTTGCAAAAAAAGTTTAGGTCTGGTAGAAATCAAAAGTTAGCATTTATTTAATTTTTACAGTAAATATAAAAATTAAATAAATATCATATAACTTTCTTTCTATCTTGATATGACAGTAGAAACTTGAAATTTATTATGCACTGGTAACTTAGCAGTTTTGTGGTAATAAAAATTAATTATTATTTTTCTTATGGAGACCATTTTGGATTTTTAGATCATCAATTAAAAGAAAAAAAAATTAACCATCATTTACACTTAATCCTCTTTTTTAAAGTATAATTTTTTGGCAAAACATAGATTTAGAAAATGGGCGTTTAAAAACTTCTCACCCTGTGTAATTATAGGTAAAAATAGTTCAAGAACTTCGTCCATTTGAGAGTTCATTTATATGTAAATACCAACATCTTTATATTGAAAGGAAACAAACAAACATCTGACTTTTTACTAGGACTGTTCTTGTGCCTTTGCGGCCAGCTTAACGGTCTTTCCTTATACTTTTTTTTTGTTTCAGCGACTGGAGAAGAGGAGCCCAGTCCGTTGCCTTGTTTAGTTTACGTTCATGGTGAAAGTTACGAATGGAATTCTGGTAATCCATACGACGGAACTGTCTTGGCATCAACGGGAAGAGTTATAGTAGTCACCATCAATTTCAGACTCGGTGTATTAGGTGAGTCGCTTTTTCTCTTGTCTAGTTCCTTTTCATTTGTCCTGATAAATTGGTAAGTAGTTTACTTGAGAAATAACCATTCTAAAGCGTTTAAATTTTACAAAATTATATAGGATAATAGAAATAGACAAAAAGTTTCTTTTACTGTCCTTTTTTAAATTTATTTCAATATTCTGATGATAGAGAAATGAATTATTTCGATCATAAGGAAATAAGGAAACAGAATCGCTTGAAAGATACAGCATTAAAAAAAAAAATGGAAACAAGCCTTTTCCACAGTTGTGGCCTGATTTGTTTGTGCTATTTTGGCTTTAATACCTACCACCGTGATATTAACAATTTTGATAAGTGAAGTGACATTAACTTTGTTATTTTAAATAGAGAATCCTCTATATTTTCACGATTTTAAATGGCGATATTGAATACGAATTTAGCAATGTAGGGTTTAGAGTAGTGCTGGCAACTGAAACCGGTTTTCTAGATAACCGGTTGATCGGTATTGGATTATTCGCGATTTTATATAAAATCGAAAGCCGGTTACTCGGTTAACCGGTTATTTGGATAATCGAATATTAGAATAACCGGTTATCCAGATAACCAGTTATTCAAATAACCGGTAATTCGAAAAACCTACTATTCGGATAATCAACTAATATGCGTTTCTTTTCATTCAAATGTTGTTGAAATCTGGAACTACAGACGGACTGGTGGCTACCGATGCCTGTTTAGTTTAGAATTTATATAAAACCTGAGATATTTTGTATTTTGTCATTTTTGTCGTAGTTTGCGAATATTTACTAAACACAATAATACTGTCCAACCGACGAAAGTAGGCCCACGCGGCAAGGGAAACTATTGCCGATAAGTCGCCAGATTTCTGCGAAACCATCTACTAGAAATATAATATCTCTCCCAATGGGTAGGTGCAGATGCAAACGATCGCAAAGATTTGTCATGCACTAATTCTTTTATTCCATTTACGCTTAATTGTGAATGGAATACAGAAATCACATTTTTCTGCGGGTCTTCTTTCCTTGACCAGTACACAACCACAATACTAAAAAGTCTAGCTAGACTTTTGTTATGACATTACTCATGCACGTGCTCTAAATAAAAGCAGGAAAAACAATGCTTTGCATTCTTTTATTTTCAACTTCAACGTCTCGTATTTTATTACGCAACATTTATACAGAATTAGCGATTGAGAGATAGCGGAATACTCAGATTCCGTTCTCAAAATTAGAAAAAGAAAAATTATTTTATTTCCTTTTTAGCAATTTCAAACACGACAGTTTTCTGTTTATATGTTTTCATAGAATAATGCATTTGGCGCAGGAGTTTACTTAATAATTTTTTTAAATAAATTATAGGACAATGGCAACAGTGAGAAGAAACATTATATGATGCCACAAATAAATAACTATAGACAATATATTTTCACTCGTGTGATAACTAGTTACATATACATGTGTGTGTTTGTGTTATATTCACCACTTTCAGCCGTCTTTTTATTAATTTTGGATGTTACTAACCTCGCAAAAATAACTGGTACATAATAGTTTTATGAAATTTTTGTATCGAGTGTACTAGTACCTACTGATCTACTGAAATGAAAATATTAAATTTATTTGTCTTCTAAAATCTAAAATATGAACTCAATCTAATCTGTTTTCTTATTAATCGGTTTATCAAGTTTCTATTAACCGGTTTTCGGATAACCGATTAATCGGCTTTCGGATAATAGATTAACTGGTTTTTGAATAATCGATTAACCGGTTTTCGATTATCCGATTTTAATCTATATTTGGATACTCGGCTTTATTCGAAACCGGTTTTTGAGGAAACCGATTAACTGCTTTTACTTTTTCCGGTTTCTGCCTGAACTAGTTTAGAGGCACCATCTTTACTCACTAGAGAGGTATTGAGAAGAAATTGCCGCTCGTACTTTATATAGGGAATTTGGATGTCATCCCAGAGACGAATTTTAATTCTAATTGTACATTCCGAAAAATACGCGATATAATAGTAAAAAAAAATTGTAATTTCTGACAGTGTACTGTACAAATGTGTAATTACACATAAAGAGTAGTAGCTAATGGCGAATATCGTTTTAGTCCATAAGCAAAACTAATCGATGTTTTCTGTTTAGTGCAGTGCGTCAGTGGACGTTAACAATGGCGAAGCAGTCCGCGTCTTCATAAACAGTAGTGATGTGTTGTTCTGTAAAGTATGCGACGTTAGACTACGCATAAAGGCTCTGTGACGAAATAGGTGTCATTGAAATAACACCAAACGCTGATTGGCGAAGAGATACAAATACGACGAAATAGGGAGAAGCTGTTATGTAAAGAAGTTCCCTATGTATACTTATTAGATCTCAATTAATTTATTAATGAACCAGAGCAGCTGCTCAAAATGTATATCATTCACTTCTTGGTAATAACTAAGCCGATTACCAAAATTGTCAAGGTTATTCAACAAGCCAATTTTCAGCTCAACCTCATGTTGGATTTTAAACTATAATCCATCTAGATTATCGGATTTGCTTTGTACACTAAACTCTTGAAATGATTCCATAAATAAAACTCCACAGAGTTGATATCCGGAGATCAGGATGGTCATTCAATAGCACACTTTCCAATTCATTTTTGTAAAAATATGTGATTTAAATATTATCAAACATGTTCATAGTGTAGTGATGCTCCGTATTGTTGCGGTCAGATGGTGTTGGAAAATACTGTTTGTTGTAATTTACTAGGATGAGAAAATAAAGAAGCATTGGTGGTTACAATTTTACTATGAAAAAGGAGCAAATATCTTGCAGGTATTTGGGAATGAGATTGTCTTACTTAGTGAGCATTAAGATTCCAAAAGTTACAGTTGGTTTTATTTATTTCAACAAATAAGAATGTAGCTTCTTCTGAGAAGACTATGTAGTTTAAAAAATTTATTAAAAAAAACTTAATAAAATAAACACACCACAGAACTAAGACAATCACCGAATCAAAGCCAAAGCTGCATGGGTGAGGGTTAGACTTTTGAAAAAAAAATGTGAACACAACCATTCCCAGTGCTGCTGGCGAGATTCGAACCCGCAGCTGCAATGGAAAGATTATTTGGTCGCATTTGCCATCGCGTGTCCTAGCCAACTACTGCAGCGGGCCGGTTGTTAGATCTGTCCATTTGACAAAATGGTAAACTCTGATTTCGAATGAACAGATTTACAGTCATCTTTAACGTTATCAACTTCATTAAATTTTTTAGGATTTTGCTGACTGTAAAATGTATAATGGGGTTTTGGTTAAGGTATATTAAAAATAAAACGTTTGAGTAAAAGATTGCAATTATATAATTTTTGAGGGCTACCGCGCTTGAGTTCACCACGAAGGGCTAAGTATAGGGTAAAATACAGAAATTTCGAATATCACTGAACGTTATTGTTTATTATGGCTTTTTAAGGCGTTTTTTTAGTGATTTTTATAAAAATTGTGATACTTCTGATGAAATATGGGAGATACGGTACGGGTCGATGAATGTAAGTGCTTTAAAAGCAGAGCTAAGAAAAAGTAGTAATTTACTTGGTCAGTGGGAAAATTCTTGTATGTATCAGAGGTGCCTTAATATGTCATTAAGGTTATGTTTTATCAAGCATGAGCATGATGAAAACAATGAATATCCATTGGAAACGCATAATCGTCAGAATTAAAACGTTTCTTACAAACACGCTAATATTTCGAAGGAATAAAGTTATCGCTGCAAATCGCTACCAACCACTCTTTTAAGCAAGTTTCGTCTTTCGGAAACATATGTCCGCCTTTTGTTTCCGAACAAAATGGAACTGCCCAATAATGAGGCATAATCAAAATGTTTTTTATTTATTGGTGCACGAAATAATTATAATAAATCTCTATAAACTTTTTCCACGCCTAACAATAATTTTTTACAGCTACCTTACTCGCCAGTGTCGCCAACTGGTGAGCCTAAAAACACTAGCCCTCATTATGGTGACAAATTGGCTATTGACAACGGAATTAGTCTGATTGATTACCATATAAAATTAGTAATATTACTTTTTTTTTAGTTTTTTTCGTAGATATATTTAAATCATTAAAAACACTTGTTTTCATTTACATCGCAAAAAATGCAATATTTGTTTCCAATAAATTCAAAATGAATTACTCTTTACGATCAATTAATTTTGCAAATAATATTTGAATCAGCGATTTAACAACAATTATTTGAAATAATATGTATATTCAATAACATAGTATTTAATTTCATTAAAATCAAATTAATACTCGTTATTTAAATTAAATTTATGACAGCTAAAACAGATAATATAAATTCAATTTGTTTTAAAACTATAGAATTTCTGCATTATTATTAATTTAAAATATAATGTTAATTTTTAAAGTGCATTATTGTGATATTGTGTAGTATAATCCATTAAAATACATGCTGATATTAAACACGTTGAAACAGTAGACTTACATTTCCTACATATTCATGTGCGCTTAAAGAAAGCTTTTCTCGGTCAAGTTAATAACCGGTTTTACACCACGCAGCATCAAATAAAAACGTACATAAAAAATAACAAAAGTCTATAAAGTCAATGTCACTTGTGAAATAAGAGCAACTGGCAATTATAAAATAATTTTATGAACTTTTAAATCTTTTGTGTGTATGTGTGTGTATAAAACCATTTAATAAAGAGTAGAGGTAACAGTTTTAGCGACTAGATAATATCATTTTTAGTGTGGACGGTAAAACAGACTATTATCTTATCGGCCGTTTCCACGCCACATGATACGAACATCAAGTAAACAACATTTTTGGCTTATCCTTAAATTTAAGGATTTTCCACTAAACAGTTTTGAAATTATGATCACATTTTGTCATCATAAGTATGGTGATACTAAGGAACAATCTATAAAATATATCTACAGCTTCATTTGGCTTTAAATAGGTGTACCGAAATATTTGTACATTTTTGCACTTATGATAAGTACTATTTACTTCTGATATCTATACAGGAGCGGATTGGTTTGATGTCGGGAAATTTTCCGGTGAGCCGGTAGTACAGGGAGTTACGATATTTGGACTATTAAACGAGAGCAAAATATTTTTTATTAATAAAGGTATAATGAAAACTAAAATACCAACATATTTCAATGGACAGGTGAGAACAATTTACGAATAATAATAAATACCAAACGTAATACCTAAATACAAGGTACAAATGTCATAATTGGGGCTGTCAAAAATGTTCCGTAGGACAGTGGCGTACGCGAAATTAACTAATACGAGAAACAACAAACTTACAATTTATAACAATGTATGTAAAACTTACCCTCTTAACTAGCTTGATGAACTAGCTTGCTTATCACAAACTGGAGAAGATGTGTAGTCATTTTGCAGCATCAGGTATGTTTCTATGGTTGTCTCCATGAGTGATGTTCGCTTTGGTGAAAATATATTCTTATATTTTGAAAACGATCGTTCGACATCTACTGATGTAATACACGCATACGTAAAATTGTCTTTGAACACACTTAACGGATATAGGGCTGCACCATCACATATTTGTCTTAATTTAGTAAAACCGGTGTCTTTGTTTAACACACTTGCGAACTTTTCTTTAACGCGCTCATTTGTTGTGTCACCTATAGCGTGTAGCAGTAGATTTACTTCGTCCACTATTTGTAGTGACTCCGCTAACGACAACGCACTGTTTTCATGTAAAGGTTTATAGTTCTTCACAATATTTTTAAGCTGTTTCAACAGAAATATCTTCGAATTTTGTCTGGCTTTCCTTAATAGCTGCAGCCTCATCTGGATTGAATTATAGTATCACAGCTTTTATTTGTTTGAAATATTCAGCATAATAAAAAGCTGCCTACAACCATGTTTCCCAACGTGTAAGAATCGGCTGTGGTGGTTCATGAATACCGGGATACTTGCTATGAAATGCACGGAGACGTTTAGGAGATTTAAGAAACACTTTTTTGTACTTGCTATTAATGCATCTACCTCTGGAAAACCGTTTCGAATAGTTTCTACCACAAGATGTAAAACATGCACTTTACACGTAACATGTATAAACGTACAACCTTGTTCTTGCAAAGAACGGCCTACTGAACGCATTGTCACGGCGCCATCAGTCACAAACATCAACACTTGACTTTTTGACAGTTCAAATTTTTCTAACGGCTTCAGCACACCCTGGTAATTGTTTCTCTAGTACACTGACTTAGTCTTTTGTTAGCTAGTAACAGTGGAACTGTCGGTTTAAGAGGGTCCAGCACTCGTACTATAACATTTAAAATAGAATTTTTTTACAATCTGTTGTATTATCAACAGATAACCACAGCCGTGTATTTTTTAATTCACATTTCATCTTATTTACCATGTCTACGTGTACAGTTGGTAGATAGTTACATAACGTTGTGCGGCTTGGTAACTTCACCTGGGCATTATATTTATTCCAGAACTGTCGAAATGATTGTTTATCGAGTATGTGCAGCGGAACATCACAGGCAATCAGCATTAATAGTAAATCAAACATAAACTGTGTTGTCGAAGGCACGCCATTTTTTTATTTTTATGGTGTACACTATTTACGTGAAGTCCACAATCACGCTTATCTTAGCACATCAAATCTTTCTCGCACACTCAAATATATTTTAGCACCATCATAGAATAAATCCGGGAATTCACCTATGAATTTTTCTGCTTTTTTTTCTATAACAATACTTTCTGTATCATAGGAAGGCTAAAAATACGCAGAGGAGAACTAATTAAAATATTTTGTATTATTAATTATTTAAAGAGATACTGATCCCATCTTCCTTGTTTCTAATTAGACATAAACGAGTTGATGGTTCTTACACAAGGTTAAACAACCGCCATGGATAACAAAAAAAAATTTGTATTTTTAATTATTCAAAGTTAGTAATCTTATCTCATATTTGAGCATTTTACTTATTTAATTCAAATTAAAAACAAATTTGAACATTTAGTTGATACATAATTATTTGAATATAAATTTGGCCACTGCATTTTGTTTACTCGAATGAATTCTTGTTGGATCAAGAAAACTGTACATATTTTGACACCAGGAAAAAACATACTCAATCATCTTAAAATGGTAAGTCTTAACTGAAGACAGTTTTTAAGACGACCGCGTTCGTTTCCTGCTTAAATAGTTCCATGATTAATCTGGTGTTAATAACAAAAAAATTGGAACAAAGACATGATTTTTTAAACGCGAAACGATTTGACCCTCATAAGTACAGACAATCAACTCGCATTTGAAGACCAACTAATATAAAAGTAAGCAATCGTTATGATTAAGAAGTCTGAGAATTGCTCTGTTATGGTGTGGCATAATTTTTCTGCACCTACGTTATCATAAGTGCCAAAATTTATATCAGCCATAGTGTACGTTATTTTTATTTACGTTTGGGCTCACATTTACTGTTTTTGAAAGTTCTGCCACTCAGAGCTGGGCGTAACTAGTTACTTTTAACTAAAGTTACTAACTTAGTTACTTTTTTCGGTAATGTAACTATAACTTAGTTCCTTTTATAATATGAGTAACTGTAACTGTAACTTATCTACTTTTTCAGGAAATAACTACAAGTTACTCTGTTTTTTTATAACTAAAGTTATTTTTCGGTAACTAAAGTTACTTTTGATAACTTAAGTTAGTTTTAGTAACTTAGAATATGTTGAAAGTAATTTGCTAAAGTTACTTTTTATTTTGACATAATAACACTACCTTCATGTGGTTTATATGAATCCCTTTCCTATTCTATATTAACAAACTGTATTGACAAGTTGACAGGCTAGTATCTTGTTATCTATCATTTAGACGGACAAGTGTTAGTACTGTTTTACTGTTAGCTGTTACTGTTAGTAGAGTAGGGTGCCTCTTTATTTGAATTGTACTTAATGTCTGATACCGAGGTAAGTAAATAAAAAAAAAGTAGTTATATTTTTGTCTATAGCGAACTAGAAGATTTTCACTATAAATATTTTACAAAAAATATAGTTTTAGCTCAATTTGACTAATATGAATTCTGAGGAGGTCCTTGATGATCCATTTAGGGCCGACAATGATAAAGATCAGGAGTATGTACTCGACAATAAAAATTCAAAATCTAAAAGAAAATTTAGAAAAGACTATACTTTAACCTAAAACCAAATAAAAGAAGTGGATTATTAAATGTTGTGCGGAACCAAGTCAAAATTGTGTTTTGTATAACATTCTGTTAAGTCTAGGTCCACTAAAGATACAAATAATATACAGAAAAACCGCCAACCTAAGCATTTGAGTCTTATGCCATGAAAACTCTGGAAACTATAGACCAAAGACAAGTGTCTAATGATTTTGTGACACCCAGTATATCTGTTGTTAATAAAAGCTAATAAAAAATAAATTTATTATTTTAGAAAGGCATTTTCTATGATCTCCCTATCCTAATTATTATGTATTTTTTAATAGTCCTATAAATAACCTAAGATCCTATGAATTCAAAATGCAACTGACAATAAGAGTAACGTGACTAGTAACACTGACAAGAATAATACAAATTTAAAAGTAACTTATAAATATAACTAGTTACTTCCGCAAAGTTACTAGTAACTTGGTTACTTTAAAAAAAAAGTGACCAAGTTACCATGTATGTAGTTACTTTTTTAATCAAGTAACTGTAACTAGTAACTAGTTACTTTTTTTAAGTAACTTGCCCAGCTCTGCTGCCACTCACAGTTTGGGTAAGATTCCAACAATTCAAAATTGACGAAATCGTCTGCATCTACCACTGATTTGCAAGTCATCAAATTTTGCTAATACTGAAAATGATACGATAGAGAAAGCATAGATAAATTATTTTTTCTCTGCTAAAAATTACTGCACTTAAAAGTTGCAGTCCTGGATTTATTCATTTCTTTTATGTTAAATTTTATTTAATATTTCTGTTTTTTTTTCCTGCAACTAATTTTCGTATGTAACGTATCTCGATTAGTTTGTATGCATGTAAACATTTTAATTACGCCAAATTGATCTATAATAATTAGTTTAAATTTTAAACGAAGAATGTATAATATGTAATTTGGAACTACTTACGAGAATTGTTTTAAAAACAGAAAATACTGTTTTTCCTCTGGCTAACTAATGATTATTGAAATTCTCTGTTATACATATATGCATAAAGGATCACATCACCAAATCGGACAAACGGCGTTGGTAAAGCCGTACAAGGAGAATCAATTACAACACAATTGCCTCAAAATAGCACAACCTTGCCTCTCATGATTAATGGAACATGGATAATGTTCTCAAACACTCCGAGTTTATAACAACGGTCGGGTACGAATTTGTTATTCGTAACTAGAATATGAAATAAATTGCATCAACGCCTTCGTACATAGAAATGGGTTACAATAACAGGGTATTCCAGTTATATGTATTATCTGGATTTGATTATTGGACATACACGATATACTGATGCATTTTGTGGCTGTGTCTAGTGATCTGACATCGATGGAAATTCCAGCGTTGTCATGCAAAAATATATGTGAGGATATCTGGGTCTCAATCACGAATTTCTTAATATAATCTGGATCTCCAATACAATTCAAATAAAATGTTTCCTACATGTAGGTTCCCATACTGTGGGCAATTTATATTGGCTACATAGTAACCAATTATAGAAGGTTATGAGACCGCGGAAATTTAAATCGTGTGTGGTAACACACGTTAGTCTATTTCCGTGATTATTTTTTAATGTTTTTATTTTCCAATATATAGCAGTATTTTTGATCGTGTTTAATTTTTTTCAATTATATTATTATTATAGTGGGAATAATCTAATTATATTATCCTACTGAGAATATTTTGTGGTAATTTGTTTTTGTACATTGACATGTTTTCTGGTTTTGCTATCTGTCACCAGTTTTGTTTTGAATTTTAAAAAATGAATCAAAAACGATTTAGCTCAGTGGAAGAAATTATCACACAAACTAAAGAAAATATATGTAAAATACTATGGTAAGTAATAATTCGATACGGAAACATTTCCCAATCATTTTGTGACGAAAGGGGTTACAAACTAGAAGAAAATATACCAGTCACGGACGAAACATTTACAACTCTTGTGTTTTCATGTTCAAAACTTTGGCATAGTTTAATTTTGATGCACTATAAGGTTACTTTATTTAGTTTATATTGAGACAATTGTTGAAAAAAATGTTAAAATGCTGTATTTTCTTTATATTTCTCTTTTTTGGGACTTACTACCACATAAATAATATTTTTTGACAACCAAAAATAATAATATAATTCCCTAACGCTTCGGAAATCGAATCTGTTTCCATTTTCAAAGTTATTTAGATGGGCATAAAAGTTATATCACAAATGGTGAAATTGAAAAATCGAAAATTTGCTAACATGTTTGGGAAAATAGACATAGAGCAAACTGGGATTCGGCAAAAATTTTAATAAAAGAAGCGGACAGCAAAAAAAGAAAAATTAAGGAATCGGCAATAATATTATTGAATGAAGAAAAATGTAGATTTTGGTATGACGTGGTTGCCGATGTTAAAAGAAGAATTGAACAAAATTGATATTGTATAATTTTAAGTATCAAAAGTTCCATGTAAGTATCAATGGATATTACATAAACAAATAATATATGTGCTAAGTTTCACGCTCGACATGTTGTAAAAAAAGATAACTTTGAAAAAGGAACCAGATTCGTTTTCCGAAACGTTAGGGAATTATATTATATTATATTATTTTTGCGTCTCATATTAGTTGTCAAAAAACACCCTCTGACTAATCTTTTGACGTAAAGTCACAAGCGCAGAGATTTATTTTTTTTATCCAGTAATATACTGGGTAACTATATTTTTTAGATAACGAAAAATTATTCATATGGTAGTAAGTCCTAAATAAGAGAAAGAAGAACTTAGAGAATTCCACAAATAACTTTCAGACAATATTTATATTTTGTATTTGAACAGAATGCCATTCGAGAGTGAGAATAAATTAGAAAATAATTCTCCGATTCTTTTCTCAAACTTGTTGCCATTCCGCAGTAGCCATTTGAGCCCTACGGGATCTCTTGTCTATTGCTAACAAGTTTTAAAAAAACTGTCGAATTATTTTCAATTTATTCTCACTCTCTTGTGATATTACTACTGATTATTGGCAACTAGCCAGTTATGTTATCACAGTCATGTATTACAAATTAGTTACACACTATTTGAGGAAAAAAATATTTCATATTTGAGAAGAGAAAAACAACTCGATTTAAAAATGTTTTATTATAAAAAAAGTACAAAACTATCCAGCTTTTAAAGAAACCCGACCTATTGGTGTTTGAGTACTACTACACTTACGAATGAGCATTACATATTTTTCTTTTTTTTTTTTTGGTGGAGCTTTCGCAACCAGGAACCAATGCTTTTACAATTAAGCGCACAGAGAAGTTCCACACTAAACAATAATCACAAAATGCTACTCAAAAACTGATAAATAGAGAAAAAATTTAATAAAACAGACAAAAAGTACAATAATTAATAAATCCAGTCACAGCACTTCACATAAACAAATCGTCCAAAGATGTGACAATTGACAAATCGAAATCCAGTGCGGCAATGCGAAATCACTAATTTTTACGAATAATAAATTGAAAGGCAACTAGATTGGCTAAAGTATGGCGGCCCCCTATATAAGATCGAGTAATATCAATTGGCGATCCAGATTATCACTGGCGGTTCTTCTATAGGGTCATTTGGTCAATGACCTCCCACATACAAATAAAAAAATAGAGCTATTCATTTTCTGAAGTTTAAAAGTATATAATATATATATTTTTAATATTCCTAAAAAAATATATTAAAGTTTCTAGTTCATTCTATGCACAATACTATTCAAATATCTACATTCATATTCATTACATTATTCATTTATAGAATTTAAAAAATCTTGGGTCAATCCACAACTTGTCCTCAAAGCTAGCTACGGACCGAATTTACAACGAATTAAAGTGAAATAGACTTATGCGCGAATCGTGAGAAAGCAAAAGAGACAGAAAACACTGGCGGGGACACTGTCCCTGACACATTTTACGGAAACGGTAACGCACGAAGTTCAATAGAGTAGTCTTAAAGCTGACTAGGTACGCGTTGGTCGGTAAATTCTGTCGCGTTGTTTTTAATGTTTTTATTTGTGAACATATTATTAGTAAATCTCAACTTGTCGTGAAATTAAGTAAAGCAGTGTTTTTGGTGTTTACTATTAAATATGAGTGTTGTACAAAATATATTAAAACTGAAAGATGGTCATAAGTTGGGTTATGAAGACCGAGTGAAATTCAAAGTTGGTGGCCGTCCAAAACCTAATATGACGATAAAGCATAAATTTTTTTTTTTGCTAATTTACATAGCTTTTCTTCATTCTTTGGAAAATCGCCAAAAAGAACAGGCGTGTTAGGTAATGTTGTTAAGGTGAGATTACTTAAAGCGGCTCCAACACGATAGAATTTTAATACAAAGTGCATATAGACTGTTTATACCTATCGAACAGAATTATTAGATTGTTTAGAAAAAATCACTGATAATGAATCAGAAAACAACTCTAAACCAAGCTATTGGTTTAAAAAACTACTTACAAAATGAAAATTTTTTTTATTGGTTAAATTTTTTTCATTTATTTATGCCTCATTGTGATATATTGTTCAATCAATTACAAAAATGTAATATCGATGTCATAACAGTAAATAATTGTATTGGCGTTTTTAATAGTAAAATTGCAAGACATCAGATATAAAATTTTGAATAACTGTTTGGAGGAAACATCCATGCAGTCTGCCCAGAGATGTAAAACGGAAGAATCAAAAAGGAGAATTTCATTAAAAGTTTGTGATATAATTATATCTGAGATCAAAAACAGATTTGGTTTCAGTAATCATTTAGCAGTGTCACAGTTATTTCACGCAGATCGATTTAAAGATTATAAAAAAAGCTTTCCTCAAGATATGTTTAAATTAGTTAAAACGGAGTATCCAGTCATAAATCATTTGAAACTTAAAACTGAATTAGAAGTATTATATAGCCGAGAATATTTTCCAATAGTGAAGGTGCAGTTGCTTTGTTACAGCTTTTTATTAACAATAATTTGTGCAATACTTTTTCTGAAAGTGTCAAACTGTTAAAAATCTTGTGTACTCTCCCTATGACTACCGTCGAAAGTAAACGTTGTTTCTCCACCTTAAAAAGAATAAAGACATTTTTAAGAAATACCATGGGTCACGAAAGGTTATCTTCTTTAGCTATGCTTACCATAGAAAGGGTATTAATAGAGAAGATAAAATACTTTAATGAAAAAGTAATTGACCACTTTGTATCTCAAAAAGACCGGAGGATCGACTTGAAACTTAAATCACTTTAAAAGGTAGGTAATACAGTAAACTTTTCTAATTGACCTCCCTATCTCTTGACCCACGAACCGCCACTGCAGATTATATTATTAAAAAATTCGTGGTCTCAATTCAGCTTCCTGGTAAAATAAAATTCTTTATTTGTTGTATTTATATCCCCCTATTTTAATTCAAACAATTATATAGTATATTTTAAAAAAATTCTGAAAATAGAGAGATTAATATAAGCAAAATAATGGTTATTATTGGCGATTATAATCTATCTAAGTTCAATGGGCTTCTAATAATGAAACTAATTCCTTCTCACAAAACTTTGTTAACGAAGAAATATATTTAAATTTCTCAGAAACACTTTCCTACAATGATCTATACCAATTTAAAGGCTGTTACAACTTTATTAATAAAATATTTGACCTGACACTATCTAACAGCTTTGATATACAGGTGACAAAATGTGAATCTCCATTCATAAAGGAAGACATCCATCATACTGCGCTCGATATTTGTATACAGTTACCGCAATTATTCAGAGATTAGAAAGTGCCATATTTAAAGCTAATTATGAAGATATTATTTTAAAATTAAACAACATTAATTTGAAAATAACGTTTCCATATCTGATTACAGAGGAAGCAACACTTAAATTTTACAACATACCGAGTACAATTATCGAGGAACATGTTCCGCGAATAACAAAAAAAAGGGGGTCACAGATGGAAGTCTTTAGAAACAAAAAGGAAATTGAGAGAGAAGCAAGGCTGCTTAGACAAATGGAAAAAATATTATAAGCTTGATGATTATGAGAAGTTCTCAATGCTTAGAACGGAATGCAAAAAAATGATTAAAATGGATAATAATAATAATTATATAACCTACCTTCAAAATTGTATTGTTGAGAAACCAAAAAAAATTTGGGCGTATGTTTCAAATAAGAAAAAAAAAACTAGTAATACCCCCAAAAGCATGATTCCTTTTTATTTATTGAATACCTCAAAAGATGCACCTCATGAGGTTCTACGACTCTGAAAAGAATCAAATCTCTCGTCATAAGTACGACACTGTATAATTTGACATATTCCTTTTTATTTAAATTAATATTGGAATATTTGAATACTACATTAACAAGTAATCAATCACATGATGAGAAAAATATTACATTTCTTTTATATGAGAAGGAGGTAATTTCTTTTTAACATGCTGAAAGAGAAATACAAGAACTCTCTTTTTATACATTAACATTTTAACCCATTCACGACAATTCTCCAAAATATCTCCTGAAGAAAATAAACGAATATAAACGGAAAACATCAAATATCTTCTAAGGCTAAACAGGCAAATGCCGTTCGTATGGATTTGGGTATATGGGTATTCGATATTTAAAGTTATATAGGTTTGTGCGCATCAATAAAGTTGGTATACGTTTCCGTCTCCCGTGGTAATGTAGATTTATCACTGGGAGTTTGAGGCGAAGCATTGATATATCGTAAGGTAACATTTCAGTGGCGTTTTTTCTCTAATGTGAGTATTTTATTATAGAAAATTTAATAGACTGTGTAAATAAAGTATCCAAACCAATCGAATAAGTACAGGAATGCAGGAAATAGCTAATTACTGATATTACTACATTTGAAATATTTTTATTTCCTGTCAGTGTTATTGCTCCAAAAAGATTAAAAACAATTGCAAAACTAAAAGATAACAACAATAATACGGAATGTTGTTAGGCATGTCACAATAGAATTGTTGAGGTTGTAATCATATTACTAATCATGAGGTTTTTGTGTACATTTTCATATATATTATATTTTTATCATTTACTGTATTTTCCTATCACATTTTCAGTGTATTTGCTTAAGGAAAGAAACAGGCTCTGCGGTTTTCAATGGTAGCATACTGTTCTAGATTATTTTAGAGAGAAGAAAATTTACTTCTAAGTTATCTGTAATATTATTAATGAATATAATGAACATTATTGATCCCAGAATAGGCCCTTGCGGAAAGCTTTCTATGGCGGCCGTACTGGAAATACCTTGGAATATTATAAAATCAAAGGAGGAGAGAAAATTAAATACGTCGATATTTGGTCCCTATACCCCTGGGTCTGTAAATATGGCAAGTTTCCCGTGGAACACCTTGAAGTTTATGTAGGAGAAGAATGTTCAGATATAAATTTAGAACAAACAAATGGCCTGATTAAATGTAAAATTTTACCACCAAGGAACCTGTACCACAATATACTTCCTGTAAAAATGAACAACAAACTAATGTTCGTTCTGTGTCCTATCTGTGGCGAACAAATGGACCAAAGTGATTGCTATCACGAAAATAAAGAAAGAACTCTAGTTGGCACTTGGGTCATTGACGAAATATTGAAAGCATTCGCGAAGGGTTATGAAATGAAGCAGATTTACGAGATTTGGAAGTATGACATTTAACAGTTCAATAAAACTACAAAGAAAGAGGGGCTTTTTACTGAGATGATGAATAAATTCATAAAAATTAAGCAGCAAGCATCCGGGTGGCCCGTGCATTGTAACGCTAAAGAAGAACAAAATCGCTACATAGAACAGTTCATGAAACGAGAAGGTGTCAAATTAGAGTTTGCTGAGGCTAATGAAAATCCAGGGTTACGATCTCAAGCCAAGCTTTTCTTGGATTCGTTTTGGGAAAAGTTTGGTCAGTGGGAGAATCAATCTAAAACGAAAATTATCAACGATCCTGAAGAGTTTTTCAATATATTGTCAAATCCCGAATTATTCGTTAACGGTGTAATTACAATAAACGATGATACACTTATCATTAATTACGAGCAAAGGGGAGGAAGCCTACGATACTCTAACTACAGTAAATATAGCCATAGCATTCTATGTTACAACCTAAGCAGCTATCTTGAACAATTGGAGCAGAGAGTACTGTACTATGATACCGACTCTGTCATCTATATTTCAAGGGAACGTGAACCTGATGTACCTACAGGAAGTTTTCTTGGAGATATGACCGATTAATTAGAAAAGTATGGACCTAATAGTTACATAACAGAGTTCGTTTCTGGAGGTCCAAAAAACTATGCATATAAAGTTTGCTCCACAAAGAAACAAAGCGAGGAGGTCGTGTGTAGGGTGAAAGGAATTTCCCTGAATTACGCAACTAGTCAGCTGATACATTTTGACAGTATAAAGAACATGGTTCTTAATAAATCTGTACCTATTTATATTACTTCTGAAAATATTCGAAGAACAAAAGAGCTCGAAATCGTAACAAGGACAGAAACAAAAGTATATAAACCTAATTCCAACAAAAGAACATTTTTTTAATTACCACAGCTCTCTTCCTTACGGCTTTAAAAAACCTAAAGTCGAAAAGTCGTAATAAAAATAAATAATTTCTCGGCTAACCTGTTAACAATTTGTAAGACATCTCTTCTTTGTATTAGTGATAAATCAATTATTTTTTAAATTGTGTCATGTCAATTCTATATTAATTCCTGCATTTTATGTATATTTATGTTGATCTGATCTATGTATTGCTAATTATTTCATATTGTTATATTAGTATAATCAATAATTCTATTATACTACATATTTAAGAAAATCTATTTTGTTGTAAAATGCCTAATAATTATGCAGCAATAAAACCTATGTAAGATATAAATAATGTGTTTCATCAAAATTTTTTGTTTTTTTTTACAAGTGTGTTTTTTTAATCACTTTTACGTAAGCTGATGGATAACTCATTTGAGCTTGATGCCTGGGTCAAGTCCACGAGGTCCATATTCCAATCCTTGCAACTAGATGCCTACACCAATTACTATTTACTTATTAGAGCATACTATAAACAGCTTATATGCCAATCGATAGTTGTTTTATGTATGGGGAAACACGGATGTTTAAAATGGCATCCGTATGGGGGCACGGATAGCTCAGTAAAGGTGAAGGATTGCCTAAAAAGTAAGAATAGGGTTATAGGACCACGGGGGCCTCAACACTGAAGCACCATAAGGGTGACAACGCCGGAGTCTACGTCATGTGCCAAAGTGAGGTTATGAGGTGCGGGGAACCACGGTCATGCTAACAGAGAGAGATGGTTTTAAGTGAGGTTATGTTGGCCCACGGAGCATCAAGGAGACATACAGTTATGTTGTACAGGAGGGCGCTGCACTAGGCCTAAGGGAGCCCTGCATGAATACCACAGAGCCCTATTACGGGGTCACATCTTAAGCTCCATAACAAGGGAAAGATCCCACGGAGACTCTACACGAGTCCTACAGGAGACCAATTTCGAGAGTTGTGTCGGGGGCCCAATTCTAAGGGCGAAGCCCTACGGAGGGCCCCATTTTTGGGGGCGGATTCCCATCCCAACCGACCCCATACCTACTGATTTGAAATAATGAATTTTCACTTCATTACCGTGACGAATAAAAAAATTAGTGTGACGAATAAAAAAATTACTGTGACGAATAAAAAAATTACTGACGAATAAAAAAATTTTTTTGAAAAATATTCTGGACAATTAGAAGATTTAGTAGGTATTGTATGTGATTACAAGCGAGGGTACATTAATTTTACAGTTATAACTGTTAACATGACGTGTCTGGGAATCTTGTTCACATTTCTTTAATGAATTGCTTTAATAAAGTGAAGCTCACACATTTTACGGCACTTTGAAGGTGTAAATCCTTTTCTTAGAATAGCTGAATTTAATTTTTTACACAAGCTTTCGGAAAAGAAAACAGACGTACTTTCGGTCCATTCACATCATTTTCTTGACAACCCGATACACTGCGTATATAAGGCATGTCTACGACCTTCTACACTGACAATTTAATTAAAAAACTAATAATTATAGTGTGAAAACTCGGAAAAAAACAAATAATAAGCTAAGATGTATATATAACACGTATAAATAACTGCACTCTTGGTACCAAAAAAGATGCAACTGCGTGGTACTCTGGCGATAGATTCTCGATTGGTGGGCCTTGTCGTTGTAACGTAAGCTGGTAGGTTCAAATCAGCACTGTGGTCCTGTTTTTAAGTGGTTATGGCTAGGTATGTCTTCATTTCTTGTGTAGCCACTACGTAGGCATCATGGCAATTAAATGAAGAGTTGTCTCCAATATCCTCTTTAATGCTTGAAATGCAAATTAGAATAGAAGTAATCTGGGTGAGCAGCGCATTTTTATCACTTTTTCTTAATTATTTTCAATTTTTTTCTGCAAAACTTCTTCATTCAGTACTGGTAGTCCTGCCTTAAAATATTGCTTGGATTCCATGCTCCAATACTGAGATATGGCATAACCTAAATCCACCAGCCGCCATGGTATCAGACGATTCAAGAACTGTAGGGTAGTTGTTCCATTTGTGTTCTTGGTTTTTGTTACATGGAAAATAAAATAGGTGTTTGCATCTAAATTATGGCACTCAAATTCGGAATGTATATAATGAGACTCAGCAGTGATAAATATGAGCATTTTAACGTAACTTATCTTTTTGACTCCGTTCTCTAATAGAATTTTACACTTCGGTAAATCATTTTTTATGTAACTGCGCACAAATTCGTTAACAGTTGGATAATACTTTTTTTCAGTCAGGCAGAAATTCACAACCTTTTGTATAAAATTTACTTCATCCACTCCCGTATGAGAATTGCTTTAGAGTAATTTTTTATAAAAAGGATTTGTAAGACACTCATTTTATAGAGAATCAGGGGCGTGCGGTGAGTTTTGATACAGGGGAGGCAGTTTGTGATATAGGGCTATTAGTGCGAAGCCCCGAGCGAAGCGAGGCAAAATTTTTGTTAAGAAAAGGGGCATGGCTTCCGTATACTCATTTTAAAGCAAATGTCGAAAGGCGCAAAGTTATGATATCTAGAAAAAAAGTACACTTGTAGAACCGCCACTTCTCAATAAACATAAAACATAAAAACACCACAAAAATTAGACAACCCCCGACTCCCAAAGCCGAAGCTGCACGGGCGAGGGTTACACTTATGAAAAAAGCGCAGACAAACAATCATACCCACCGACATTGCCAGTGCCGGTGACGGGGATCAAACCCACAGCGAAATAGAGAGTTTGTTCAGTCACACTTGCCATCGTGCACTCTATAGACAACTATAAATTGAGCCGGCTAGTTAAGTAGTTAACATACCTACCTATTTACAATGTAGTTTAATCCGCCTCGCCTTTTTTGCGAAGTCGGAAATAACTTCGTCGTAAAAGTTTGAATTTTGAGACAATTCCTTCACAAAGTCACTTTCTATTGTCAACAGGGACAATTTTGAAAGCCGCTCTTCACTGGCTGAATTTCTTGAAAAAGTTTTTATTCTTTTTACGGTCGAAAAACTGCGTTCAACCGAAGCACTAGTTGCAGGTATCGTCATTATCATATTGTCCAAAATTTCGATAAAAATTCTTCGATATGAAGTTCTACGATCCACTGTAAATTCAGTTCGTATTTTTTTTCTTTGCGGCTCTAAATTGTCATTACTAGTTTTCTCCCAGAACTTTTCAAATTCATTTCTTTTGTTACAAATCAAATTTTTGAATTCTTCAATTTTCTTTACACAAAATCCAACGTCATTTGATTTAGTTTGCAAAATATTGAATAAATTGTCAGTAAATGGGAATATTTCAGAGAAAATATTTAACAAAAAATTAAAATCAAAGTCTCTTTTCAGTGAATCTAAGTAACCTCTGGATCCATTCAAAGTCTCAGTGTCCCAATCATCTTTGCCTTGTAAAATATTTTCAAATAAATCAATTAGAAGCTGTCGATATTCAGATACAGTTTGTACTAGCCTCCCATTGTAATTCCATCGTATTGGAGCAACTCTGGGTAGTCTCTTCTGTACTTCCAAATCTAAAGGTCGTGTCCGTTTTGATGATTTTGAAAAAAAAAAGCAGCCATTCCACTAATATTTCAAAAAAATACTTTGCACTCTTTAATACACGCTGCAGATTGAGCAAGAACTAAATTTAATCGATGCGCAAAACAATGTACAAATATTGCATTCTGAAAAGTCTCTTTTACTTTGGCCTGCAGGCCCCCCAATTCACCAGCCATTACAGCGGCCCCATCATAACTTTGGACGATAAGTTTAGCACCACACTGTAGATCATCGACTATCTGACCAACTACAGCATATAAAACTGCGGCCGTTTTTTGCGTTGTTACGTCTAAAAATCCTAAAAAAGCGCTCTTGGACTTTCCCATTTGGATTTATGTAGCGTACTACGATTGACAACTGACTAATTTTCGAAAAATCGGTTGTTTCATCTAACATAATTGCAACAAAAGGAGCTTTTTTTATTTCTTGCTTGATCTTTTCTAAAACAATATTGCTTATCGACTGAATCAAGTCATTTTGAATATGATTTGATGTACCGCGAAATACCGTGGAGTGTTCCAGATGGTTACTTAAAATTGTATCGTATTTTGCTAATAAATCAACTAAATTGATGAAATTGCCCCTATTAGCAACCCTCCGAGATTCAGTATGACCTCCAAAACTAAGTTCATTTTCGCCGAGAAAACAAACAATGTCAATTAGTTGTTTTAACACTTTTCGATTTTTTTTACAAGTTCATTATGCTTACGGTCACTTTCTTTCAACTGCTGATCTAATGAATGCTCAATTCGTGATTTTCCAAATGTTTATTCTTTTAGCACCGCTCGCAAATGAGTTTCACACTTACCATGCCTTTTTGTCACTTTGTGAATGTTATTTAAATCTGAAAAGCCATTTTTATTCCAAACACCATTTTCATTTGTGAAAAGTACACATGGTCAACAAAACAATTTACACAAATTTTCACAACCCGTTAACCATTGATTAGTATTGTACATTTCAATATTAAAGTACCTATAGAATGATTTAACTTTCGTTTTTAAAAGTTTTAAATCAGGTGTTGGTCTCCCGTTTATCTTGAAATGAATATGTTGAAAATCCCTTTTTCAACAAATTGCACACCACACAAACGCAAATAATATTTTCCACAGTGCTAGGACCAGCTTCTATATTGAATAAGCAATTCTAAAACTGCTTATACGCGCAGTAATGTTCAACGTTTTAAAAATCACTTGTCGCCGGACCACAGGTTTAGAAACACCAAAAACGTTTTTACAAATATAGCACAAAAGCTGAGAATAATACTAGGAAGATTAATATTAAGTATAATATTAAAATCGATATTAAAATCGAGATTAAAATCTATAAAACAAGACGCATTACTATGCTATACGGCTCGGATATCAAGATTAGGAAGTGGGGATGGGATGCATTTCAAGAAAATGCTTATATCGAAGTCGCGCGAGTTTGTGTTGGCTTGATTAATCGAGTGCGTCATCGTTACGGTTTTATCGTGCAACATTATCTCAGCTGTTGAAATGCAGGGCCGTGTCTATTGAAATTGGGTAAAAGTAAATTTTAATGGTTAATATATGTGATAAATAATAATTAGGTTTTAATTATATGTGTTTGTTTTTTAATAATCCCAAGGGAAGCACTGCTTCCCTTGCTTCCATGGACCGACCGCCCCTGAGAATATTTATATTCTACAAGTTTTGTATAAAAGCTTTTTGGCTACTACGCATTGTTTTTGCATTATCACGATGGTTGCTGTAAGTGATGCGTGTTTTGAAACGAAAACATGGTATTTTAATTTAGTTTCTGTTATAAAAAATCGATCGAGATGATAATACGTTGATTAATTTTACACCGGACAACATGTATGTGAAAGAATTTGGATGAATTTGAACTTTACGAGTCATTTAAATATACATAATTGAAAACATTACAATCATAATCATAGAAGATTATTCCAAAGTTTCCTGGTTTAAAAATATATAAAAACTGCATAGTCGTCTTCCGTTTGATGTATGCTATCAATTAATAAATAAATTAGCCTACCGAACACGATTAGTCGGTCAAGTCAGAAAAATAAGGGTTATATTATATGCAAGATACCAGATTTGTAACATAATCATCACTGAATATTTGCGGGTCTGGCAACGTTATACGTTATCTATCATAACAGAGCTGTTAACAATGCAAATATTTCACGTGATCATCCTCAAACACAAACATGCATATCTGGTTTAACACACATCAGCTCTAAAATTTACCAACAAATCAAATATAAAATTGTTTTCAGCTGATATTTTGATTTTTATTTGTTCGTTAAAAATTGGTAAACTTATTTTCTAATGTTTTCATATAAAACAATTTTATTTCAGTAACAATTGTAATCTTGATCCCATGTCGTTACTGAAAGGTTGTAAAAATTGATGTTCCTGTTATGAAGGATATGGAAATTTTTTATTTTATTCCATTGGGACTCGATAAGCAACGACTTTTGTTTTAGTTTTCTGTGGTGACAGGTAACAGAATAGTTTCATATTGAGAGAATGGCACTCTCGACGTCATCTTACAAATATTATGTTCAATTTGATTTTTTCTCGTAAAACATAATACATTGTTTGGACGTAAAGACGGCTTATTTCAAATTACATAAATGTATTGTGTGACATTTAAGTTGACACACCCAGTAGATATAAAGAATTTAAATGAAAATCTGGTAAAGACGGATGTCATAAAATTGATAAGTAGTGAAAGATAATAAGTTCTGAAACATTGAAGAATACACTATTGTTTTGGTACTAATTCAAAAACAAAATTAATCTTCTTTAATATTGAACCAGAGTAAAATTCTTAATTTTTAGTTTTATCGCATTTCAACAGCTTGGCTTCGAAAAATTTTTAACAATTAGGTGAGTTTGAAAGGGTTACAATCACAGGGTTACGAGATGCCGATATTTCTTTTCGGGGATTTGCGGATAGGCTTGGCCAAATGCTTCAACAGTGATGCGATGTTGGAATGCGCGGCATGAAGAACAGAGGCATTGACTTTGTAGAGATACCGAAGGTATTCCAAGAAAACTGAACGTAAAGACATCTGAAATGAAGTATTGCGGTTCCAAGGTAACGTTTCATTAGAGCCAGGTCTGTGGTAAACCAACAGTTTTCTACTACGGGTCAACGACTATCCGTCAGGTCCTTTTACAAGGAATTGGTTCCTTTGACCTTCAATCGTATCGCACCGTCTCGTTTTGCCAAAACTCAGGACACGTGGTTATTAGACTTGAATGGTGTTATGACATATGAATGAAGATGTCATCATTCTTCCATGACACTGAAGATCATCTCACTTTCCACAAATATAACATACAGAACATAATGGGCAGCCTGCTAGAGTGATTACCGGTTAAAATGATTTAAATACTATTGTATAATAGTAATACTTAATAACAGTAGTAATAATAACTATACATAAGTATAAATCCGAGAATCTGCAACACAATAACTATGGTGCAAATATTCCTTGGCAAGACTCTCACTTTCTACAAATATAGAGCAGCCTGTGGCAGAGCAGCTCCTGTAATATTGTACTGTATCAATTGTCTTCTAATACCTATATCTTAATACACTGAGAAGTACAAGTAGAAGTACAATATTACAAAAAACATGGAATTTTTCCTCTTTGTATTATCATCCTTATTCTCACTCTATGGGCCCCAGTAGTTGAATGTTTATGTATATGGAACTTTAATGTTCTCTTTCTGAGAGCATGGGCCCGATAATTTTTATATAGCGCTATGGTCCAATTTTGTAACTCAGACAGGAAAGCGCTTTTGAGCACATTAACCAAAGTCTTGGAATCATAAAATTTTTACTAAATTCAACAAGTCATTTGACAGTAATACCATATTAGACATCACCTTGTTTGTCCTTCATAGCCGCCTGACTGTCATTACATATGCAGATAGACTTGTTAATAAATTCCTAGTCAGATTTAGTCATTTACCTACTAACATGACATAAATTTCACTTACTCTGCACTTGGATATATATCCATATGCCATGTGGCATCGAAATACGAGCCTTTAGTTTGCAATTGTCTGTACCAGTACCAATTCCACCAGTTGTCTGGGTACTGTCTAGCTCGTCAATAGATGCTTTTCATATATTTTCCAGTTATTTCAATTAGAAAATAAAACTGTATATGGAGTTATTAATATGTATAACCAGAAGCATCAGATTCGATTGGCTAAGAAACTGATTATATATTAGCGAGGGTCCTTGCAATACTTTGTTTGCTACCTCTCTTTTGATATTCGATCTAAAGTCCAAAAGGATCCGGTCCCTATTTTTGTTATTTATATGTGATATTTTCCCACTATATATTTAACAAACAATTTTCGACATTTGACATTTGTTTCAGTCATGGTTAACAAAAATTCCTAATTTTCTATAGAATGTATCTTGACCTGTTTTTTTTAGTTATATATACTAAAACTAAATTTAAATAGTAATATTCCAATTATTATAAAAGCCACAATAGAGTTTATCAGTACTGATGTAACAAGAACCTTGATAATACATACATAACTAACTAAACAGTAATCCTAAATAAATAAGTAAATATCTGGAAGGCCTATTTGTAGTATTTCTGACACTGCCGTATTTAGATAAATCTATTTGGATATCTGTCTTCTTACATTATCCCTATGGATGGGGTAAATTTTCATAATTGATGATAAATTACCTGAGGATCCTTATGGGTCAAGGTGTACTCCTATTTATGCGACAGTGCATTTTCTTGCTGGCAAACTTTACATCTAATGGCTTATTCGTGAATTATGGATCGCAGTAAATTTTCTGAAAGGAATACTAATGGCCATCTAATACTACAATATTACATTTAGGGCCAGATAATGTAAACTATCCTCTGTAAAAGTTGTCCTTGTGTTAAGACCGCTTGGTTTATGAAAATGGATTCTCTCTTTCAAATTGCTGTGAAATATAAAAATAAAAATATATCTTTATGTCTGTACATACATAAAACATAAGGAAGAAAAAGGACATTGTCAATAATGGAAACATAAAAAGCCAAAAATACACTTCAAGAGCAAAATAATAATACGACTAAATACAGTATATTAACAAGGTATAATAACGCTGTAAGAACAACAAGCGAGTAAAAGTGAGAGCGAGGATTGTGATAAATAAAAACGATGATAGAATTGTTAAAAATTGCACTTTAAACTAATAAAGATTAAATTAGTATTAATATTTTGTATATTTTTTAATATTTTCGGAAATAGGTAAAAAAAAATTGAAATTAATTAAATCTCTCTTCTTAAAAATATGCCTATCTATATTAAAAAGAATACCAACATTTTCGAAAACGACAGTTCCTTTCATTCCATTCCTTATTTCGTTCTCTATCCCATTTTTGAATTCTTCCAGATTATCTAGTTAATTTTCTGGATTATGCATTTGAAATGGAAAAGAAATTGAAAGGGTTCAAATCAGGGAACCTAGCTGTTCTATCTATTTGGCTCCGTCTCATACTACTTGTCCATAAACAAAATTTGGTTCACAAAATTCGTAGTGTTATGCTACAATTTTTATCACTGCCCTACAAAATTCTAGGCGCTTTTCAAATTCATCCCCTGACAGTGATGAACATGATATGAAGTACCCTTATTTTACAAAGATGTTTTTTTTCCCTCTCAAGCAGAATTTTGGGTCATTACTTGCTTTTTCGAGGTATGTGAAAAGAATGGCTTGATGATCAAATAGGAACTCCCAGGACTGCGAGTCCTGTTTGGTTAACTTTTTTAATATTTGCTAACATTTCTCTTTGTACCACACTATCAATATTTCAATTAATTCTTTTTCCGTTAACTGATCTTTTTTTTGTTAATAAAAGGTGTCAATTAATTCTTATTGCAAACATTTGATTTATAGAAGGTTAGTTGAGAGGGCTCAGTAATTATCTTATCTAGCTGGTAACCGGACATAATTCGGGATCGCTCTCTGCATAATGTAAAATAATTTTAAGTTATAAAAATGATCCCCAAGAAGTGGTATGGATTCAATTACAGAATTAGAGAGGCTGTAACTGTGTAAACCAATAAATTTTTTTTTCCTCTAAAGAGATAATTGTGTGTGTATATTTTTTGGCATTTACATTTTTATAGGCTTTTACTAGGAAGAAAAAATGTTACTGATATATGATGATAATTAAAGTAAATATTTCAGAGCTCTATTGCTAAGAAAAACAAATTTAAATACTGTTTTTAAACAAAATTGCTAGTAAAATTACTGTTGATACTACTTATAGAAATCTGAATATGCAGCGATGTTAAAATTATTTTATATATCAACTTTTCCTAGATCTATTTAAGTATTCTAACCACCACTAGAAGATTGCTTCTGAGAGATAAGTCCGTGCGATTCGGGAAATAACGAATCGATTTTAGATTCAAAAAAAATATCGATTCGAATGGATTAATCGAATCGCGTATTGATTCACAAATGCAATCGAATCGCGAATCGATTCGTGAATCGATCGCATGGAACAATATCGATACGAATTGATATACATGGAACCAAATCGAATCAATTTAAGATTCGAATAATAATTTGGATCGTTTAGGTATTTATATTGATAATTTAATGTTTGATTCGTTGTCGAAAGGATGGAGTAATGGAGTTGAAACGTAGTTCATTCGCACTTCGGTTCAATTGTGTAACCACAACCAGATAAATAGTGAGACTTAAATATAAAAACAAATTGTTTTATAATATTACAACTTATCGTAGTTGCTTATTTACTTCCCTGTAAACTGTTACTTTACTGAATAGTAAATTGCGATAATGCCCCTTATATTTCTACTCGGTTATTGTTATCAGTGTCCCACACAGTGGCATGCAACACCTATGATTTCGAACCCAGAATGCCCTACTCATTACCTACTTAATTTTTGGTAGTTTAACATAGATATTTTTGTAAAAACCAAGGTAAACAGATACAAAGTCTTCAATAATAGGCAGAAATTTTACATCTTTATGGTGCATAGGTTTTAAAAATATCATCCTGTGTAAAGGGTACATTTACTAGACTAATTATTTAGATTCGACATTAATTTCGATGTACCGATTAGCTTGATTCGATTCGATATGTCGATTGGGTTCGATATGCCAATTCGATTCAATTTGATATGCCGATTTGAATCAATTGGTTGAATCAATTGGATATTTTGATTTAATTCGATATTCCAATTCGATTAGATGTTCCGATTTGATTCGATATTTCGATTCAATACTTGCAATTTGATATTCCGCTCGCAATAAGTGGCGCCTACAGATTAAAAAGTATTATTATAAATTAAATCGTAACATTTATGTATGTGCCCGGTACATTCTTAAAAATACGTTTTATCTTTGGTGCTCAAATATCAAGAAACATGAGAGATATTTATGAAGTGTGGGTAATCCTTCATAAATCAAATCTATATTCTACTTTTCACTCAGTATGGCTATTTATCAAACCGTCAAATATTTTATTACTACCTCTTAAACCAGAATAATAGCCGCTGTGTCAACTTGTCCCTGATATTTTTCATCGCAACCTCCAACTCCTAGGGATTGCAGTATTTTTTTGGCATTGCACTATTTTCGTCCATTCATTCAGAACTACATGTAGAACAAATGGCATTAATTAATTTTAATTGCCGACAAAAATTTAGATTAATGGAATATACCGGGTGTAACAGGATCATGGTACACCCCCTTTTCTCCTTTAGTTTTGAAGATAATTAATTGAAATTTGAGATATCTTATGTACATAATAAACGGCACTTTTTGACATACAAGTGATTTTTTTTCACTTCCGGTTCCGCCGGAAGTGACACTAACTTTCGATATTTTAAATAGAATAACCCGTATATTATTACATTTTTGAATTCTGCATAATTTTCTGAATCCAACGACACCAAATAAGTGACGTTTCAAACGTCAATATTTTTTATAATATAATTATTAGTTTTCCATTTAAGTGCGCCATGATGGTTCCGATTTATTCTAAATGACCCGTGTAATGCTAGAAAAATCGAAATCCCATAAGGTGGCTTTGGAATACAAAAAATGAACAAAAAACCTTACCACAGTTGTTCAAAATGCTGTCCATTACGTTAATGCACTTCTGAACTCGCGTAGCTGTTTCCCGAAGAACGTTCGCCAATTGCTGAGCCGTTATGTTATTAATTCCGCATCTTACTAGTAGCTCCAGACGGATTGTAACGGCGGTTGCGTAGACAATATTTTTTAAATAACCCCACACAAAGAAATCAAGGGGCGTTAAATCAGGTGACCTTGGAGGCCCCCTCACAGGACCATTCGTTGAAATTAAGTTTTCTCCGAATCTCTGTTGAAAGTAATCAATTACTATACTTGAATTATGGGGAGGAGCGCCATCTTGTTGGAAATACATTCTTTGTCGTAAATGGAAAGGTAATTCAGCTAAACTGTCCTCAATTTCATTTTGCAGAAATCCCAAGTATCTGACACTAGCCAGAGGTCCTTCAATGATTCTACTACCGATTATTCCAAGCCAAACATTGAAATCGAACCGCACTTGAAAGTTACCCTCCCGTAATAAATTTTGATTTTGTATTTTGTATTTTCTCGGTTAAATAATCTCAAATTAGACTCGTCCCAAAATAAAATCATTAACAAAAAATCATTGTTTGGCTGCACGTTATTCTGCAATATTCCATCCTACGTTCGTAATCATTTTCGTACAAGTGCTGGTGTAATTGGTATCTAAAAGATTTATATTGGTATTTGTGCAAAATTCGGCTTACTGTTTGGTGAATGATTTCCATTCAAACCCAACTTGTTTAAAGAAACAGTCTTCAACTTCTACTCGAGCCAAAACATTAATTTTCGTTCCTTCGTCAAGAACGAAATTTTCTTCGGGATCATTGAGGATCACTGAGTTATTTGAAGAAACCTCTTTTTTTAGGTTTATTTTTAAATGTTGTAATTATTGCTCAATAAAACGAAAATTGTTGCAATTAGCCATAGGGAAGTACTTACAAAAAATGTTCGTTTTTCATTTTTACATCACATCGTTGAAAAATATACAGAGTGTTCCATTTGAAAAAATTGAGAAAATTCTATTTAAAAAGTTCTTAATTGAATACTAATTTGTGGCCACCCTGTACATTTTTAGGACATGAAAATGATTCAAAAATATTAATTAGATGTCTCGTAACTGGTGTTCACATAAGTTTCTCTTAAAACCCATAATTGTGAGTGTGGTGATTTTTTTAATATCAACTGCAGGTGGCATTATTTCAACAAAAAAATTCATTACATCAAAGTGGTTGGGAGATAGCCAATAATAATATAGGAATAAATATAGTCTAAAAGGAGGCTTCAAAAAATGTACTTATACATAGCATTCCACTTAAAAAAAAGGCACTTGGTCCTGTAATTTCGTCTTGGCTCGCCCTGTATGTTCGAAAATAATTTCCTGTTATAGACTTTTTTATCTAGTTTACTTGCAATTTTTTAAAAAATTTCTAGCTATCGTAGAACTCGAAATATCGAGATCCGACGCACTATTGTCCCACCCTGTATATTATATTTTATAGTCATTTTCATTTTACAAAGCAATATTTATATGAAAAATATATGATGGTCGTTCTAAAAATATTGCATGTGGATACCCATTCATTTTCATTATTTGGTTCACAGAAGCATTATAAATGTGAATTGTATCCTAACTTTCCAACAGTTGTATTTTAAATTAAATTAATTAGAGAGTAACTCAAATGCCAAAAGCCTCATAAATTTAAATAAATAAATAAAAAACAAAACTCTTGACATTATTTGATTTAGAATGACTCCCCGTGAGTTTTTGCAAAGTAAGGGTGATGAGCGGTAAAGTTAAATAATATTGCTATCGTAAAACAGCAGGTGGAAAGTAGAGCTGTAGTTTCTCCGTCTCTCTTTTCTCCCTGCATCAGGAAAATGTGTAATTAAAGCTCCGAATCAAGTGTTTGCTTTATGTTAACTTGTGAAGCCGTGTGTGTTCATTTTCAACTGTATCTGGTTTTATGTTGTGGTAGTTTTTATATTTTATCTTGCTCGTTATTTTCAGCTAAAACTAATACAAGTTTTAAAGTCTTTACTATATTCCCACTTTCCAGTTATATGTATGTATTTTGAGCTGCGAAAAAATTTACCTAAAATTATTTAAAAATAATAATAATAATTTATAAAAAATATGACATATAGGTTAGATTAGATATCCTCATGAATGTCATTGTTGTTACCAAAGTTACAACCAATCCATTAATTTATGATGTCAAAATGAATATGACAAATGTTCATATTTTGAATAATGTAATTAAAATGTTTTTAAATAATATGGTTGTGTTTACCAACCCCCTGAGGAATTCCGAAAGTCTAGGGGTTTTCGTTTCTGTGTTATAACTGAAGGGAATCATTTCTGAAATGTATTTTTTTTTCTATTGGTGAGTCAATATTATTTAATCCAACGTAATCTTGCTTCTAAATTAAGCAGTTGTTTTAATAGTTTCTGCGATCAAATATGTGTCGTGTTTGATTTATTATCTACCTAAAACCTTTATACTAGCGCATTTAGATAGGAATGACAGGTTAAAATATTTCTTATTGTTATTATATTACTATTCGACGACAGAAAAAAAAACTAGAATTCTGAATGAGGGTAAATAGAATATGGTTTTAAATTCACTATTTTCATTGGTAGTGCCTCAACCTCTAGATGGGGCTGAAATGTACCCCCAAAATTTCAAATAGCAAGAGGGATCAAGTGATGGTCAAGATTACTTATACAAAAAATGTTAAAAATTTCACCCACCAACTCTCATACAATGATCTGTGAGGACATTTTACAATCAAAGATATCCTGGTCACTCGTTGTAAGAAGAGTCCCTATTGATGGCCTGCGAGATCACCAGACTTATCTTCCTTAGATTTCTTTTTATGGGATCATTTAAAGAGTAAAATGTACACAACACAATCCAATTCTTTAGAACAGATACAGCAAAGTATCATGCACGAATGCCGTCAAATTATTTCAGAAATGCTTTGCAGGATGTTTGACAACATTGTGAACAAAGTTTTTATTATTATGTGAAAGTTGGTGAAGATATTTCAAACTGTTAATCAACTGACACGTAACCCTGTATACTGGTCTTGACATCGCGCTAAAAGTATACACGTAAATGTTGCCTCCTCTAGTTCGCTACGTTGAATAAAAAATATGTTTGCATATTGACGAAACACAAATAATTACTATAATTGTGAAATCCACAAAATCTGCTGAAATGCAAATCATGCAATTTCATCGTTTTAACCCACATGTAAAACTGACAGTTTTGTAAATCAAATATGATTTAAAAACCCTCTTCTGCCTTTTGCGACAGGGCAGAACGCAATCAAATTTAATTCGTAATAAAATAAATCATTTTATCAATGTTTTTATAAAGCATCGCTTTTAATTTGCGTTTTTATACGTATGTTTGTTTTTCATATTTACTTGAAAACATTCCTGAAAAATTTGCTGAATAAAACACGAATGGTGCCAGTGAAATTAAAAACTGTAGTTATGCCGTATAAAATATGGTTATGGAGAGGAGAAACATCGTGAATGGCCTAGAGTATGCTTGCAGAGGGGCAGTTGTTTTCAATGAAAATAAATTTGTTTTCATTTTAGCAGGGTATTAAAAAATAAAATATTGTACCAGGCTCTTCTTATTATTAACTTTTTAGAATAAATTAAGGACAATTGTAATATGTAATACAGAACTATGTAGTTGCTAATAACACCAAAATACCGAATACTATCCTCCTCACGCTTAACGATTGAATAATTGTAACATGCTGAAATTGAAAAGTGCAAAAAGTTAACTTATTATAATATATTATATATTATACGTTATATCTCGATTGGTTCAAAAGTTCGAAGGAAAACACACTACTGACTCACCCTGTGTGTGCAAATAATTTAATAATACTGTTACGCCACTGGACTATGTAGACTGGTTAGATGAGACTGGAATTGTACGCGAACGGCCGGGAACATTATGGAATGCTCTAGACCGTGTGAATGGATGAATAAATAAGACGCATGATGGGCCGAGTCTCAGTCTTAAGTTGAACGTGAACGAGTAAAGAGGAAATAAGAAAGAGACTTATAGTAAGTAGTAAGTAAGTGTTACTTGGACTTTCAATCAACGAATCTACGAGTATAGATGTTTGTGTGGATAGCAAACACGTAACAATACTTTACGGAATACTAAAAGAGACTAACTTTGAACTTATTAAAATATTTACCAAAGCTTTGTATCATATTGGATAAAATATTTTAAAAATCCCACTTAAGTATTCCTTGTACCTATAAATACTTAAGCTGGCTTATCAAAGTTTTTAGTGGCTTTGAAAAATTAGTTAAAGAGAAACAAAAAGAACAAGCAAGATAGGCGCTTGTAGTAGGTGCTTATTAACAACTCTCAAAGAAAGTTTCAGAAAACTCATTTTCATATTGGTTAATTACTGTATTGAAATTTATTTGAAACTGTTTCTTTTTGTTCTCGTGCATTTCTCACAGATTATGATATTGTTCGAAGAAAATAAGGAAATTCTTGTTTAAGATATTACTCTCTAGTTTTAGATTAATTAATTAATAAAAGTAATTAGTGGACCAAAGAACTGTGACGAATTATGAATTTATGACTTTTGGACACCTCTACGGTAGGTGCTTAAGAAACAGAAAAATATGTCGTTATTCAAATAGGCCGTGAGAACTAGATAAATTTCCATGATAAACATTTTAGATTAAATCGATCATATTGTTACGTGCTTGCTATCAACAGAAACATCCCACACCGTGGATTCGTTGATTGAGAGTCTAGGTAACACTTTTAGAACATTACTAAATATTCCCGGCCCTTTTCATATAATTCTAGTCCCACTTATCCAGTCTAGAGAGGTCAGTGGCGCAACACTCATATCTCAAACCTGGAACCCTCCTGAATTTGCCTTAGATCATAACGAGCCTTCATGCGGTTACTTGCTACGGCAATCCGGTCTCGTACAAGCTCATAAATGTTCTTCAACCTTTCACCAATTTTATCGGCTTAGTCATTTACGGAATGTCGTTCCTCATCTGGTGTACCAAACACCAAGTTACATGGCAGTCTAAACTCACGTCCAAATATCACGCAAGCCGGTATCTGATTTGTTGTTTCGTGAATGGGGCCCCGTATGCCATAAGGAAGAGAGGCTAGATTATCTACCTGAGCTTGGATGACAGTGGCCGTTTCTTGGTTTGGTATGGCATAAGTTTCAGGCTACTTACTAAAATAGTTCATAGCAACCAAGTTATATATATTTTTCCATCATCCGTTATGGGGAATGGACCAGCCAAGTTGATCGCAATTCTCTCTATAGGAACTTCGATATTATGTTTCATTGGGCCCTTGTTTCTTGTCTGTGGCTCCTTATTTGCTGCATAAACTACACATTTGTCGCACCACCCTCAAATCTTGGCGACTGTTCGCCCAATAGAATCGTTCGCGTTCTTTTGTCAAAGTTTTGTCGACGCCAAAATGTCCGCCAGGCGTTCCATTATAAACTTCCTGAAGTATTTTGTTATGCGCCATCTGGGGATAACAATCGCAAAGTAACTTCTTTCCTATCTGGGATTTCCCAAGCTGTTTTTAAAAGTCCATCATCTACTTTTAAAGGAGTCCCATTGTACCCACAAAGCCTTCAGCCCTACCGCCTTATCTGAAATATCCTTCCCTTCAGGTCGAGTTCTTATTTCTTTCCATTCCAGAAGAGGATCAATTTACTTATCGTTTAACTGTTCTTCTCTTAATGTCTCTCTAGTCCAGTCATTTGGAACATCAATTTTAACGGTATTCATGTTGTTTTTCAACCCTCTGACGGTGCTTGCAGCCTTCCTGGCTGGATCTTCTGGAAAGGGCATCTCCATTTCTATGGGACTTCCCAGGACGATGTTCGATTTTAAAATCATACTTCTGCAGTTCTTGTATCCAGCGAGCTAGTAGACGTTCTGGGGTCTTTAATTGCAATACAATTTTTTCAATGCAGAATGGTCGGTGTAAACTTTAAAATGTTGTCCATATAGGTACTTGTGAAAATAATCTATAGATTTGACAATGGCCAATAATAGTTCCTTCCTTGTCACACAATAGTTACGTTCTGACTTGATTAGCACCTTGCTTAAGTACTCAATTATTGTCTTCTGTCCTTTTTGAATTTGGAAAAGAACACACCGATGTCCAGTTTACTGAACCTTCTCTTCTGTAAACCGATGTAGTGGCTTCGCAATATCAGCAAATCGTTCCACAAATCGTCTGTACTAAGTGAATAAGCCAAGGAAGCCTCGTACTTTGTGAACATTTGATGACCTCGGCTAATCTCGTACTGCGGAAATCTTGTCTGGGTGCATTCTTATCTCCTTCAAAGACACGACATGTCCAAGTAATTTGACCTCTTTCTGGAACATCAGGCACTTTTTGGGATTTAACTTCAAATGTGCATTTTTAAATCTTCCTATTACTTCTTGAATATTCTTTAAATGCTCGTTAAAGTCCCTTCCTATAACCATCACATCACCAAGATAAACTAGGCATGTCTTCTAGGTTAGTTCTCGTAGTACTAGTTCCATCAGTCTTTCAAAAGTCGCCGGCGCATTGCACAGTGAATTGGTAAAGGTCACTTCCTGTCGAAAAATCTGCCTTGTCTTTGTCATCTGGCTGAATTTCTACTTGCCGATATCCTCTTCAAAGAGCCAGAATGGAAAATCACTGTGATCGGGCAGCGTACTTAATATATCATCAATTTGGGGCAATTGATAGCTGTCTTTTCTTGTGACCTCATTCAGCTTCCTATAGTCGACACAGAATCTTAAAGTTCCATCCTTCTTAGCAGCTGATCTAACAAAAACTTCAGATACGTTTACTACAGAGGACAGTAGCTAACCTAATTTGTTATTAAAATAACTATTTTTTCAATTAAAATTTAAGAATTCAATCATATGTAAAAAAAGACGTCTGAAATCACGATTTCTTTAAAAAAATCTCATTTCACAAAAAAGAAATTAACTTATTTAGAATTTACCGTGATTATTTGCAAATGATCAAAAGTTGCAACTATTAATATAAACACCGGATTATGTGAAAAATTAGAAATCAATTTTTGTTCATATACACATATGTCTCTTGGCTTAGACGTGCTTATCGATGCACATTAAATAAATTACTAGTCACAAAGAACACTAACTAATAATATCACATGAAAACACGAGCGTAAATTCTTAAACTACCTATTTCACCAAATGGCACATTCACATTAACATTACTTATTATCTCCGCATATATGGTGTATTGTTGTTTTACTCGCACACAGCTCCACCAAAATGTAGTTCTACATTAAGTAGGTACTAATCATAAGTAATAAGTATAATATTAAAATCTAATAGAATTATTATATATGTGGTTTTGAAAAGTAGTGTATGTGTATATAAAGTTTGGCGTAGGTAAAAAAAATATGAAATCTTCATTCAGATTATTATTATGGCATAGTTCTATCATTCTATTTTGACCAATTGTTATTTTATTACGCTAAAGAATTTATTTATAAATTTAGTGTTCATGTATTTAAAGATACAGAAATAGTTTATTGCAAAATTCGTACGGCTTTATTTCACATAATATAAAACAACAAAATAAGGCAAGTATTCTATATTGGTTAAAGTTTACAGGCGATCAGAATGTGTTGATCTTGAGACTTTACAAACAAGTAACGAAATACGTTTATATTCTACTGCAGTTTCCTGGATTAGATTCCCGCAGCTACGATAGGGATCTTTTTAGCAGTATAGTTAACCAAATGAGTAAACTACTAATGTTACTCAATAACTGCTGAATACTGGACTGGACCAGACAGTTTTCACAAATTTTCTTAGACGCCCATTTTATTTGCAATAAAATATCAAGAGACCCTTTTTTAGAATTATGTTATACTCTTCCAGGTTTCGGGCCTATAAGTGAATAGCTTCAAAGTAGCATTTACAAGTAACCGTTATTATTAAAACAAACACAGACCCTCGAATGTTCACCTAAACTTGTTACAGAATGTGTATAAAAATAATATTATTTTAAAACGTTTACCACCCGAGAAAGTCACTACGCGCCATCTCTGACGTCATGCACACAGCGTGATTAACGAGTTTCTTTCAGGGAGAATAGGGCCACGAGGTTATTTTGCTCTGTGTTGTATATTGTAATCGTAATTTTGCAACATTTCTACGGAAGCTTTTATAAATTAAGTTTGCACAAGTTGTCAACAATGTAATTAAATTAATAAGATGCACACAGTCGCTGTTCCATTGTGGATATACAGTATATTTATTTTACACAGTTAGGTAGTAGGCTCTCTTTTTCTTCCGCCGCAATCCGCACTCTGCAGATTCGCGTGAATTGTCAACATGGAATTTCCTAACCTGCCAATAATAATATTACTTGAACGTATTATATACGATTAAATTAATACTTCTTACAATGCAAATAATATTATACAATCGCAACAAAACCTTGTCTTTACAAATAGATTTACAAATTAACTTTTTATGAAGAAATATGCTATGAAGTGTTCTCTTTAACTTAGGATATCGATCTTTGATATAAAACAGTTTTTCAGAAGTAGATTATGTAAAAATATTACCAGAAATTCGTATCACTAGGTTTTTGCACCCTGGCCACTCAACGGGTACATTTTAATGATATTACAATAAAATGTTTTGTTTAAATAGTTTTAGTGATAGACCAGTCCCAGTTTTTAGTCTACCATGTGGCCCGCTGCTAATTTTACAAAATCTGTACACCTTGCATGCTAACTTGCTATAATTGAGTTAAAATCATAGAATTTACCTAGGTCTTAATGTTTTTATTCAGTTTTTGGTTTTCATATATTGATGCATATTTAAATTTTAGGTTTTAGTACACTGAAAAACCGACAAAAACGTTTCAAAAAATTTTTTTAAGGTACAACCACATGGGACCTTCACAGAATAATAGATTAGGCCCTTGGCCATCTAAAATGGCAAATTACAACATTTTTTGGGAGGTCCAACTTTTTTTATTATGAAAAATGTCATAAATCTGTCAAAATTAATTTTTCGTACTTTTTCACAATCCCTCACGATATCTCCGGAACCAATTGAGATAATCAAGTTTTTTTTTTTTAGTCGATAAAGGAAACGTGAGCGGAGGTGACTGAATTAATTTAGTCTTTATGGAAAACCTAGTTTTTTATAAAATTAGGTAATACTTTAACATTTATTTTTCTTGCAGTATTTTTTTCAGTAAGCGAAAAACTTTTTTGTTTTAAGGAATTTTGCCACAGTATATGCATACGGAATAAAATTAACACATCAAGGAAGTTTTTAAAAAAAAACAAAATACTCTACGACTTGTACGTTTCAAGTTATTGTTATTTGAAATTAAGTTTCTGCGGGCAGGATATCTCCCCCGGTTCTACTGTGCTTTAATCAGTGTGCTATGCGTGTTGTGGGTGCATACTATTAAGTATTATTTTTGAAATATCTTTAATATAAATTTTATTTTCATAAGCACTTAGGTTTTACTTATCATTATTTACATTGCACATTATTTAAAATCCATTATATTTATACATTAAAACCTAAAATTGAATTAAAAAAAATACGAAATAATTATTTATTTTAAAAGATAAATTTAAAACTTGTTATAAAAATATTTTAAAAATCGTCAACGTCGGAATCTAAAAAATATCTAGACAGTTCTTTGGTTGCAGCAGTTTGCATATTTGCACTCACTGCAGCATTTCAAACCTTGAGCAAAACAGGTACATCTGTTGTTACAGACCCTGTCGGAACATCTTATTGACAAACTTTGCCTTACAATATCGGGCACAGATTTTTTACTAGAAAAAGTTGCCTTCCAAACATTTTCTTCAAATGTCCAACCGTATCGAGTTGGATCTTCCATCTGCATGTATTGTATATGGCTATTGTACTAAATTTTTAATTGATACAGACACCTGGCTCCGTGGTCTAGAGGTAATGTACTTGCCTCAAAACTTCGGGGTCCCGGGTTCGATTTTGTTTGTACAATGCCGAGTGTGGCATTCTAATTAAGTTTTTTGTGATGTATTTTAATATGCAATAAATGTTTTAAATTGGAATTGGAATTGGTTCGATTCCCGGTCGAGGAACTGGGATTTTTCTGTGAGAGAGATTAATCGTAGTATACTCGGACATTGGGTGTGTGTCCATTGTCTCTAAATCTGTAGCCCTCTCCCACACAAGGTCATTCCAGACCTTCAGGGATAAAGAGGGTTGTAATTTCATGTGGTGTTATTATTATATTATTATACCAAAAAAGAAAATAATTACATGTAGGTGTTTTGTTTCTTTTTTAATAGGTATGGGCGATCTAGAAAAATAATTATTACCTTTTTAAATGTTGTCTAAAAGCATGGTCAGTAGGACGCAGCTCAGAAGCTGGCCGATTTGTACTTGTTGTTAAGTCCCATCTCATTCAGGGATTTCATATTTTTGTTTTTATTCTTATATAAATAAAGCGTATATTTTACCCCTAATTCCATCGCTTTATCCTCTGACAGAAAAGGAAGGTTTTCTAAATCTTTTAAATTATTTAAATTTTTATATAAAACATAGAATGCCGTTTTCTTCCCTATTTTATACATGGCATTAGTTGTGTCACAACCAGTTAGGCAATGAATCGTTAATACTTTCTTGCAAATTTCCTCTCCTAAATTTGCCACAATATTGTTAATTGACAAAAATTGTATATTCTTACTATGTCCTAATTGTATAAATATATTCCTTTGGGACATATCTGGTGTTTCACAGTAATAATGTAAAAGCAAAATCAGGACATCAGTATCAACAGATTTTACCAGAATTGTATTATCTGATTTTAATTCTGATAACATAAAATAAACATTCCATTGTTAAGCATTAAATAATATGTAAAAACTCAATAAAAATAATACTCATTCGCATTCACATTACACAAAGAAAAGCTTGTTTCTAAATGACAATATATTATGTATAATATAAGATTACTTGTATTCAATAATCTACACTGTACACACTTGAGTGGCGCCGCAGTGAGGCGCATCTAGGATCGAAAAACTCGTAACTTTAAAAAACAAAATCTCGAAAACTATAAGTCGTAGAGAACTGAATTTTTTTTAAAAAAAAACTTCCTTGAAGTGTAAGCTTTATTTCATACACATATGGTATGACAAAATTCCTTAAAATAAAAAAAGTTTTTCGCTTACCGAAAAAAATGCAGCAAGGAAGGTAAACGTTCCAGTTTCACCTAGTTTTACAAAAAAAATTAAATTTTCCATAAAAACGAAATTAAAGCAGTGACCTTCGCCCACATTTCCTTTATCAATTAAAAAAAAATATCTACAATTATCTCGATTGGTTCCGGAGATATCATGAGGGATGTGTGAAAAAGTAAGAAAAAATTAATTTTGACAAATTTATGACATTCTTCGTAATAAAAAAAGTTTGACCTCCAAAAAAATGTTGTAATTGGCCATTACAGATGGCCAAGGACCTAGGCTATCATGCTGTGAAGGTCCCAAGTGGTTGTACCTTAAAAAATTTTTTTTCAAGAAGGGAAGCTACTTTTTCCTCGTTTTACGGTGCACTATTTTGCATGTACTTTCGTACATTTAACAAATTTTTACGTTCCTATTCCTAGTGTTATTTTATTCGACATCATATTTTTGATTTCCTCCACTATGTTACCGGTTTCCCTATGTAAATTTTATAAAAATATGGCATAAATCATTGTGGTTTATTAATAGTGAATTTTTTTCAAACATTTTATTAAGGAAAACCACATTTCCTCAATTATTTTATATTTTAGTAATTATTAATATTATTTGTATGGGTCATATTCAGAATGGAACATAGCAAAATACGTCTTCATATAGCTTCTAGTTCTTTATTACCAGTATGAAATTAACCAATTAAATTAACTACTCTGTGTCCATCCATCTGCACTATTAATACATTTTGTTAAGAACTTACAATACCCACATAATGTGATCGATCAGAAGCATGCTATTGATAATAGGTTTAGGACATTGTTGGTTCCCCAGCGCTTCATAAATTAAAATTGTTTTTTCTCGTTTTTGTCATAACCAACTCATTCAAAAGAATAACAAAGAAGCTGTTAATCCCCCCATAACGAATTTTTTTTGTTCTATCCTTTCATGAAAATATGAAATATCCTTAACTTTCTCTCACAGTAGATTTAATAAATATGCCTATTTTGTTGACATTTTGTAAAACATTTGGTAAGATATGGATCAACGTGCCGCCATTATAAACTCTTATGAGTGCGAAAACCATATTTGGACATTGTGAATTTCTCGTTACGAAGAGTTGGGAAACTTGAGTGACCGTGCAAAAAGCAGATGACCGCGAACCAAGACGATCGATGAGCAAAATGGCTATGAATTAGGAATAAGCAGAGAGAGTATTGGGACTATTGTTAGAAAGAAGCTTAAAATAAAGTGCTATTATCAAAGTCAGCGACTAACGGGGTAGCAAATTAGAGGAGATTGCGTCAGTGCGCTGTTGGCAATTGGCACAGTTCGGTCTGCTTTATAGTTAGAAAGTTTTTACTATAGGTGAAACGTGTACTAAATAAACTTCTTGGATAATTTCTCTACTACCATAGAAGATGTTAGTGATAAAGCTAGGTAGACATGCCTTTAACTTATCTTTCGTGGCCTGGGTAAGAATTGCTGCAGATGGAAAAACATCTTTGGTGTGTATCGACCAGGCAATTAGGATAACTGCAGAAAAGTATCATAGGAACGTGTTGGAGGCCGTGGTAGAACAATGGGCACATCGACATCTTCGAAACCGTCGATGAACCTTCCACAAAGATAATGCAAAGCCCCATAGAGCGAATGCAACTATTGCTTGGATTCGGGAAGACTTCATTTCATCTTAAGATTGGCCTTTATTTTTGCCAGATTTAAATCCAATGGATAGCACTGTATGAGCTATTCTAGAGGTAGTGGCTTGTGCCAAACATCATGAAGACGTTGAGGAACTAAAGTGTTCCTTAAAGGCCACATGGGTTGCTATTCCTGAAGAAGTGTTGTATTCTATAGTAGATAATTTTAAGAAAAGACTGCGGACCTGTATTAGTGAATGTCCCTTGAGAATATCCCTGAAAACAAATATATGTAATATACTTCACAAACTATTAAAGCAATGTCCTTCATTTTAAATCTTACCTCCATTTTGCCCTGATTCTAATGCCTCTGAATTAAAAAAGTTGCAGCAAAATTGGTTATTAGTGGAAGCGATGTAATAAACAATATTTTACATAAAAGAGAATCGTGCCATATACTTCAAAAAGAAACACGACGCAGTTACGGACACCAGTGTTTCGGAATTATTATTCCTCATGAGCGCAGCGCAGCTTAAGAAATTGGATAGATATATGGCACGATTCTGTTTCGTTTGATTATTGAGCCCTGCGAATTCAATATTTTAAACCTAGAAAATTTCATTTCGGTATTTGTTTTGGTAGTTGAGAGTAAAGTTCACTATATTCAATAGGGAAACCATTTTACCTATTATTTTGTTCGTTAGTTTTCCTCAATTGGTTTTAAGGATGTTACCACGAGGTTATTTATTTGTTGTTTATTAACACGGTAAAGGGTTAAAAAAATTATTGCAAGAAAGGAAATTAAATTTGTAGAACTGAAGTTAAAATCCTTTGAATTAAAGCCACAGAGTAAATTACAAGGATTAATTGTGTATAAAGTTATACTAACATGTATATATAGTAACCCCTAATTAGTAAAAGCTAAATTACATGCAAAATACGCTCGACAGTGAAGTGAGATAATCTCTGTAGGTGGAAATTAGAAATGGTGTCTCATTTCACATGTGTCATCTATTAAAACCAGCTACAACTTGACAATTATTCCGCAACAAACCTTAATGAATTAAGACTATGCAGAAGCTTCATAAGACGATTCAAGGTTTATTATCTGCTAAGGATATTCTCAGTTCTATTATTCAATGTACTATAAAATGAATTTTATGTGTGATATATTGTAAACTAAATTATAGCATATAAGTACGATAATATGAAGGGTTAATATACATAACGAATTGATTTAATTCGAACGGCTGTGAACAGGAAAGCAAATGATATCCGTGTAGATTTCTTATAATATGAAGGACTAAAGTGCGTCGTCGCTATACGCGATACATAGGCATTATCGTGCATTACCAATCACGTCAATCTATATGTTCCTAAAGTGGTTGGTTTGATTCATTTAAGGCAATTGAATAATAACTGTACAACTTATATTAAAGTAGAAACTAATACTGATTTAACCTAAATGCCATGGGCGTCGGCATGCAAGAAACACGTGATTTGCGTTCAATTAAACCACATATACATTTTTATTTCTTTCCCTAAGTTTGTAAAGCAAAAAAGTATTTGACAATATTTAACAACCACGTTTTTCATATAGATTTTCCAGTTAACAATTATAGTTTTAAAATTCTCTATAAGATATCCTCAATGCTTATTTCTAAGACTACTTATAAACGTAAACAGTCGGAAAGAATTTCATAAAATTGATTTAAAACCCTTATAAGAGTAGAGGGGCTACCTAGGAAAGAGCCTAAGTGCCTCGTTTTAAAACTATTATTAAAAAATTTATTAAAAGTTTTAATAAATTGTCCAGATCTTTACTCGTAGAGTATGTAAAGAGTATTATAATAAAATTAGTGCCATATTAAAACTTAACAGGTACACCCAAATGATTTGAGCGGACGTTTTGTACTTGAATGAAGTAAACATAAATCAAGAGCTACGCTCACTTGATCCACGCACGATATTGTATATGGGCTTCATGCATACTTATAAAATGAACATATAGCGACAACTGAGAACGATTCAGCTTATAGATCGACTACTTATAATTAGAGCTGGCAGAAATGTGCGCCGGGACATAGGCGTACGCATCATAATAAGCGTAATAAAAAAAATAACTAACAATAAAAGCAATAAACTGTTATAATTTATGACAATGTATGCACAACTTGCCCTCTTAACTAGCTTAATGAACTAGCTTGGTAATCAAAAATTGGAGAAGATGAGTAAAAACTTTGCAGCATCAGGCATTTTTCTATGGTTGTCTCCGTGAGTGTTGTTCACTGTGGTGAAATAATATGCTTATATTTTGAGAACGGTTATTCGACATCTATTGATGTAATACAGGCATACTTGAAATAGTCTTTAAACGCACTTAACAGATCTGGAGATGCGCCATAAGTATCATCAAAATTTTTTCTTAATCTGGTAAATAATTTCTACATTTTACCTGCGTGGAATTTCGAAAATTGTATCATACTCTTTGGGTACCGCTGAGAATTGAATATAATAACATTATTTATGACTTTAACTCTTTATGACAAAACTCTAATAAATAATTGGTTTTATTATGTTCGACCTAACACTCGGTGATCTCAAAGCATTTTAGATTTATAACCAGGCATTAACAACTACCCCAATGTAATTTCATGAAGCAATTATAAAATCACACGCCCTAAATTTTCCTTAGCACTCAAGTTCATAACTTGGACTTAACAGCTATAACGTTTTATTGAAGGCTTGACAAATGCCTTGATAAGTCAGTCATAAGCCAATAAAGACTAAAAGAAAACTCTGATTGATATAACTTCTTGAAGACTTTTTTAAAACTTCCTTTAAGACAAAACTATCTTTAAGTGCACCTGGCATATAGTAAATCTGGCGTAAATCACTAGTTTATTAGCTAGCCACTATAAAGCAGTGATAAAACCCAAATAAGTCTAAAAGGTATTTAAATTGTTACTTGGGTTAGACAGATATACTACACGGTCAAATGGGCCGGTTGAAGCAGGCATTGAAAGACAGCGATATGTTCTGATTTTTAATACATTTTTTGTAACGTTTTAGAGTAAAATTATTTGAGATTTTATGCTACCAAAATTGCTGCGTTTTTAGGTTTGTTATTTCAATACTAAAGATTTAGTGTAGCGAGGATAGCCGTTTCAAATTTTTTTGAGTTTGCTTTTTTCTATATAGTATGTCACAATGTAGTGTAAATAAAAAATGCGGTAACTGATTTTGTTTTTGTTTATAAAGATTATCTTAATTTTATTAACAAGGGTCAATATTCACATTTATATTTTAGAAACTATTTTTATTATTTGTTTTTTTAATGAAAATTTTTATAAAAATATGTATATTATTTTTGCCGCTCAATGGAAAACATTCTAATGGCGTCCATGATAAATGTGTCTTCAACAATAACAGTAGTTATCATAAAAACTTTTAAGAATTAAATGAACTATTTTATTTTGAAAAAACGAATAGTGAATAACAAAAGTTATGCCCACATAATTACAGACCTGTTATATGTTCAAAAATCAGATAACCACTTATTAGCTAAATTGGTTATGAATCATATGATGAAAAAATAAAAATTGCGTAAATGCAATAGATAAAATGGTTCAAAAGCAAAGAAAGGATTAAAAAGGTACAAGTAGGAATACATAATAAAACAGAAATAGATACAGATATGATCAATATTAAAGCCAGCCCAATAGAAATAAAAAAATCGCATGTTGTGAGAGAAATTTTGTAGGTTGTGACATACAGAACGAAAAGTTCATAAGAAACAATCATGACTCTTACGAGTAATTCATGAAAAAAGAAAAGATACTGAAACTGCTTGGTTTTGGGTAATTAATTTTAACTTTAATTTCACTCCAATATATCATTATTTATTGTGTGTGAATTATCCAAGGCCCTCAACTGTGTATCTCATGCAATACTATTAGCTAATGAGCTATAAGAGGTATCGCATCAACTCTTACTTATCTGAGCTTCATCAATCTGTTCACTTACTTACGTATATCATCTGACTTTTATCTAATTCAGTATAGTGTACTTCAAAGGTCTGTTCTGGGACCTCTGTTTATTTGTTTGTTTATGTAAACGACGTATTTTTCTACATGAATCTCGTTAAATTTACTTTTTATGAATCCAGTGTTAACAAAGAAATTTTAAAAGTAATATGTCTAGTGCTGATAATAAATTAAATAATGCTCTAATGTCTCAGCCGATATAAAATTATGTGTTTGCCTACTATTCTTTACTACTCGCTATTCACAAAAGTTCTAGTAATTACAAGTCTCTGTCTCTCAAGTACAACATATGCAATAGCAATATTTTTTTCTTGCCTATGCATCATAGACTTACAACTTTTAATAATAATAACACGTCTTTATTGTATAAAAATTGTTGTACAATTTTTGTTACAAGTCTAGCCTATGGCTACTCAACTTAATCTAACAATTTAAATATACAACATAAAAAGTAAAAATTAAAGGAAAGTACAATTTTAGAAAGCAGAAAATGTTTTGCCTAATCAACAAAAAAAAATTACATTCGCATGCTATGAGCATCCATGGAATATTTCGTAGTACCTATATCTGCTTACATATTAATTGTACAAACAATTTTTTTTTTATATTATATTGAATTATAAATTAATGACTGACATATCACAGGAGATTATTGAAGTGAAAAATAGCGTAACTTAATTTTTTTTCCAGAAATTGTTTACAGGGAGAGAATTTAGCTGAGGTGTTATATCATTGTAAGCAGTTACAGAATTATAAGAAAATGATCTTTGAAACATGGCTGAATGATATCTTGGTAGTGAGAGGCAATCAATAAATCTTAGATTTGCATTATGAATATCGCGCCTAAAAACTAGCTTTTGTTGGAGATAAGGGGGGAGAATCAGCTATTAAGATATTCTGAACAAACACGGACAAGTGATACTTGTACAAGTTTTTAACTCGAAGCCAACCAAGCTCCTTTATTTTAGTTGACACTATAATATTTTCTATTTGTTCTAAAATCTCTTTAAATCTGAATCGCCTCAAATTATGTTATGTTCAGTTCGATTTAAAAATAAAGTTGAATAATTTCTATTACATTTTTATTCAGTTTATCCAAACTCAAACTTGGACTTCGTGCAATATGCTCAGTAGGATATTTATTTTTATATTTTATAAATGTACCGTATAAGATTGACTTGATACAAGTTTAATTTTATGCAAAGTAGTAAAATAAATTCGTTCTTCTTTCTTTCTCTTTTATTTGACAGAATTTACATATTAACATATCATATTCATCAATAACATTGTTGATCAGTTGATTGTCAATTGTCTTCTATATGCCATCTTAAAAATATTTGGTGTAGTTCGAAGCATGAGCGAATGTGAACTAATCTAATACAACTTAGATTAAATTTCGAACTGATGTCAGTTAAATAATTTATCCCTCAACCCTCAAAAATGCATTTATACATTAAAATCGGTTACTGTAGCTTTTGAATATAAACTGAAAGATGTGATTTTAGAGCGCTTTAATAACTTTCGTGAACTTGGTGTAACTTTTGATAATAAACTCTTGTTCGTAAATCATATTGAGACCCCATTATATCTGAGGCATACAAAACTTATGGATTTATAGTCCGTTGTAGTAGTGACTTTGCGGATACGAATACCGTAAATTTTTTATATAATTGTTTTGTTAGATCCAAACTTGAATACGCTGCGATAGTGTGATATCCACACTATAGTGTACATACTGAAAATTTGGAATCCGTTCAGCGTAGATTACTTAAATTACTTAGCTTTAAATCTGATGAAGTATAGCCGCCTATAGGTTTTCCACAACAATAATTGCTAGATAGACCTTCAACATCCAGTCTTAAGCATAGATGTGAGTATCAGTCAGAGGTATTTCTGTATAAAATTATAAATCATAAAATAGACTGTCAAAACATTACTGACAATTAAATTTTCATATTCCTAGAACATCCTCACGTGAAAACAAAACTTTTTATCTCTTCACTGCACGCACAAATATACTTCACCATTCTCCCATATATACAAGTGCAACAATAACAATTTGCTAAGTAATAAACTGAATATATTTTTTTTGCCGCCTTAATGACATTCGATCTTTTATTTGAAATAAGCGACTTGTTTCTCTGTTTACATTTTCTTACATATTCTTTTCATTTCACTTATTCTCTAGTTTTTTTACCCTCCTGTTTTATAGTTGAGTTTTTACCTGTAGAACAGTGTGTATAAATAAATAAACAAATAAAAATAAATAATATGGAGACAAAGTAAAATTCATATGATGTCATTATTTTTGCTCTGTTCGTATTCGTTTGTTCTTGATTAAGAAAATTATGATTTACTTATTGAGAAAACTCATTCAAACATGATTTTAAGTAGTCATCTGATCGAGTTAGCAGAGAAATAAAGGCTCAAAAGATACTTAATTTTTCTAGTGTTGCAAATATTTATTGTAGAGTGTATTACCATGTAATACTAAATCCCCACTAGCATTGATATAGTAACGTAATCATCGTAACCATCTGCTTCTAATAAACATTGTAGAATTAAAATGCACTGAGGTGTATTAAATTTCAATCAATAACCTGTTGAAAGGAAGAGAATAATCGGCAAGTTTATATTCCTTTGAAATTTGAAGTCGACAGCTATTTACAAGACAGGTACGCTTTAATTAACACTAACGGGCAAAATGTACAAAAGAAAAATTAGGAAGTAAAACATAATTATATATTATTGTATGAGCGTTCGTGATGATTTGAATCAAGGCCTTTTAATTAAAAAATGGAACTCAAATATTTTCTTTTCAAACACAGAAACACAATTTTTGCATTGGCATTTTTTTTTTTGGTTTCTCCTAAACTTGATTTGCGTTCATTTAAAAGATAATTTAAATATTAAAAAGAGCTGTATTCGTTAATGGAAGAAGCAATTTTTAGAAAAAAAAGCCTCTGCTAAACTTGATGCCTTAATTTATTGAATTTCCTCCCTTTTAGTTATGCGTTTGGCATACAGAAAATAATACAAAATTGTTCTTGTTAGTTCAGTTGGAAACTGTTAAGAAACTTTTTCCTAACTTGTACAAAGGGGCACCTTATCTGAATCGATTTCCATCCTAAAACTTAACTAATGTGTCGATACCCCCTGAGCAAGTTTCAGAACAAACAATTCTAGGCTAATGGACAATATTCTTATCTTTAATTAATTGTATTCGAAAATTTAGACCCAGAGATAATAGTGTATATTTTCTATATTTTGATTTTTCTATAAACATTACGTGAATCTCAAAGTAAAACGATTAATTAACACAGAAATTTATTTCCGAATTTTTTGATTGTGTGTGTGTGTATGTTTATTATTTATTATACAATTTATTTCAAACTAATTTGCAACATATAAAATTTCGGCTTCTTTGACGACTGTAAAGGGATCAAAGAAGCCGACATTTTTTATATTGCAAATAAGTTTGAAATAATTTTTTTGTACTGGAGAACAAGGTCCTTATGTAAGTTAGTTCAAGTTACGTACCACTATACCAAACCAATAATTATTGTCATTTAAAGTAATATGTAATATAATGATTATTTTCTGGTATACAATTAAATATGAGGCTGCTTCAATCTGATTACTCTAAGCTGGACCAATGGTCAATTAAATATTCAGTGTTGATACAAACACATCCAATAGTTTCAATGTGACAATGTTTATAAACCACAATCCAGATATCGCAGGATAGACATACAATGTTTGTTTCTGGTCAACATTAAGTCTGTGTACATGGATTGGGTTGGATATCCACTGGACGACGCCCATTCCGATATATTTATTTTAGACTTGTATTTAACTGAACAGTATTTTATTACATTTGTCAAGTAAAAAAAAGGAAGTTTTACCAGTAAAATATCATTTTCGCATAGTATTATATCACTAGTAAAGTAGTCTGGTCGGATAATTGAAAAAGCTATTTGAACATTAAGTATGCTATTTGACCAGTTCGTTTTTCATTCAATAAGTATTACTTGATAGGAGTATTTAATTTGGTTTGTATATGTAATAAAAAACAATTTTCAGTATTTTGTGGCCAGTAAATAACAACGTTTTGTTCAGTAAAAAGTTGTATATCGGCCTTAAAAAATAATATAAGAATTTAGAACTGAAAACATTTCAGTTCAGTAAACAAGTGTATATTTCCTTGGGATTTAAAGTCGCAATGAAAATCAATGAATAATACAAACATAACGCAACCTCAACATTTTTATTTTGTCAAACTTATAATAGTAGAACAAATGTAACTTCTTTTAAATTAAAATTAATATTGATAAAGTAATTTTCACTGTTCGTAATATTTGGTAATTAGCAATATTTTGTAATCTAAAAGTCAAACAGAACTAAATAAAAAATATGTCATGTCAAACATACAATTATATACAAGGATATTACCGAAACTGGTACTATATTACTGTATTATAGCACCGATACTGTACCACCACTCACGTACACTCCATGTCACCAAGAATACCGGTGATAATGGAGTGGGGACGTTGGTAGGTGTTGGTTCAGGTTCGGCATTATATTACTACTTAAAAGGTATATTAGATGTTTTTTTAAGATATGTTTTAGATCCTTGGAGTTTATTAAATTAACTATATTTAGCCGACAGAAAGAACAAAATTGTTAGTCGTAGGACCTATTGGCATAAGGTTATGATATCAGTAGGTGAATCTGTGAATATGCACCACTGAATATGTAAAATATGGAGCTGAGAGAATTCGGTGACTTGTAATAGAGGCCTGTAAAGATATATCTACTTCAACGGTTCAACTTATCGTAATCTGGATTGATGACGGCTAACAGTCAAAAACTAGTCTGCAGATGATGTAGTGTACCTTTACGTGAAATTGCTTCGACTTGGATAAATCTTCTGCCGTGGTTTATTGCCATCAAACCCTTTTGCATATAGAAGTCCTTTATTATTTACAAACTCGCTGCCAAAAAAATAGTTATGCAATTAAACAGCATCCTAAGAGTAAAAAGAAGAAATAAATATAAACACTTCTTTTCAGAACCGTTATAAAAATAAATGAAAAATATGTACGTTAGGATATCCATCTGAAAGTTATTCCATAATTAGTGACCATTTCGAAATAAAATTTTAAAATTCTTCTCTTGAGGTATTATTCAACCACGCTTGCTTACATCATGCAATGTAATACATAGCACAAATATTATTGAATAATTGGAATTTGAAAATATGTGCCGGCAGATCTAATTTCATATCCGTAAGAGTTTGTTTATATTCCTATAATAACTGCAAATACATTTTTCTATTCGGAATGATCCATGGCGTGAAAAATTGTGTTCATTATACTATTCCTGTCAGAATTGTTCAACGGGAAATGTCTCAAGAGTGAACTGGGTTTAAAATATCACCTTTGGCAACACTCTAATGTAACTTTCTTGAGTATTCAACTTCAGCCTGGTTCACTTAATAGGGATAAGTGTATTGCTATTAGATTTAAGCACCACGTTATAATCAACTTAATTAACGTAAATTAATTTAGCTTAACAATTAAAATCATGTAATGTACCCAGGGAGCTTATATGTCCCAAAACTATTATTTTTGAGAATAAAAATTTCAAATTTGAATAGAGAAATATCCAAAGAGAAGAATTCGATTATCGTCATAGGATTTGTCTAGTGGACTTATTTTTGTAGTGTTGATATAATATAAATTATGTAAATGTCTTCATATCAAAGCTACATAGTCGTTTCAGGTTAGTAAAATCCACATATGAAATTGAAAAGATTGGATAATTACTATTTTTAGATGTATTACTAATTAGAAGTAATGATGAAAATAAGTTGGTAGTTTATAAGTAACTCGTTCTTAAATAAGCAGAAATTATTCTGAAGGTTATGCAAGAAAAAAAGGTCATAAGGGTCCTCTTATTTTATCTCGATAAAATGCATCGTGTTCGAGATATATAAGAATAAGAACCAGAAATATGATTTATTTTTGAATCAATAACATAAAAAAATAAATGTTCAAAAATACTGCTAGAAGGGATAAACTCTGTGATGATACCATGGTTTCGCTACTTTGTTACTATCTCAGGTTTTTTTACTTACCTCAATTTCAAATTTAAGTCTGAAGACCGCAAAATATTGCTTGATTGTTGACTGAATCAAATTCACGTGGTATCCGTAATTGAAAATCTTCATGATAACAATTACATGAATGCAGAAGTAACCAACATGCACTTCGCATATGGACTTGCTAATGGTAGTTAATTAGAAGCCAGCAGTCTTCCTCTTCTTTATTGGCTCTTGAACCCAGTTCGAACTCTGGCCTCTACAATTTTGTGACTCCATTCATCTCTATTTCTTGCCATTTCTTTCCAATTACTAATGCCAATATTTTGCAGTCTTCTCTCACACTATCTTCCCATCTCGTTCTTGATGCTCCTACACCATCGGGTTTGTATTATAAACTCATTCCGCCGGGGTTTTCTCTTTCATGCAGAAGATGTGTTCTGCCCATCTGAGCCAATACATTTGATAAATAAATAATACGACGTTCTGTTCATCAAAGAGTTGGTATAGTCCTAAGCGATATTGTCTCCTCCTATGTACCATTGTCCTTTACAGATCCATATATTGTCATAGGATCTTCCTTTCGAAATCGCCTAGATTGTTTTCGTAACTTCTAGCCAATGTCCAGGTTCTGCATCCTTATGTTAAGATTGATCTTATTAGGGTCTTGTGAACCTTTGTTTTGGATGGTCATGATATGTGTTCAACAAATTCGATAGAAACATTCATTTCTTATGAGCACCCTGCGTCTATTTTCTGTTGTTGTATTGTTGTCTGAGATGACTAACGATTCCATGTACATGAAACTGTCTATCTTCTCGTGGCATGTTATTTAGGATATCGATATTCGGCAGCAGTTTATTTCTATTTTTATCACTGACATATATTACTTCCTCACCCCTCAAAGTGAGGAAGATATGTATTCGTGAAAAAAATCTGGAAAAGTTTTTATTGCATTTCTGGACGAGTCTTGACGAATTATGACGATACACAAAATTTCAGACAGAAAAAAAATTCTGTCTATGTGTCTGTCTATCTGGTTCGCGATAGCAGCTACAGTTTTAGCTTTAAAATGTGGTACACACATTCTAGAGGTCAAGGAAGAGATTTAATTCATTGATGAGCAAAATCAGTCCCAATTTTTGAAACGTCAAAAACTATGACTTTTTTGAATCGTCAAAGTGACTTTTTTGAAACGTCAAAATGTGACTTTTTGAAACATCAAAGTGATTTTTTTTGAAACGTCAAAATGTGACTTTTTTGAAACGTCAAAAAAAGTGACTTTTTTGAAACGTCAAAAATTACTTTTATTATAAACTCCACCACACGTCGAGTTTTACTACGGTGAGGAAGTTCTGATCACCAAGTAATTGGCGGCAGTTTTTTGAAACGTCAAAATTTTTATTGCATTTCTGGACGAATCTCGACGAATTATGATGATACACAGAATTTCAGACAGAAACAATTTTCTGTCTGTGTGTCTCTCTGCCTGGTTCGCGATAGCAGCTACAGTTTTTGAGATATAGCTTTCAAATTTGGTGCACACATTCTAGAATTCAAGGAAGAGATTCATTTTGTTGATGAGCAAAATCGGTCCCAATTTTTGAAATGTTAAAGAAGGTGTCTTTTTTTGAAACGTCAAAATGTGACTTTTTTTGAAACGACAAAAAATGTGACTTTTTTGAAACGTCAAAAATTACATTTATTATAAAGTTCACCACACGTCGAGTTTTACTACGGTGAGGAAGTTCTGACCGCAAGTAATTGGCAGCGGTTGGTTGCCATTAAGGGCGCCGGGCAAGCAAATGTCAAATTCAACCGGGGACCGAAAACGCCACAATGAATAACATGTGGCATTTGCGCCGAGTAACTGTCTTTCTCGTCTAACTGTTTTCTATTATTTCATCCCTGTATACTACATTAAATGCAGTTTTGCATGAAATCAGGTCCAATAGTGTATACTTATAAAAAACGATTCCATGATTTAAACCTAGTAACACATCATATCTACAATATCTCCTAAACATACTTATTTTTATATTTGTAATAATCAGATTTGTTCCAGTTCTTATGACCAAATAATTATGATGAATTTTTTTAAAGTCCTTCAAAAAGTTCTACCTGTTTCATTTTATATATCCTATAATCACATGCCCGAGATATAAAAGATGTTATTTAACATTTTAATATTATTTTATTGTTTCCAACTCCCGTTCCTTATTATTTTTATAAGGCATCTTGAATAAAAATAAGAACTTTGTAAAACCAGCATCGTAAGCATTCGACATTCTACATTGTGAAGCGAATTTGTAGAGATTCTACCTAAGTAACGTTATTTCTGTTTTTGCAGGGTTTCTTAAAACTGGCACCAAAGGAAGTGCGCAGGGGAATTTTGGCCTAATGGATCTTGTAGCGGGACTACACTGGCTTCGGGAGAATCTCCCAGCTTTCGGAGGTGATCCCGAGAGAGTGACACTGATGGGCCATGGAACTGGGGCCGCTCTAGTCAACTTTATAGCCGTCTCACCGGTGACTAAAGGTAACTATCAAATGAACGGATATTAAAAAAAGGGAAAACCTCAAATAAATACTCCCGAGACATAATATTCTGTAAAGAATATATCATAAAAATGATGTTTATTGAATAACATTTTATTTGCCTCATTTGTGGTTTCTAATAATTGTTTATTTATAGGGTGGGTCAAAGAAAATTATACTTACTTAATGGATATCTATAATTTCGTGAGTGTTTTGTGTACTACAAGATTTTTAATTGTTTTAAGTTTAAATAAATGTCAATATTGCATGGATTGCAGAAAACATAGTAACAATTACAAATATAAATGGAATTCTAAATGACGGACGTCTCTAAAAATGATTTTGTTTTGTTTTCTTAAATTATTTTAAATATTACTGAGATACACGAATTGTTCCATTTCATTGTCCCAATTTAAAAATTAAATGTTTTTATTTCTTTTTTATTTACAACTATTAAAATTTATATAAAGATCATTTATATTTTTTATTTGTTCAGCGATTTTTTATCTTGACTCTTAATGAAAACGAGGATGACATGGATGTCACTATATTTTAATAATTCGAGGTTTAATTTTTTTTGAAAATAAATTTTAAAATAATAATGAAGTGAAGTAGATAGTAAATGCCTCTTTCTTCATTTTTTTAAAACTTCAATTCAATCAAATTAATTGCATTTAAACAAGATGCAGGTTTTTCCAATCTGAGAAATTTCTTGTGAATATTAATATTTCAGTACAGGATGATCATTTTAAATGTCTCACTTGATTTCACTGCTTCGTTCTTCACTTAGTAAACAAATTTCAGAACTAATGTAATTTCTTGTGGGAAATCCGAATTTGAAAAGAAAAATAAAATAAAATGAACGTCAAAAAAAAGGTATTGCGAAAAAACTGAAAAAATGTCAAAATTGACGTTCCACTGATAAATGCGTATCATGTATTTTCCCTTTCAAGTTTAACCGGAAGTTATTTTTTTTATTTTAAATAATACGTAAGTATATTAAGCTCAGTTTAAACATCTTTCTGAATTCAGCATTATATATCATTATCTTTCATATTTAACTTAGGGTGGTCGAAGAATATATGCGGGCCATTGGTATGGAGTTAGGGTTGGACAAATATGCAGCCATCCACCTCAAGAGAAGACGATGTGGGTGATTCCCTGAAGATGCGCAGCTCGCAGACGGAAGCATCCTAAGACATCTGGATGCCAGAGAGATCTATAAATATCTGGGTGTGCAACAAAGGCGCATCCAGGATGCAACACAAATAAAGAATTCTCTCCGCGGCAAGTGCAGACACCGTCTCCGAAAGATTTGGTCTTCCGAACTTTCGGGGAAGAACAAGGTGTCTGCAACTAATATGCTTGCTGTTCCGGTTCCGCTCTACTCCTTCGGAGTAGTAAAGTGGACGGTAGATGAGCTGCGCCAATTAAACAGAAATACTCGCAAGATGATGAATATTCACAGAAGTATTCATCCTATATCGTCCGTTCCCCGTGTGTACCTCCCACGTCAACGGGGGGGCCGAGGACTCTTCAGCCTGGAGTGTACGTATGGCAGAGTGGTACTGAGTATGGCATGTAACATCCTCAGGAGCTCAATTCCCCTCTTGCGGTGTGTCACCAAACTGTAGGAGTGGGAGCAGGATTGTTCAAGGCAGCATAAAGAACAGCAGATGAACTCGGTCTCGCATTTCACATCAGGCGAGGAGGCCGGCGAAGTGCTGATGTAGAGTCAGTCACTGAATAGGAAAATTTGTTTCGACAGCATGTCGATAAACTCCAGCATGGTGTCTTCTATAAGAAGATAGAAACACTGTGTTTATCAACCAGGCTGACATTCGCCTTTCTAAGGTCAGCCGGGCTTTAGTCGGAGACTGAGGGATTCATTATGGCCTGCCAAGATGGTGTTATCAACACCTTGGCCTACCGTAGCAACGTGTGGCGTGTAGAGGACTACAGGACCTGCCATCGGGCGCCGGAATCGCTCATGCACTTACTATCTGCATGCCCCATATATGCGATTTTGGCCTACATCCACCGACATAACGTGGCGTTACGAGTGCTATACTACCATCTAAGGCACTCGTACGGGGTAGACCAGACACCAGTGCTGCCTTACTTCGCCGAAGATATTGAGTCCGTTGTCAAGAACGTGAAATGCCGGATTTACTGGAACTACTCTTTCCCGACGGTCAGGCTAATCCAAGCCAACAAGCCTGACGTAGTCCTCCTCGACCATCAACTCAAGGTGATGTATGTCATCGAGTTCTCGTTACCTGTGGAGAAAAACATCACCTTGAAAGACGATGAGAAACGGACCAAATATCGCGATCTCCGGTACGAGCTCCAAGTGCTGTACCCAGGCTAGTCGGCAAAAATGGTCGTTCTAATAATCGATGTACTCGGAGGGATAAAGCCTACGCTGCTCTCGGAACTGAATGAAGCTGCACGGGCGAGGGTTACATTGATGAAAAAACGTGGTCATACAACCATTCCCTCCAACATTGCCAGTGTCGGTGGCGGGACTCGAACCCGCAGCTACGATAAAGAAATTATTTAATCACACTTGCCATCGCACGCTCTATGCAGCTACTCCACTGAACACAATATACCTGTTTATCAGATATCAATTTTTCTTTTAAATATTCTTTTCAAGCTCTTGCCCACAGGATTAAAGTTTTTGTAACATTTCTGCCGTTGAAAGAGTTAAGGGTGTTACTTCACATTAAATTTATTTCATTCATAATTGAAGAGTGTTTCCTTTACTAAATGGATTACCCACAGGAACGGTTCCGAGGAGGCCCAGGCACCCCAACTACTTGAGCTACATTTAAAAATTAATTAAATTAATTGCATTACAAAAACGTATCATCAGCGTGAGGTTGCATAAAAAAAATATGAGAAAAGAGTTATTGTAACTTTGAATCAAAAAAATTAATTCAAATGAAAACTGTGGTTTGTCGCAAACTTAAGCTCTGCTCACATTAGTAAAATTATTATGAATATAAAACAAAAATAATTATTGAAAATTATTACGACATTGTAAAAAATTTGGTTTTATTTTTTGGTTCCCTTCATTTTTGGAGTTTAAAACCGCCACTGACTACCCTGTATATATTTTTTAATCAGCAATAAAAATACTAAACGAGTTTTGTTGGATCCAGGTAAATATATTTTATGAACTTCGTAGGTACACAAGTCAGGTCCTACTAAATAAAGTAGGTATTTCATTAAATGTGATATTTTCACATGGGAATTTGATAAAATGGTAACTTTTTCAATCTGCTCTTGACGTCGACAAATTGTGTACACAGCACAACAAATATCACTTTCCATCGAAACTTCGTGTTCTTTATATACTCGATCAAGATTGAGACATGGCAAATTAGAGTGGAGTAAACAATTTTTTCGCATTTTGACTGATAATGTGTTATTTTACTAAATTCAAAATCGTTTATTAAAGTGGCATCTTACCACATAAATGTCATTTTACTATATAGTAATGTCACTGTTAATAAAACACAGTTTGACAGAAAATTGTTTATTTAAATATTGGAAAAATTGTTATATAATTAAAAGTACAATTATTCAAATTTGAAAACTTAACACCAAATTTATTCAATCCTATTTGTTCTTTCTGAAAACTAAATATTATGCCACTAGTTCTTGCTAATGAAATATACTTTTTGAAATTTTCAACTTATTGGCGATGCTTTCGTCGATATACCCTTCAGCCACACTAGTTGACTGCCATCCTCCATGCCTTTTAAGTGTTTGAATGTCAGCTCCACTGTCAGCGAGGAAGGTGACGTCCTCCTCAAACAATGGCTAGTATTACTGAATGCATCTGGGAGTTTTAAATATTCTGCAACTTTTTGGGGAATTTTTGCAAAACAGTTGATGCTAACTGGTTGTATTGTGCACTTACCGTGATTATAGTAAATGAAAAATCTATTGTTTTACTTGTTTGGTCTCAATCGTGAATACTTATAAATTTCATATCCGCACTCTGATCCTACAGTAAATACACGTTTCTTTCTGATTTTGGTATCATGTAAAGTTATAATTAAGTTATCCCCGTGTGTATATCTTTTACAGTTAAGCTGCACAATTTTGCACGCCGACATGCCCCTTTTAAACCAAATATTATTACCACTTCATTAATAAGAACTCATCGTCTGGAGCCTCCTTTAAAAACATAGTAACGTTTTCCATAGTCAAAAGTTTTAATTTCTTTGCTTCGTATGTGTCATTTTGACGTTTTAAAAAGGCAAATAGCTTTTTGTATTGTGATATATCTACATTTTCGTTTATTTGTATAGACTTTTCAACATGGAATATGTAGACCATAAACTGGATACCTTAAGAGCTTTTGCCTAAATAATGATAGACATTGTATGAAAAACACTAAAATATGTATAAAAAAGAGCTTACCTTGTCAAAAAAATACGCTAGCATTACACTTTCATCAGTTCTTAGTGCGTTTTTTGTCATCCTCCAATTACAAAATATTTCATATACCTTCTCGTATTTTTCCTTGGATTTTAAAGGAAGTAAGTTCGAAGACACTTCTCGAGCGACATTTAAAATGTCTTCAGAACAATTTTCTAAATTGTTTTCAGTAGCAAGACTCATTTTTATAATTAATATGTAACTTAAACTCAATTCTACTCACAAAAATGAAACTAGTTATCTGTTGTTATGTAAATAAACAAAGCCGTGTCAGGTTACTAGGTTACGGATATCCTACCAAGGTACCTACTATGAAATTCTTTAAATTTCTAACTTTGTAATGTTTTTATGTCTATGATAATTTGCTTATAATTACTAACACAAAAACAAACCTCGTAAGAAAAGCAGCTATACTAAACTCATATAGCTTCTAAGTTACTTGCTCGGTGTGCTCGCTCGTACTCAAAAGCTACATTCGTTTAGTAAAACTTTGCTTTTCTAAACTTCTTGTTTAATATATTATATAGTTTATGCAAAGTAGAAAAATTGCAGTTGGATATGATTTTACTATGAAAAATTTATGTTTGTATTACTGGAAAAAAATATAAAAGCAGTCAGGTATTTTGCAGCTATTTTGAAAAATCAATTTTAAACTGTGGTATTTCAAAAATAACCTGTACTTTAAATGAAATATACAGGGTGGCCGGAAATTTCTGTTGAAAGTGACACTCCATGCAAAAAATTGGAATGATGTTCCTGTAAACACATATCCAAAAAATGCTTTCTAATGGAACTACGGCCCCCGAATGGGTGGTATATTCTTCTCGGCGTATTTGTTTACTTTTAGGCTCGCGCAATAATAATAATAATAATAATAATAATCTTTATTGTCTATAAGACCACAAATACAATGGCATCAGACTCGTCAAACAGTACAAGTTTAAAAAAAAAAACAGTTGAATAAAAATTGTAAAATAAAATAATAGAATTAAGTTAATATGAAACAATACAACACATTTACAAGTTGGTTAAAAATTAAGAAGACAATTAAGTGAAAATGTTATTAACAGTTAACTAAGAGTTTTTAATTATAATAATTATATAAACATATTCACCATATTTTTGTACAAAAGTTAACTTAAATTTATATGTTTATATGTTAGACTCCAGATATTCCCTAATACTATAAAGACTATGTTGAAGAAGCATGCACCGTACTTTAGTTTTAAATGTTTTTTGGTTTTCTATTATTTTAATAGATTCAGGAAGTTTGTTAAATAATTTTATACCTAAATATTGTGGAGTCTTCTCATAGAGCGAGAGAGAATGATTGGGCAATGTAAGATTATTTTGACCTCTAGTATTATATTCATGATTATAATTGTTTGTTAAAAATGACCTTATATTATTTTTTACATAGCATAGTGTTTCTAATATGTAAATGCAAGCTAGAGGTAATATACATAATTTTTTAAAAATACTTCTACATGAAGTGTATGCTGACACACCTTCAATGTTACGAAGTGCTTTTTTTTTGCATTATAAAAATTCTCTCAGCAAAATGAGAAGAACCCCAAAAAAATTATGCCATACTTAATTCTAGAATAAAACTGCGCATAATAAAAAGATAATATTACTGATTTGTTAGATGAGCTTCTTAATCTGTAGAGTGCGTAACAACTTGGTGCTAGATTAGTACACAGCTGACTTATATGCATTTCCCAATTTAATGTGCTGTCCACGTACACTCCCAAAAATTTTGTAAAACTAACTTGTCTGATTGATTTTCTATCTATTTTTATCAGGTAATTTTCTGATTGTTTGGAATTCCTTGGGGTGAAATGAATAAAAACTGTTTTGCTACCATTTATAAGCAGTTTATTATTGTTCAACCACGAAACTAAACTGTTTATTTTATTTTGAGATTCTGTCACTAAGTCAGGAATATTTGTGTTTGAGCTTATGTATGTAGTATCATCTGCATACATGATAAGGTGTCCTTCATTAACAAGATTCGGTAGATCATTCATAAATATTATAAAAAGCAAAGGTCCCAATATAGAACCCTGGGGTACACCACAGGATATATACAGTAAATCAGATATACTGCCATTTAGCTCAACAACCTGTTTGCGGTCTGATAGATACGACGATAGCCAGTCACCCAGCTTACCCCTTATACTATAATTTGATAATTTATCTTTGAGCAGAGTATGATCAACCAGATCAAAAGCTTTGCTCAAATCCATGAACACACCTAGACTTTTGAGATTTTTATCTAATTGATCAATTAATGTACTTAGAAAACTGAGTATTGCTGATTGTGTCGATCTACCACCACGAAAACCATGTTGAGCATGACCTAATACATCAAATCTAGAGATGAAGTTCATAATTCTATTGAAAACTACTTTTTCTAGTATTTTGGAAACTGAAGATAATAAAGATATTGGTCTATAGTTTTCAACCAATGATTTATCTCCTTTCTTGTAAATAGGTACAACCTTGGCTACTTTAAATAATTGTGGAAATATTCCTTCAGAAAGAGACCAGTTTATCAGATAGGTTAGTGGCGCTTTTACGTGTACAACAACTGATTTGAGTATGTTAGAACTGATATGATCCATACCAGCAGAATTAGATTTTTTTAAGGTCACCTATTATATTAAAAATTTCGTTTTCCGTCACGGGATCTACGAAAATAGTTGGATACACTTTATTTATACTAAACTTATGCTGATCGCTTTTACTTGCAAGTTCTGAATGTAATTTTCCCGGAGTCTCTACAAAATAATTGTTAAACTGGTTAGATATTATTTCAGTGTCAGTTATCAAGTTGTTATCAACTTTCATCTCAAAAATCTGATTAATTTTAGTTTTCCCCAAATCATTATTTATAATTGACCAAACAGCTTTTGACTTATTACTGGCACTAGAGTAAATTTTATCATTGTGTAAGCGTTTTGCTGCTTTTATTGTTTGGCGATAAATTTTTTTATACCTTTTATAATAACATATATCCTCCACATTTTTCGAAGTACTAATTTTTGTGTAAAGCAATTTCAGTTTCTGAGATGAAACTTGTAAACCTCCTGTTACCCAACCTTTTCTTCTTTTATTTGATTTAATATACGTATACGGAAAACTGATATCAACATAATATAATAAACTACTCATAAATAATTGATAGCCTTCTTCTAATGTTTTTGCTGTATAAACATCCAGCCAGGTTTCCTTACTTATGTTGTGCAAAAAATTACGATAATTATTTCTAGTAAAAAGTCTCGTTTTTGTGGCTTTCTTTGGGTGTGTATCTAGTTTAGACACACTAAATTGTAATATTTGACATGTATGATCTGAGAGACCGTTTCCTATAATTTCACACTTTAACTCATTGTTTAGAAAATTGGTACACATGTAATCTATACAACTTGAGGAATTTACTGAAAATCTAGTTGGTTCATCTACATGAACATTGATATTGTAAGAACTAAGTAGATCTACTAGTTCATATTTATTACAGTTATTAATTAAAAAATCAATATTAAAGTCACCACATAATATGATATCCGATTTATCAGCTGTTAGCTCTTTTAAGACGTTTTCTAATTCATTAAAAAATATATTGAGATCACCTGCTGGAGATCTATATAAAGCTATAACTTTAAGTTTATAATCATTTTTAAATTTAATTTGTATTCCTGCTATTTCAAAGTTTTTATCAATTGATTTTTTGCAAATTTGTTTTATTTCAATAATATCAATGTCAAGAGAATTTTTATGGAAGATAACTATTCCACCGTTCTTATATTCATTCCTACAAAAGGCTGCAGACATAGTATAGCCGCTAATATTAATATATTCGAGTTCATGTGATTGGAGCCAAGTCTCAGTAAAACATGCAACTGAAATTCTCTGGGACGCCAGTTCAATCTCTAACTCATTAATTTTATTTTTTATACATTGAACATTTTGATGCAAGACTCTAATTTCAGATCGTTCATTATATTGTTTCCACTGGTCTGACATTAATTGCTAGTTTACATTTTCCAAATATTGAATTTTTTGCTTTTCAATCTCAATTTTCTTTTGTAGGACCAAGCAGTTAATGTCAAAAATGGAATGGTTTACATTAAAATCTGTTTTTAATCTAAGATTTGCATCAATGCAATTCAAACATTTTTTCTCTTCACAGTTGCAGCTGTTAGTGATATGCTCACTTGACGCACATTTCAGACATCTTTCACTATCACAATTGTCGGCTTTGTGGTTGAAGCCACCACATTTGTAACACCGAAAAACATGCACATATTCATACACTCTGCACCTTGACCAGTTTAATGAAACCATTTTTTCCTTCTGCATCATATTGAATGTTGTTGGATCACATTCGATTATAGCCATGTAATTAGCTTTCATTTTCTTCATTATTACCACTTTAAGTTGCACCTTATCGTGATTTAGAAACACATTTTGCTTGATAAGACTATTTATTAATTCATCTCCATCCATTTCCTGATCTATATCTACTATCTTTACACACGGATTTTTTAAACTTGGTGTATTAATCTTATAACTTTTACCCATTTTTTTCTCAGCTACGGTTTGAATTCATTTTACTTCTTCCTTGCTTTTACATTTGATTAGCACTCCTCCTTCTTTCACATTTTTTATTGCTGTTATGCCTACTTCTAATGCTACCGGATTCACATGCTTTTGTATTGCTTCCATTGTTTTTTTGCATTCCTGCTTTTCTTTCGGTTTAATAACAACTACTTCACCACTAACGATCTTAGAGTAACTAGGTTTTTCCTTAGCACCATCTTCATTACAAACATTTTGTTTAACTATCATATTCCTGATTTCATTTATTTCAACGGCTACTTCTTTTTTGAAACTAGATATTTCATTTTTTTAAATCCCATATATGTTTTAAAGTTATGATGCAGCATTCACAGAACCACATCATACCTTTGCAGCTTTTCATTACCTCATAATCATTAGGTGATAAATCTATACATTTTAAGTGAAATGTCAAATTGCAATTCCCATAGCATTTAATATTAGGTTCCCTTCCTTTTATTTTGACTGTGCATTTACTACAGTTTATATGTTCACCCATGGTTGAATAGGTATACAACCGACAACCATTCAGGCGATTCTGATTCTTATGTTATCACTCACCAGGAATATTCAGTTTGTTTTATATCAGTATAAAAAAATAAATAAACAACAATTTTACCTTTAAGTAATTACTGTGTGGGGTGTTAACTTTAATTTACAAAAGGAATAATAATTTTTATTTCACTGTAATCACTAAAATATTGGTGAAATCGCACAGCACATCAATGTCACACGTGTTGAATATTTGCTTCTATAAATGTCAATGATTCTGTGATAAATAATTCAAAGAAATTTTTCACGTATCCCAATTATTACAGTGCTCAAAATAGGTAGTCTTTGTAATAATATACCTAGAATAGAATCATATTTCGGTAATTTTGGTCAATAATTATTGATACTAAACCGTGTACCAAGTCTCATAGCATTGCCTCAATGGGTTACTGAAATCACAATTAAAAATTTCGAGAGACCACAGTTTTATGTCCTTGAGAAAGTATTGGGTAATCATTTTAACTTTTGTATTTAACGTTCAATTGGTTTTTCTTTTCCAATTCGCATTCATGAAAAAAATACATAGTTTTATAATTTTTTTCCTAGGTGAAAAATCAAGCAGTGAAATGTAATGAAGCACTTAAAATTATCACCCTGTACCATTGCAAAATAATTATAAATACACGCTATCTGACATTAACAATAATAGCGACGCAACTCGAACTCGAAGATAGGCTAGCCGTGTTTTGCCTATTGTAGAACCAAAATTCTACAAAAAATTTAATTATCTCGAAAAAAATAATGTTACCAAAAAAATCACCCAGATCACATAGAAGGCCCTCAGCCATTAGAAACATTAAAAAATGCCCGAGATCGAAAATACACATATTCAAACTATCATATGACACACCACTTTTTTTTTAGCAAATTGGAAAAAGAATTAAAAACTATATTCAAAACTTCAAACCGCAATTTTTTACCTCAATTCTCCGATTTTTAAAAGCCGAAATAGTAAAATTAAGTTTCATTAAAAAACCGCTCGCGCTAAAGCACGAGTGCTTTAGCGCGGGTATGGTTTCCTAAAAAATACAAATTTTGTTTCGAAAAAAAGTACAAATTTGTGATATATTGATTAAACGAGTTGTGTTTGTTAAGATTATTTCTTGAAAGAAAAAAAACGTTCAAACCATTTAAATAGTTATTTATTGTAAGTGTTTTAAGCGCACAATTATTTCAGATATTAAATGTAATATCATAGAAATTTAATTCATTGTGACAAACGACGTGTCAATTAATTTGCTTTTGGTAACTATGGAAACAAGATTACAACCGTAGTGCTTTTCAACATTGAATAAAATTTACCAATAACAAAGTGAATTATGAAAACGAAAACACAGGCTTATATCCAATCATCAGTCGAAATAAAAAAAACAAGTTTTCACTTATTAATACACATATTAGAACCAATCAAAAACGTTTATTTTATGTTGAATGAAATAATCACGATTACATCACATTGAAGTAAATATACTCATACTAATAATGTTTAAGCATTTCAAAATGTCTTTTAATATGACGATTTGAACAACCGTTTTCTCTCAATAAACATTTTTAGATTAATATTTGTTGTGCCTGTTTGTTCGGCGAGAAATATTTATACAAAAAGAAAAGGAGATATTTTATGAAAGAATTTGATCCTGAAATGAATTAAATTACTACATCGAAATATGTTGAATCGAGAAGATGAAGATTCCAAAAATACCTAAAAAAATCATTTAAATTTCATCGTCTTTTCCTTTCACTAAAGAATGCGCACTGGGCAGGCGGGTGAATGTGCTTGAAAAAAATAATCTTAAATTCCTTTTCTCATTATTAATTAAATTAAAATTACCGTGACTTCAGCTAAAATAAAATAATTTAAAACAACCCTAAAAACAGCAATTTGCTTTGCTTGAACTGTCAGAAGAACTTAAATAATGCTCTTATTCCACTCTTTTAATTATCAAGTTAACCATTTCCACATCCTTTTTTAATTTCTGCTTCTTTTGTCCCCAATTTCTCAAAGGTGCGTTTTGGTGGAATTCTGATGCGTAGTAATTTTTTTTCCAAACACTGCTGTTAGCTTTTAATTAGTAAGTTTTAATTTAATACAAAATAAGTATTTTTTACATATTAGTTATTAAGTTCTATACTTTTATAAAGAACTTACCACAGATAGTACAAAGCAAATATGTTTTAAATAACTAATAGTTGATTGGTGATGAAGTTACTTTGTGAAAATCCATTTTGATTTAAAAAACTATAAACACTTTTTATTACTTGTCTAATTTTCACTTTATTTGTTATTTTTACAGCTAGTTTAATCCTACTCGGACATTTTGAAGTAAACTAAAATATACACAGATTTTACTTTCATTTAAATATAAACTGAACTGAATAGAAGGATGGGTCACTTTATGGTTGATTATATAATTCAAATGTGTACAGATGTTATGTCTTTAAATGTAGAGGTTTTTCAAGATAGTAAAGTATATTATGGTGTGATTTTTATTAACAGCATTAGGTTATCGGAACAAGTTTAATAACGGAGAATTATTTAAATCTATTTGGTCGTTTAATATGTTGTAATTTTTATTCCTATTTAATTTATTAATTTCTAGCACTCCTAATAAATTAAGTTTTTCACTTTTCCCACAATTATGTAATATTCTAGGTTGATGGTCGTCAGTTATTGTATGACCAGAATCTGTTAGGTGTTTATAAAAGTTGGAATGTTGTTTTTGTGTGTGATTATGTTCTCTATATCTTACCCCGAACGATCTACCTGTTTGACCTTTATATGAGGCGTTAATTTTACTTACTTGGTTTTTTATTTTATCTTCAAACCAAGTAAATGAAATTATCTATAGAAAATACCAGACACAATTGAAAAGATTAACAATTTACCAAAAATTCAAGAAAAACGAGCAAAAAACCAATTAATAAAAACATTAAATTTTATCCAAGTTTCTACAACCTGTCCTATACAAATTTCTGCTCTCTGAAGCCATTAATGTTTATTACATTAAGGTTTACAAGTTTCCTTACTTTGGATTCTTTAAATGTGCTGGCTACCTTGATGACGCTATGGTAAGCAGAAACACGTGTCGGTAGATATTTTAAAGTTTTTTAAAGTGAGTGTCAACTGGTGAGTACCTTGTGTTTTATTTGTTTTTGGTTTTACTAGACAGAATAGTTGAAATTAAAAATAACATTATTGAGTCAGTAGTACTGAACATAATGAGCATATTATCTTTTTTGTAATCCAAGTTTCAGCGTTTTGGCAAATAGCCGGGAAAATAATTGTTTAAAAAGATATATGTTATACTTATCTGTGATAAGATTTGTAAAAGTTAGTAAATAATAATTAACAAAAAATTTTCAGTTAATATTATTTTTCATTCCACTCTATATTTTAACTTTTATCAAGAAGAGGAACTTAATTTGTTTTTAAATTAGAGGAAATTAATGTTCAAGGACTATCAAATACTTATGAGTTTTTTATTATTCTAAAAGTAAACGGACAAGGAAAGTGTTTCTTGTCGAAAATATTCGTGTTGAATTGAGAGCACTAAAAAATGTGTTTTTTTTTATAAATTCCAATACCCAGTGTCGTGTATTTTAGATTTTTTAAACGATTTCGATTGTGTGTATCATCAAAAATAAAATTATTTTCCTTAAGAACGAATCGATAGAAGTAAAAAAAATACATAATTATGTAAGGAATTGAAAGACCTTTCAAAAGATGTATCATTCGACCCCCTTGCCATTTGAATTTTTTGAGGGGGTGGCCGTGTAGTGTAGAGGGATGTTGATAGGTATACAAGTATTACATTAAAATATCGCCCTTGGAAATAAGGTCGACGTGTTTCACCAATTTTTCAAAAAATTTTTATCTCCAAAGTTATTCAGGGTGCCTACTTTTGGTTGGGACACCCTGTATATGTGAAATTAAACTAAAACTATCAAAAAAGTTGGCCAGCATTCTGGTGGTCACATCTGGGCAAACATTTGCACATGAGTAACTTGAAATGCTTCCATGGCCATTAATAAATCTTCAATACATTATTACTATTCCAAAACTAATTAACAGTCCATTGAGAACATTCTGGTTTCCCGCATTTCAAAAAGTTTTCAGGTCAAGAGTTAGTGGGGACATTATAAGTGTCTGCTTTCTGCTGAATTATATTATGATAATTATGATTTGTTACTTGGAGCAAGGGAGCAGTATTTTAGCAGGTTATACTATAACAGCTCTGAAAGAATAATTGGGAGAAAAGTTGTTTTTTATTTATAAATTCTTGTAAAAAATACTTATGCAATATAATTATAAAAGGTTAAATTCATACCGGCATAAAACACAATGAAGGAGCACTTCCATTGTAGTTTAAATATTATACGTAATAATAACTTGCGCCTGGTTTTATGGATATTATCCTAATGCAAAAAAAATAAAATAAATTAATTCAAAAATTTTACAGAAACTCTCTAGATAAAAGATACTAAATTCGTATATCAAACTTCGAAAAAATAAAATTTAGTTTGGCCTGTAATTTCTCGTACTACATCAGCATATGATTTAAAGTTAAATTGTTATCATTTTCTGTTATAATGAATAGTGGCTTGAATTATGGCATTCTGTTATTATTTTTACTACAATGTGAATAATACAACCCAATAATTTTTTTCGATTTGGTACTTTGGAAGCTAGACCTATTCTTGGATATATTTTGGATGAGATTCCATCAGTTTGGCCTTATAAGCTCTAGTTTTTCAGCTCATTGAATTGTTAGTTTATGTCAAAGTTTGCATTGTCTACACTTTTGATGTAACTTATTAATGTTTTACTATGTATGAATTTGTGATAATTATAGACTACTGAACTCTGTACATATAGAATGTGCACTGAAAATAACCTGTAATAATTTGGATAGAGCTGAAAGCAAAGATTCTTTGATGGTCCCAAGATAAGACTTCCTAGAAATGATTCACGTATTAAAAATTTAATGAACCTGATGGAGTCTAGTAAATCGACTTTGTCTGTTCTAGTTGTCAAAAAACCAATTTTAATAAGCTTGGCTGTAATAAGAGCATCAAGATCCATTACCATTTGGATCATTTCCCAGAAAACCTTGGTGATTTAAGCGGGAGCAAGGAGATAGATTTCACCTATAATATTTTAGTATTATGTGTCAGTTTTTACAGTACTTAATGTATCATAATACATCCAAAATATGTAGTCATAAAATAATAGTCATTTAATTAAAAAAATTCCAAATTTTAACAGACAACCGGTCGAATCAGCATATATCATGCTATATCTCCAAAACATGAGCTGATAGGACAAAACTGATTCCTTTTTGATATCAGAGTCCCAATTATATCCAAGAATAGGTCTAACTTTTAAAGCACCAAAATGTTTTTTCACTAGTATAATTCTTATAAGCTTGTTTGACTAAAAATACAGGTACCCAATATGACCTGGAAGAAAAAGTCTCTAACAGTCGGCATCTGTCACTTTACGTCAAAAGAACAGTTAGATGATGTTTTTGTCTAAGGCATCGACAGTTCCATATCTCATCTTAGTCGGAAACAAATTTTAAATAGAATTTTGCTCCCTAATGGAATTGAATCTCTCATTATTATATCATTTTTTTCTTGATAATGTTAACATCTACTTCCCGGACCTTCTGAAATATTTCTGTCCTCAACTGTTGTTCGTTTTGAGTTTCTTAGCCATTGTCGCAAACTTTTATGCTCAGACGTGCCCAAAATTATTCTTTCTTTTTCGATATTTTAAGCTATTTTTGTCCAAAATCCTGCTAAGAAGCACGAGTGAAATTTCAAATCGACGAGCTAATTTGTGTGACGAAGTTCTATCCATTGAGCATTTTGGACTAGTCAGTTGTTTCTATTAAAAGTTGGGATCGCCCACTATTTAGTAAATTCATGCGTGCTATATCGTCTTCACATTCATTATTGTTCGCAAAATGGTCGAATGTCCAACATTTTGATCTCTAAAGACGTTAACAATTTTGCGTTTCGATATCCGTCCAACTAAATTATATAATAGATCGACTTGCGTATTTCGAGTTTGTATGACATCTTGCAGAATTAATTCTGTCAAATTTGAGATGTATTAACAACAAACCATACATAATTTTTTATGTTCAGTGGCAAATAGATTGGATTTTATTTACTAAAATAACGAACATATTGGTCGTTAAACACGTAAATATTAATATTGTGATAATCAGAAAATACAACTTTTAATACTGTTGGGTGTTAAACGTTCAACTATAGTTAGACTGCATTTCATATCGATTGTCTTTCTACCGACTGCATGTTTAAAATAGTCGATTAAAATAAGCATTTAAAAATGAAAATTATATTTTAGTGGTTTTAGCGAGGCAGTACAATGTGCAACTGACTTGAATGAAGGCAGAAATTTTATTTTATTCTTTTCCGATATGCTTTATATAACTGCACTCTTCTGTAAAAAATTCTACATTTAATGAATTGTACAGTCAGTATTTTTAACCGAAACCGATTATTTCCTACTATAAATTATCGAGTTTTCCGCTTTTTAATTCTTTTATTCATAGCGTGAATAGAAAATGAATTTTATCCTTATTTTAACGCTTTCTCAAAAACAAAAGCAAATTTTTTTTATGGGATATCTTTTATATATTATTATGTAAGATTATGCAAAAAATCTTTACTATGAAACAATTTATATTTTTCTCAAATCATTTTATACCTGCAACTAAGTGTCCAATGAAATTAATTTTAAGTAATTTTTTTTATTTCAAAGACGAGGGTAGCACTTAAGCCAAGAAAGGGTTAGTTTTTGCTAATATCCTTGATCGGGAATTATTTCAGCCATTTTATTTTAAGTGATACACCCTGTATATTTCAGTTAAATTTTTTTTCTAAATTCAGCAATATATATTTTCATTATCACTAATATATAATATACTGGGATTTACATTTAAAATAACACAAATATATCTTTTAAAACAAAGTTATCTATAAAAATAAATAAAAACATTTAAATAATTTATTTATTTCAAAAATTAATGTATTTCTATATATTTCATTTACAACAATTTGCTTAAAATAATGGGTCAGTTAAATAGATTTACTGTTTAATCCTTATGTTAAGCAGATGCAGAGAAAATTTGATCAAATGCCTAGTTAGCAGCAAAATGGTTTTGTTTTCGAACAATTGTAAAAAATATATATAGAATTCATTTAATTTTTGAAATAAATAAATTACTTAAATGTTTTTATTGACTTTCATAGACGACTTTGTTTTAAAAGATATATTTGTGTAATTGTAAATTTATAATTTTTAAAAACCATAATTCTTTGTAACTATTAACACCCTGTATCTCAGTAACGAGGCGTTTCCGGACTCATGTTTATAGAAACTTTTTGTGTTATTTTTGGATATATCTTCAGCTGGGAGTTGCTGCATATTTTTTGAAACATCCTGTATAATAGCTCTGATTTATAATCTTTCAACGAGGATAATTTTTCTGTACAGGTAATAACAACAAATTTTGTATCTGTGAAATTAAACTAAAAAAATCAGAAAATCATTATTACGATTCTGAAACTAAACAATCCATTGAAAGCATTTTGGTTCCCCGCATTTCAAAAAGTTTTCAGGTCAAGAGTTAGTGGGGACGTCATAAGTGTCTGGGTTCTTTTGAGCAATATTTTACCAAGATATACCATAACAGCTTTGAAAGAATAATTATGAGAGAATTTGTTTTTTATTTATAGATTCTCGTAAATAGTAAAAGTTTTTAATTGACACATGAACTACTTATGCCATATATAATTATAAAGAGACTTAAAGTAAAACAACCTTTTTTTTTGTTTGGTATACCAGGTGCCTACGATATTACTAGCCAACCTATAACTTCCTTGTAAAAAAATATATCGATTTCAAAATTTGGGATATTCTATGGTTGAATACGGTGCCCAGTTTGATTACTTCAAGATCTGATTTTCATTTCCAGTTTAACCGGAAACAGTAAAAAAATTTGTTATTTTTAATGGAACACCCTGTATATTATTCGAAATTTAGCTCTGGAAATTGTAGGTCTAAAACATGTAGCATACCCTATATCTATCTTTGACAGTTTTCGAGAAAATGGCGATTGAAAATGTTATATCAATCATAAATTATTTCATTTTCACATAAAATAAATACATGTAGGAACAAATCTGTTACGGTTATTTAAGTTTTTTGGTGAGTAAAATTTAATAAAGTCATAAAAATTTCATTTTCGGTTGAACCGGAAGTACTACGAAAAGTGATTTTCAGGCTCAAATTACTTCGATATTTTTAATGGAACACCCTATATTGAACCTTAAATTTACATTCTACTAACCTTTCTGGATATTTTTTGTTTCTGGTGTCCCCTGTATAAACCTAATAGTTTATGAGATATCGGTGACTGAATGTTCACCTGCACTAATATGTCACAAATCTGCTCAAAGCAGAAAAGTAAAATAAGTATCAAAAGTGAAACACTAAAAGTAATAGGTAGGTATAATTTATTTTAACCATAATTTAAATGTTCAAAATGTACACCGTTGACTTCTCGGCAAGAATTAATGCTTTCTTTAAATTCCCGAAGAACGTTTTCTATCTGAATTGGAGTAATAGAGTTTACCACTTGCGTAATTCTATTTCTAAGGTCTCCTATGTTATGTGGTTGTGTCTTATACACCTTTTCGTTGATATGGGCCCAGTAAAAAAAATCAAAAGGTGTAAGGTCTCGGGATCTCGCTGGCCACCGTATAAGACCATTGGTACCTATCCAGAGATTATCAAAAGTTTCATTTAAATAGTCGGTGACTACTCGGGCGTTATGGGGCGGTGGCACCATCTTGCTGATAGAAGACATGTTCATGCTGCACAGGTAAAATTTGAATAAAATTTTGAATTTCGTTCTGTAGAAAATGTAGGTAGCGGGCGCCGTTTAAAGGTCCATTAAAAAATATTGGTCCTACAATGCGTGTTCCTCCAGTCAAACGTTGATGCCGAATCTTTCTTGGTAAGCCCCTCCTCTAAATAGATCGTTATTTTCAGTTGCCCAATATCTCGTATTGTTCCTGTTAAACATTCCCATGTTGGTAAATCGAGATTCGTCCGAAAATAAAATGCATGATTTTATATTTGGCTGATGAAGCTCAGTTTCTAGATACCAATTGCAAAAATTCAATCTTCGTTGATAATCTCCCTCGTAAAGATGCTGATGGATTTGGTACTTAAAAGATTTGTACTTATGTTTATGTAGAATCTTTCTAACACTTTCGGGAGATATCCCGATACCACTGGCAATTTGTAGAACTTGTTGGACCAATCTCAACACAGGCCGGTGTGTATATCTCTGCCTCCTCATTTACAATAAATGTGTTCTCAGTGTTCTCATATTACCACATTTATTAACAGCCAGGTATTTAGGATAAATATTTTGAAAAACTGTTTCACCTGGAAGAAGTAAACAATTTCTTTACCCTCCGAATAGAATAGAAAATTGTGAAAGAGATTATAGAATAGTTATTTACATAAGGGAGAAAAGTGCAATTTCTCCGCACGAGACTGTTTAAAACAAATGGATATTTGTGTAACAAAATTAATAAATAAAAGAACAACGTCACTGATGATTCAATGCCATTGAAAAATAAGGAACATAGTGATGATTAGCAATACAGAATAAATGAAAATTTTACAGTTCAGGAAACTGATTGCATGGCTATTGTCTAAAGGCAAAAACTCGTTTTTTCTATTAAATTCAATACCAAATTAATTTCAAAAGTCACAAAAATGCAGAAAAGTGCCTACATTAACTTATTGATTTTCATTTTCCGTCTAAAAGAACTATTTTGTATACGCATTTTTCAAACATATTGAAAATGATTTGAAATAGCAAATTATTTTCTTTATACTTTTTTTGTACTTAATAAAAAATAAAATTGTTTTCCGTTTTAAATGGTATAATAGAAGTTACTAACTGAAAGTAATTGATAACTTACGGTTGCACTTTCACCCTGTTTTTTGACTTCCGATGCCAATATTGCAAACATCCAAAAAACAATTTTGAGATCCATAGAATTTCTAAAAGATAAGGGTAAAATCATTTTTCTACACCTATTCAGTCTGGTGCAAAATGCGCTCGATGTTACGGCTTCAGACGGTGGTCGGCGCCCGGCACTCTGGTAACAACGAGAAATTCACATAATGGCAGAATGTCACGGGTCAAATTTGTGTGCCGTACTTCCGACACCTTACAGGTGCAGATTACATAAGCAAAATCGCCACGAAGTTGTGCGACTTACGAGCGATCCCGGAAAAATATTCGATTAATTTTGCTCGGGTAAAATGTTATATAGATTATGCTATAAGCAATAATATTCCGTCATTATTTCAGTTCATATTACAATTTCATCTATTAATAAGTTACCACCAACATGCCAGTCAATTAAGTTGCATATTTTGAGAGCTTTTTTTGTAACATATCAACAAATGTTCTGCTTACAAAAGAACGGACAAGCTCGATCCATTCCTATTCAGACACTGCGACGGAGGTGATCGTATCGTTTCCAGAAAAGTTATATTAATTTTTCCTTCTACTGACAAATTGTAACTCACAAAAGTCATGCCTGTATACTTCTGCTGGAATAGAATGCTGCTCTTTATTATATGCTGCAGTACTGGAGAAAAGTGCCAAAATCTGTTTTATGTTTAATAAAATTATTAAACAGGGTGGGGCAATAGTGCGTCCAACTTCAATATGTCGAGTTCTATGATTGCTCGAAACTTGATTAAAAACATAAGTAAACTGGACAGAAACGTCTATAACCGAAAATTATTTTTGAATATACAGGGTGAGCCAAGACGATTCTGCAGGGTCAACTAACATTTTTTTTTAATGGAATGTCAGAACATTTTTTGAAACCTCTTTGTGGCCTCTTTCCACCTCTGTATTATTATTAACTCTTTCCCAACCACTTGGATTTATTGATTTTTTTTGTTGAAATTATGCCATTTACACGTGTATATTAAAAAAAAATCACTGCAGTCACAAATATCAATTTTAAGAAAAAAATATGTTAGTACCAGTTATTTATTTAGTTAATTAAATCCAACAGCCAATTGGCCATTTCTAGGAGTACATGATAAATATATAAATGTAGGTTAACTTAGAAAGAAAATCTTAAACTAATAAATTACAGATAAAGGAATGAAAATTAAAATGAAAATGAAAATACTCTACAGTACGTTAGCGTGCATTATGTGAATGAAAATTATGAAAATTATTTTAACAAAGTACATGGTTAATTTGGAAGTAAACTGGAAATTTTGTTTTTAAATTGGATCAAACTAGCAGAAAAAAATATCGACAGTTTGCAATGCGTTATAACTTCTGCACATAGAAGTAATAGGGCAATAAAAGTGATGAAAGGAATTTGATACTTTAATATGAAATGTGTTATTTCCCCTTGAGCAAATACGAGGTACATTGAAAAATATGCATCTTAGCAAAGAGGGAGAGTCAATAATGTTATGTAAAATTTCATAAAGAAATAGTAAATCCCCCATCTCTCGCCTTTTTCGAAGAGAAATAAAATTAAACTCTTCCAAGAGGAGATTGCAATCATAGTTTCTCTCAGGGTAAATACCGTGTTTTTTATAGAACAAGAATTTTAAAAATCTTCTTTGGACATTTTTGATTAGAGCTGTATACTTTTCATGGTATGGATTGCAAATAGTACTGCCATATTCCAGTTTACTCCTCACAAGGGCTATATATAGACTGCTAATTACCTTGACAGAGGGAACGTCCCCGCTATTTCTTATAACAAAACCTTACATTTTGAGCGCATCCGATATCATGTTATTGATGTAAAGCGAGAAAGAGAATCCTTCGTCAAAAGTAACCCCAAGATCCTTTGTTTCTGAAACACGCATAAGCAAAGCACCATTGATGTGGTAATCAAATGATAATAACCTTGCGAGTAAAAGACATTATTTAGCATTTCTTAATATTAAGCCATAGTTTGTTCTCAATACACCAGTCATTTAAGGAGGTCAAATGTTATTGCAGTTGAAGACAATCAGTCATTAACTTGGTTAAACATTTTTAAACCGTCGGCGAATAATAATTTAGAAGAAATTATGTGATCGCAAATATTGTTAACAAAAATGAGAAACAAAAGTGGTCCAAGATTGGATCCCTGAGGGACTCCTGAACTAGCTTCAAATTTATTAGATTTGGCACCTTCATATTCTACGAAAAGCTGTCGGTTGGTTAGGTAGAACCACAACAATCGCAAAATATTATTGGAAACATCATATTCATTTAGTTTTTGGAGCAATTTTACATGTGATACACGATCGAATGCTTTACTAAAATCTGTGTATGTAACTTCCACCTGATGCCTAGTGTCAAGAGATTCGGAAACATATTGCCTGAATGAACATAGATTAGACGTTGTGTTGCGCGCTTTCACAAAAAACCATGTTGCTGTTCGGAGAGTGCAGGTTTCACATGTGCAGAAAGTGTATCCGATAAAATGATTTCTAACAGTTTGGAAAAAACAGAAATTAGAACAATTGGTCTATAATTAGTGATATCTGCAACTGAATCAGATTTATGAACTGGACAGACACGAGACAGCTTCCATAGATCAGGAAAAGTGCATGATTTTAAGATTAGATTAAAAATAAACTATAATGGTTGCATAAAACATTGAATACAATCTTTAATCACTAAGGAAGGGATATTACCAGGCCTACTTGATAACTTGCTTTTCAGTTTTTTTAGCTGCGTTTACAATTTGGTTTTCCGAAATTGCATTTAGTGTAAATGAATTGTTTATTTTCCCTAATTCGAGTAAGTTAAGGTTATCTAGACAGCAGTTATGAGACATCTGTGTGATGGCACTCAACTATGTAATCAATTGATACTTTTTAATCTGTGACTTTGTGTCTTTCATATTGCAGCAGTAACCGATGAGGATTTTTGCTCATTCGTATATGTCTAAGGAATAGTTTTCAACCATCTTTTGCTGACGAGACGACTCGACGAAGCTGTTAAAGGTATCTAATTGGTCACGTGGTGTACGATCATTTATGAAGACCCATTACTATTGATGTCATACATCTCAAGGTTGTCGTAAGGATAAATTGTGAGGACACAAACATTTAGGAACATATATATGTTTATTTGTAGTTTCTGAATATTTTTCATTTATCATCATTATAGTAAAATTTCGTTAGAATTATAATCAGAAAGCTTATATGCACTATATAAATCAATTAATGAATAAAATGTTATCTTTTTAACAAGGAGCAAAATAAAATAGAAATTTAATTAGGTGTCTAAAGTTTTGCTTCAACTTTATCTCCGATGTATATCAGTGTATTTCGCCACACTGCGCTGCTCTTAAAACTTTATTATTTTAATAATATGACACTATCTTCAACACAATTGTTCTAACGGTGTTCTCAATTGTTTTTGGGTTAATTTTAGAAGTAGTAACAAAGTTACTTACAACTTTAACTATATGTTTGAATTTGCTATAATTGCATTTTGATGCAATAATTAGATTATACAAACACAGACTAAAGCAAAGTGTGCTTCTGAACATGTTAATACAGTCGTTATAGATAAACAAGTATACACAATACATGCGCTAAATACTATACGACTTTCTGAAACTTTCTTTTGTCCGAGGAGATTAGAATAATTTGTTACACAGATATTAATAATTGAACCTGACACACTATTCATTTGATTAAAGCATCATTTAGCTCATTATCTATCATATTGAGCTATCCCAGAGATATAAATAATATGCTCTCAGAACTTCTTATGCTTAAAATAAAAATAAAAGTTTAAATTGTTTGAATTTTTTAGGTTTAATGGTTAGGTAAAAAAGAGAAAAATTATTATGTTTTATATAATATATTAAATGACGTTTCGCTGATGATCACCAGCTTTTTCAAATCTACAATAAATTATATAAGTTAAATTTTGGTGATTATATGGAAAACTAAGTGATAATATACAATACATATTAATTATTTAAAACTTATAATGAACATTTTTCTTGCATTAGGTTAGTTTAAATCTTATATCTGCTTTTTATTGTTGCTCTGTTTTTTATTTTTTTAAAAAGTATCTGTATCTGTTCTTTATTGCATGTATGTTCTGTTGCTAGTATATGATAATGATATGAAATTTTTGATGGCTAGATTTTGTCAGATGTCCAATTGGGGTATAAAGTGCGTATGCTATATAATTAACAAGTATTGGTTGTTGCCAACCCTATTTTGAATTAATACTTGGTGTTTTATTGTGTTTACTGGTGGTTGTTTATTATTTTATTAAACTGTAATAAAATTGACTTAAATTTTGTCTGTTCGATCGTTTACGCTATTTTTATCTTTTTGTATATAAATCATTTCTTTTATTATTCTCTTGTTGTAGTTATTTTCTTGTGATAGAATTTTGGTACCTTGGTAATTAAATGTATGGTTATTTTTTTTCGACATGTTTGGTAATAGCTGTTTGATTTTTGTTGTATTTGTGTCCTTTTAACCTATTTTCTAAAAGTTGTGACATCATTCCTATATAGTTATTACTACAATTATTAAGTTGTATTGAGTAAATTGTGTTAGATGTTTTTAAGCTTGAGGTTTTACTTTTTAATGGATTGAAAAGGGTGCTTAGACAATTGTATGATTTGGAAAGCCGTATAATTATTATTATATTATTGTATAATTTGTGTGTGCGTTGTTTTATTATTTTTCCTGTGAATCTTTTAGGATAGTTATTTTTTACAAGCACTTCTTTTATTTTAGTTAGTATTTGTGATTTTGTAGTCGATATTTTGGTTGGTTAATTTGTGGGCTATGTCAGTGAGTCCATTGACGACACTTTTTTTTATAACTGTTAGGATGGTGAGAATTATATTATTTTACTGAACCAATAAACCGAAAAAATCCAAACAATTTAAAGACAACAAGGGTTCAAGAAACAAGGAAATCAAAAACAAAAGTATTCTCCTTTTTGTTCACTACTTTTTTTCTGTCAAATTTGTGATAAAAGTAAATAAATTTAAAAAACCTCTGCCAATTACTTGGGGATCAGAACTTCCTCACCGTAGTAAAACTCGAGGTGTGGTGGAGTTTATAATAAAAGTAATTTTTTGACGTTTCAAAATGGTCACATTTTTTGACGTTTCAAAAAAGTCACATTTTTTGAAGTTTCAAAAAAGTCACGTCTTCCCATTACTGAACAACTCAATCATAAATCCCAATCAAATTAATGAATCACCCAAAACAAGCTATTTTTTCGAAGTACAAATCATCATAGGCTTCTTCTCAAAAGAAAAAAGTTCACCTAGTTCAGGGTGGAGGAGTTTTTAAAATTAAAATTATTCATTTTTTTCTAATTTGCGTGAACACGGCAGCGAATAAAATTATAAATTAGTGACACTCTCAGCATTTTTTAAGAAAAATAAACGACTTTTATGAAAGTATTTAAAAGCGACCCAGATTTGTATACCAAATTAGAAATTTTTTTGATATTCTATATTTTTTATCTCTTGACCAATTTTTTTATTTGCCGTTTTCACATAAATTAAAAAAAAACGTTAAATTTTAAGACGATGGCATTTTTCTTAATAATTCTACACCATGAGCATGGTAAACTTTTTTCTATTAAAAAGGTACTATGAAGATTTCAATCTTGAAAAAAAAGCTTGTTACAATCTAATTCTGTGTTAGGACGATTTTTCAGTTCATTTGAGTGAGATAGTTCCAAAAATATATTCCAAAACATACAACAATTTTATCATAATTTTGTTCGCCCATTTTTTTACATTTGTCACATTTACTTTTCATCACTTTTACTTTATTATTAGTTATTAGAACAATTCAGTGCGAATTTTGGTCATATCCAGTCAATATCTTAACCATCTCGACTGAGCAAAATAGCGGGTTGATAATAACTTGCAGTGAAAAGGCCAGCAAATCAACTACAGACATCGATGTTTCTTAGTAATTGCTCCATTTCCTAAAGTGCAACTAGAGAAATGATGGATCTGATATAAAACAATTTGTCGGAAATATGAAGAACATTTTTCTTGTACATATCAATAAGCGCATTGAATGTGAAAGGCTTCACGTTCTCGTTCATTATCGAATATATGAAAAATTTAAAGGATAGTTATATTTTATGTGTAAATAATGCTATAAGAATAATGATATTTTCACCGAATTACAGCTACAATTTGTACTAGTTTTATTTTATCTAAAAATTGTAAAATTTTCCATTTTTATAATTACTGTTATTAAAGAAAATATATTATCGTTTTGATAATCAATAATTAATAATAATTATTATTACAACAGAAATTAAAAGCACAATTGGAGTTATTTTCGCAATGGAAGATCAAACAATTTCTAAGTTAATTTAAAAACAAATTAAGTTCCTCTTCTTGGTAAAAGTTAAAATATAGAGTGGAATGAAAAATAATATTAACTGAAAATTTTTTTGCTAATTATTATTTACTAACTTTTACAAATCTTATCACAGATAAGTATAACATATATCTTTTTAGACAATTATTTTTCCGGCTATTTGCCAAAACGCTGGAACTTGGATTACAAAAAGGATAATATGCACATTATGTTCAGTACAACTGACTCAATAATGTTATTTTTAATTTCAACTATTCTGTCTAGCAAAACCAAAAATAAATAAAACACAAGCTACTCACCAGTTGACACTCACTTTAAAATACTTTAAAATATCTACCGACACGTGTTTTTAAATTATTTTATTCGTCCCTAAGGGGTATTTCCACTATATAATTTCAATTATTCTGTTCTCTGAAGCCATTAATGTTTATTACATTGAGATTTACAAGTTTCCTTACTTTGGATTCTTTAAATGTGCTGGCTACCCTGATGACGCAATGCAAGCAGAAACACGTATCGGTAGATATTTTAAAGTTTTTTAAAGTGAGTGTCAACTGGTGAGTACCTTGTGTTTTATTTATTTTTGGTTTTACTAGACAGAACAGTTGAAATTAAAAATAACATTATTGAGTCAGTAGTACTGAACATAATGTGCATATTATCTTTTTTGTAATCCAAGTTTCAGCGTTTTGGCAAATAGCCGGGAAAATAATTGTTTAAAAAGATATATGTTATACTTATCTGTGATAACATTTGTAAAAGTTAGTAAATAATAATTAACAAAAAAATTTTCAGTTAATATTATTTTTCATTCCACTCTATATTTTAACTTTTATCAAGAAGAGGAACTTAATTTGTTTTTAAATTATTTCATTGACCCTAAGGGGTATTTCCACTATATAATTTCAATTATTCTGTTCTCTGAAGCCATTAATGTTTATTACATTAAGGTTTACAAGTTTTCTTACTTTGGATTCTCTAAATGTGCTGGCTACCCTGATGACGCAATGCAAGCAGAAACACGTGTCGATAGATATTTTAAAGTTTTTTAAAGTGAGTGTCAACTGGTGAGTACCTTGTGTTTTATTTATTTTTGGTTTTACTAGACAGAATAGTTGAAATTAAAAATAACATTATTGAGTCAGTAGTACTGAACATAATGTGTATATTATCTTTTTTTGTAATCCAAGTTTCAGCGTTTTGGCAAATAGCCGGGAAAATATTTGTTAAAAAAGATATGTGTTATACTTATCTGTGATAAGATTTGTAAAAGTTAGTAAATATTAATTAACAAAAAATTTTCAGTTAATATTATTTTTCATTCCACTCTATATTTTAACTTTTATCAAGAAGAGGAACTTAATTTGTTTTAAAATTGTTCTTTTTTATTCCTTCAATGATCCATTCATGATGATGGAATTGACGTTGCCAAAGTTTACTAAATAAATATTTCAGTTAACTTTAACGTCGCTGTACCCCGTTATTTTAATTAGTTGGTGTTCCCCAATGTCTTCCTTTGCTAAGTAGTATACTTTTTGAAAATCTGAGAGAATGATTGCATATAATCATATCTTTAACAGAGTTTGCGATCAAAAACATTCGTTCCGTTTCTATATGACTACGCTTTTTTAAAAATAAAGGTATGATGTAGTCTAAAACAAAAAAAAAAGATAAATTAAGAAATATAATAATTAATCGCTACAGCAGGTTACACATATATAATTTACTCTTGCTGCGTATTAACCACTTGCTTTAATCTAACTTTTGAGCACCACCCTAAGCTAACTTGGAAAAATTGTGTTATATTCCATCTTGCCAGTTGCTGCTTTAATATTGTCAACCTCTACTTTGAAGTAATTTGTTAAGCATTTGCGCCTTTTCCTCCACACGCTAATTCGTAAGTGGGCTTCTGACGAATTTTCATCCATAAAGCGAATCATGTTTATATATTCTCGCTGGGTAACAGCGGCAGCACTTCTTAGCCTTTTTTCTGGTCGACTTTGAAGTTGTTTCCTTATTGCATCGGCAACATTATGGATGGGCTTAAAAACATATCAGTAAACGGATTTAACATTTTCCAGTTTTTAAAAAACATTTCTTGTACAAATTCGGTTATTACGTTCCACATGTCTTTAACAACAATTTAGAGCCAAACCACACGAGCGTTAATTCAACACACGTTCGACGCGCGTTGAAATTTCGCGTTGTAGAAATACATTGAAATATATTGTGCCATCCACACGAACAACGCGCGTCATATTTAACGCTCGTTAAAAAATGACAACGCTTGGTATCTCCACAACGCGCGTTCAACGTGGCAACGCGCGTTGTACAAATACGTTGTATTATATGTGAGCATACACACGATATTAATTTAACGCGCGGTTCAGTTCGTATGAAGGCACGTTGCTAGTTAAGTTATAACCTATTTAAAGTACGAATTATTCCGTCTTTAATTTTGGTAAAAAAGTTCATCAAATGTTGCAATTGACATAAGAAAATAATTAAAAAATTTTATGGGATCTTCTGGAAGTCTAGAAAAAAAACAGTAGAATGCGCCCTCGCTATATCGTATTTCATTAATAGGATGTACCCATCATTTTCGGTTTCTAACTCTTTTTTTTCTTACTATTTTTGCACTTAAATGAACAAACAAAACGAGCTCTACATCATCCATGGCTGAATTAACAATGATAGCGCGCGCTTAATGCCTATTCACCTATCTCGCATGGATGGGCAAGCAACGCGCGTTAGTATAGTGCGCGTGGAACGCGCGTTGAATTAACGCCCGTGTGTTTTCGCTCTTAGTCTGAATCATGACTTCATATTGAAAACCCAGCTTTGTGAATTGTTGGGGATCACTTAGTAACTTTCTAGGCATTCTTGATCGATTTTAAGGTACCTATTCAGGTACTCATGGCCTCATAATATGAATTCTCTTGAACTCCATCTCTCGTACATGGAAAGTACTATCTTCATTGTATTATTTTTCGAACTGCAGATTTCTCCGGGAACAACATTTGTTTTAAATGTATTGGTATAAGCATAATTTTTCTTCATTTGTCAGTGATGCGTTCTTTCAATAACCACATATTTTATATTACTTTAAAAAACACTAAGATTCGTTTTTTTGTAACATTTTTTAAATGTTACTGTAAATTAGAATAAATCTCTAAATTGTTTAAAAGTGTTTTATATAGTTCAATAAACAATTTTCTCAAAACGAATCGACCACTTTTTTACAGAAGCATTACACTATTTAGATACGAGCTAAATAAATAGAGCTGTTCTGTGGAGCTTCCACCTTCATTTTTCGATATAAAAAGCATAGCCCCAGCAATTAATAAGATACACAGTTCGTTTGTAATTAAAGTATACTGTGTACCAGACTTGACATTCATATTCCGAAATGTTTGTTTAAACTGTGTACCTCACATATTTCTCAAATAATTATTTGGTAATGTAATCAAAACGAGGCTGGCAGTCAACCTGTTAATGTCCTAAAAAGAATGTTCACTGTATTTCCAAATACATATAACTAAACAGACACGTTGAAAAAATTTTCGTAAATAATTACAAAGGTTCTAGAAAAAGAAACTGAAAGAACTACAACATTCTACAGTGTGTCCCGTCTCAAGTGGACACACCTTGTTATTTTAGTTATTATTCGACAGATCGTTTTCTCTGTTATGAAACTCTTCAAGGCGCATCTTTTTATGATTTGTGACGTACTTCCGGTGCTCTACTCAAGAGCGGAAGTGTCACTTTGACGCCCAACACTACGGCGGTGCACACGGTACGGAGATCTCGGGCGCCAGTTTCTGTTTAGAGTGCAGAAACATCACTTTACTCTATCGGCGGGACGATAGAGACCGGGCAACTGCAGTGAAGATACGGCTAAGCCAGGGGTCGGGAAAAAGGGAACTTACATACAACAGTTAAGGAACAGACTCTCATTCAATATATGTACATTTATTCTACACACTATTATTATTTACACTTTATACACACCTTAGTAACTACAACTTATACTACAACGGTCTTAACTACAAGCGGTCTTATTCTACAAGCGGTCTTATACTACTACGGTCTTAACTACACTACGGACAAGCGGGGCAGTAAGCGGGCGGTCAAGCGGTGCGATACGGTAAGCCGGTGAAATGAAGCGGTGAAACGGTAAGCAGCGATGAATTAAGCAGACGGCGGACGGATACCAGGAGGGGAAGCAAGCGCCAATACAAGCAAACTATGCCTATCTAACGCGGTTACTTATTTTCGCTTGGCTGATGGATGGTTCCGGTCTTATGATATGCCAACTAGTACCTCCAAAGCGCCCTGCCAAAGAAAACGGACTCAGGCGGCCTGGAGGGCTCGCGGTTGAATGCGGTTACGGTAAGGGGGGGGAAAGGAGTAACAAGCCTAACAGTGGCAAATTGATGATGACGACGGGATGGTCAAACTCCAAAACTACCCTGTAGAATTTTTACGTGCACAGGTAGCCCGGGGGACCCGCGATTACGGACGATACCTCCAAGTCACCCTGCAGAATTTTTACGTGCTCAGGTGGCCTGGCAGGCACGCGGTTACGGAAATCCCTCTAAATCACCCTACCAAAAAAAACGGACGCAGGTGGCCTAGAGGACACGCGGTATCAAATGCTAGTATCTCCAAGTCACCCTGCAGAATTTTTACGTGCTCAGGTGGCCTGGAGAACACGCGGTGTAACGCGGTGGAACGCGGTTCTAATTCCAACCTTCGGCCGCTCTCCCGTTCTAAGGAAGGATATGAGGCGGATACGTTTAGCGCTCGCGGTTCACTAACTCTAAAAAAATAAAGCCCGGAAAGTACTCACCAGCCAAGTAATACCGATTATTTACCAAACCTTTATCAAACCTTGCTACCTACTTCCGGATCCTGTGCTGGCTTCCTCTCTGGAGCGGTCGGGGTCGGCACGTCTGGACGGTACGGGCGGCAGCAACGGACTGGTCTCGGATACTCTGCAAAATCCTCAAGCTACTAAACTCTGCCAAAAAGAAGAAGTAGGAGGAGCGCGGTAGTCATGCGCGAAATATTGCAAAATTCGCAATTACCTTTGGATACCTATGTACCTCTATACTCACAAGTTTACTTACTATCCAAGTCGGCGTGGTGCTTCGATTGGAGCTCAGACGGGAACTAATTTAATGATAAAATCCTCATGCTACTAAACACTGCTAAAACGCAGAAGTAGGATGAGATACGGTAGTCATGCGCGGGTTATTACAACTACGTCACCCGTTCATCGACTTAGAATAATTCCGCATGAAATTTAAATACCAATATATCCTTATACTCACGAGTTTACTTACTGTGCTGGCCGGCGAGGTTCCTCGTTGAGTAGCTGGACGGAAACTAATTTAATTATTTTCAGTCTCGGCCTCCCTCATGTTAGCGCGGGCATAAGGGTGCCGGGGACACAATGCGTGCGTCGCGTTTCGCTTACTGCCGGCCACTTGGCCTACGTGGAATGTTCATAAAAACATATTAATACTACCTATCTATAATTAACAATTTAACTGTTATTAATTAAAAGCGTAGCACCATAATGGGTAAAATATTTTTCAAAACCTAGCCACCTAAGTTAACTTAATAAAATAAAATCACTTCGTTACAGATTTTCAATATATTTTCAATTGTCACACCATGCATTCACTCAAAAATGTGATTTTTCTATATGTTCCTTAGCGTAGTATTAGACTTAAGCAAAAAATGCCGTGGTAACGGAAACAAAAAGTACTCAAAATCAGTTTTTTGTGTAAGAATTCTAAATCATCACCATAAATGCAAAAATATTAACACAGCATTTAAGTACTTAAATGTAACCGTTTTCAACTAAACCATCATCAATAACAATACATTTCTCAATGCGGTTTTCATAACAATACATTTCTCAATGCGGTTTTCATTATTCCTTTCTACTTGTCGTAGTTCTTGAACGTTAATTTCTTGACAAGCTTGCCTGATTCTATCACAAAGCTCTTGCCTAGTTCGGGGCCTCGTTTTGTAAATTTAATTTTTTATGGTGTCCCAAAAATAAAAATCAAGCGGGATAATATCCTGAGATCTAGGAGGCCACTCGATTAAAGGACTGTTTCGCCTTATCTATTCTTGAGGAAAGTTAACAATCAACCATCGTCGGACAATTATCGAGTTGTGAATCGATGCTCCATCCAGTTGAAAAAACATATCCCCTAGCACTGCTAGTGGAAAATCATCAATTACCTCTATTAATTCATTATAGCATTTAAATTTTGTAAGAAAAAGAAAGGGCCTATTATCCTTTCTCCTAAAATACCGCACCACACGTTCACTTTTTCAGAATACTGTCGCTTACAATGTGAGTTTTCTATTGTCCAATACCTACAGTTTTTCAACGATACACCATTGGTGGTGAATGTCGCTTCATCACTAGACATAATTTTCTCCAAAAAATGTCGATCTTTAAGATAATTGCCATGAGCCCAGAAACAGTATTCAAGCCGTCTGTTATCATCACCTTCCTCCAAGGTGTGTAGAAATTTGTGTTTAAATGACTTCAATTTGTATCGACGAAGGCACCTCCAAATTTTGTTGCGAGTTAAATTAAAGTTTAATGCCTTATCTCGTATGCTACTACGAGGACTGTCATTGAAAGCGTCTAAAATTTTTGGTCTACATTGTGCCGATTATTTCTTTTTCTTCTGGTTTTTATTACACTACTACTTTGGTTGAAAAGTCTGTTAATTTTAGCAACAACTGAGTAACTAATTTGACGTAGTGGATGACTTACATTAAATTCTCGAGCTACTGCTCTGGTAGAACGGTTATTTTCTCAACTTTTTCATTGAGACTCAACCACTGTTCAGTCATTGTGCAAGAGAAGAATTGAAAAAAACACTAGTACACGATTGACGTTTTTTATGACACTTGCCGTATTTTCTTGTTTCCACGGCAATCTTTGCTTAAGTCTAATACTTAAGAATTAAATTTCTGAATTGCAAAATTTATGAAAAATATTAAAATATGCATATATTTCTCAGTATCGGGGGGTATTTATTGATTCTGAACAACTTGTCTTTGCTGTATCTCTAACGCTAAGTAAAATATAGAAAAATCATATTTTTGAGTGAACGCATAGTGAGTTGGTGTGACAATTGAAAATATATTGAAATCATAAAAAGATGCGCTTTGAAGAGTTTCATAACAGAGAAAAATTTAAAATCGATCTGTCGAATAATAACCGAAATATCAAGGTGTGTCCACTTGAGACGGGACACACTGTAGGCGAATATTCCTTCGTGACCTTACAATAGTTTACATAAAACTATTAATTGGTTTCCGAAAAAATGACCACTTAAAGCTTAATGTGACGAAAGTAACGGTTATATTTTTTGGCGTTAAATTAAAAAATCTCCATAAAACAAAGTCCATCAAATTTTAGTCTGTGAATACACAAATTGATACGTAATTTCTTTAATTTTTTTCACCTTCGTCTGTTTTAAGATAATCGAAGATAAAGTGAAGGCTCAATACATATTAACACGTTCGCTGCGATACGGGACATATGTGCCCCGTATCGCACTATGGTTGCTGGCGGCAACTGGCTAGACACATTTAGCTGATATGGCGAGCAAGATATTTTTCTTATATATTAACATTTAAAAAAAACTCATAGCTTTTCGTTTGATACAGTACATAGAAGCAATTTGTCTTATAAAACAATACGGGTTCAATGTGCCCCGTACCGCTCATTTAGATCTAAATCATTCAATCTGGCGGTACGGGGTTTTTCCCGCATCGCCTGGTTGACTGATTTCTTTAGTATTAATAATAATATTAACTTTATTCGTGTAAGCCATACAGAATAGGATATGAAACATCACAAGTACAGTACAGTACAACATTACAGGAATTGTATAAACAATAAAACAAATTACATATTAAAATCTAAGAATTCTTTTAAGGAATAAAAGCACTGAGTAAATAGGAAGGAGCGAATTTCCTTTTTAAATTTGGTTAAGCTGTTAACATTTTTTATGTGATCTGGCAACTTATTGAACACTGCACTGCAGGCATAATGTGCACTTTTTTTGTAAAGAGAAAGTCTGAAGTTTCTTATATATACATCATTTGCAGATCTCGTATCATAATTGTGTACACTGTTATAAAGTTGAAAAGTATCGGGGTTGTTTTTAACGAACAGGCTGGCTTCGTAAATAAAAACCCGCAAAACCAGCATATTGTTTAGCCTGTTTCAATGTAAGCCACGAAAAAAAAAATGAATAATTATATTATATAAACACGTTATTTTCATGAATTTGTATGTTCTCTAAATACTAGTCTTGATTTATTTTCCGTAATAAGTATTATTTATAATAATAAAGATATTTTACAAATATATTTGTGTGTAAATAATTAATCTTTTTATTGTTCCTGTCCTGGCGATACGGGTTAAATGTATCCCGGGCTATCAAAGCCCAATAACAAACAAATGTTTGTGTATAGATTTCTAGAACTAATTTTGCCATTGACTGATAGATGTCCCCAATAGAGGTTATTTTTTTATTAAACAGGTACGGGACTTATGTAACCCATATAGCTAGATGACGCGTACGACTACGGGATTCTATAGACCCGTATCGCTCCCATAGCAAACCGCAAATATCAGGTAACGCAGCGAACGTGTTAAATTGTACATAATTTGATCATGTCTAATTTAAAATTATTTTCTATACTATATACGATGATTTGGTAGGATTTAGGTCTATTTCTACTTTTAATTAAATTTACAGCAAAGCTGTTTTGGCACAAAAACGTTCTCTTAGTTTCCTTTAATTCGTTAAATATTTTTTATAATAGGGAAATTGATATGAAGAGCAAAAATGTTGCATATTTCAAATAAAGTAAAAATATATTGCAACTACTATATGTGGAATAGTTAAAGGACCCGTCCGTGGTACAGAAATAACAAGGAAAGGACGTAAATCAGGACCTAAGCTTAGAAGTAGGTTTGAAAGGTTTTACAAATAATGAGCTCTCTTCGATTACGACGGATCCCTTTCGTTTTGGAATTGAATTTTAAAGTTAGATGCGTATGTAATTAAATTCTGCTTGGTATGTAATAGAGTTGCAGAAAAATATATCAAAGTATATAAAATTGTTCTATGGGAACTGCAACATTATTTAATTCTTTACAAAAAAGAATTAGAATAAATATTCGGCACCAATATTTCAAACATGTATTTTGTTAAATATTGTGGAAAATTTAAGTAAAGGTGTAATGCAGCAGTGTACTCAACAACTGTTCAAGGTTCAGTAAATTCGCTAGCCGTATTTTTAACGCATTTTTCCCATTTTCTAACATTTCTAACTTTTACCACATCAAGTAACTTAGTTCTTGGGGTATTCGTGCACTGAGGGAAATATCTGGCTTGAAATGACTAAGAAGCCTTAGTTTTTTCAATTTAATAAATATTTATTATTCTGCATTATATTTAATTCAGACAAATAAATATTTTTCATAATTTTGTTATAATAAGCATATTCCGAAGATTGGATTAATTGACAAAACTAAATGATTTATTTCAGGAATTCTCTTGGTATTTATTTTTTTGTAATTAAATAATTATTTATAAGAAATAAATTTACTCATGAATAACACATTTGTATCTGCCTCATTTATTCTATCATTATATTTATTTCATAGAAAGAAATATTTCTATTAAAGTTTCTACCCTAATAGCGGAAATAAATATTTAATTCTAATAAGAAATATTTATTCCTCATTAATAAATTTGTTTCTGAGAACTAAATGTTGGCCCTCTACCGGCGAAACCGCGGTAGCGCATTAGACAAGATTCAACAAGACGCCATTGTTCCCTTGTTCTGTTTTAAGAGCTTTGTGTTAAGTGTTGTGTCCCTTTCGGTAGATGTATAGTTTATTAGAAGAATATGGTGGCTGGAAAGCCTCAAAGAAACTTTTAAATGTAAGTTTTCAATGTTTGTACGTGGTAATTTGTTTATCATAGCATATTAAAGTACCTACCTAGCCAAAACTGTTTAGTTCTGAAAATTTGTTCAGTTATTTATTTTTGTTATTTTTTTTAATAAATATGTCATATTCTCCGGTATCTTTATAGAAAAGATATCTCAAAAATTTATTTCGAATTTTTTCTCTACTATAACAGGGGGCATTCTCACCCCCTCTAATTTCGTTATTTTTATTATTACGAAAAAATTTAAAATACAAAAGTTATAGGACCTTACATTTAGATTTCGAAAATCATATCAGAAAATCAATGGAAGCTGATACAAGAGGGCTACAGTTATAAATGTTATTTTTTTTTAAATTGAACACCCTGTATATTTTTACATATTTGAGTAGAACGCTTTCTCACGAACACAAAGTGATAGGAGTTGATAGGTCACCTCTAAACTAAGGGAGATATGTGGGAAACTTTGTGAGAGTACCACCTCCGTTAACGTTGAGATCATGTATCAGCTCGCCTATTTTAAAAATTGGAATAAAATTTTAAAACTCACGTATGAGAAGTAAATGGATTTATTTTGACAAACACATATTATCAAAAATGGAACACTTTTTATTATTTAATAACATATTCTGATGATGCATGAAATTTTCTATATAATAAATCAAAATTTTTGACATTACCCTCAAATATGGTGGACTTATTTCAATTTTGTATGAAATTGAAAACTAATAAAGAAACTCTTTGTATAATGAAAATTATTGATATTTGGGTGCAATATGCAACCGAAAATTTTTCATTAAAATTAAATTATAGGGTGCGGCAAAATATGCCCAGCCAAATTTTTTAAAATAAAAAAAAATTTAGCACAAAAACCATTTTTTTTATGAAAACTTTATTAAAATATGTAAAATTATTTATAAGAAACAACATCGAGTAAATGACCGCCAAAGAAAGCTAGACAATGACCAACTCTGCTTTGAGTGTGTAGTATAACTTTGCGCAATATTTTGGCTGGAATTTGCGCAATTTCTTCACGAATATTTGCCTTTCAGTTTTCTAACGTTTGTGGCGATTAATATAGACTTTATTTTCAAGTATCCCCACAAGAATAAATCTGGTGCTGTCAAATCAGGAGAATGAGGCGGCCACTCAATATCTCCATTTTTTGAGAGCAGCCTGGCAGGGAAAATGTCTCTAAGAAGAGCGACCCTTTCATGTGCTGTGTGGCAATTAGCGCCATCCTGTTAGAACCAGAAGTTTTCTGTGCCAAGTTCTTCCAACTGTGGTTGCACAAATTCACGTATCATTGTTCAATACCGTTCTTCATTAACAGCATTGCCCCTGGCATCATCAAAAAAGAAGGGCCCAGTGATTTATTCGGAGCATATTGCGACTTTTTGATCAAACTGCACGTTCTTTTGAATAAAACGAGGATTTTCTGTTCCCCAGAAAAGAACGTTTTGCTTGTTGGCACGACCAGAAACGCAAAAATTTGCTTCGTCGCTCATTATCAAATTTTGCCAAAAATTGAGTTCTACTTTCTTTAAGTTTGTAACGATTTGTGCGTATTGCAAACGTCTTTGAATATCAATTGGCCGTAGTTTGAACACAGTTTGAATTTTGTATGGATACATATGCAAGTCTAAGTGCAAAATTCTTCTTATAGTCGGCTCAGACAACCCTAATTGCGCCGCACGTCTTCTTGTGGAAGTTTTTGGTTTTGCCTGAACATCAGCCCGAACGAGCTCAATATTTTCGTTTGAACGACCAGAACGAGGTCTTCCAGTATGCTTTACATCAATTACTGTGCCATTCTGTGAAAATGCGTTTAGTAAACGCCGAATTGTTTCTACGTGTGGAGATCTTCGATCGGGATACGCTCTCCTAAAAGCGCTTTGAATTGAAATTATCGAAGAGCAGTGTTGGAAATACAATTTAACAATTTCTGCACGTTCTTGAGGCGAATAACGCTCCATAACAAAACTCTGTATCTTTCTACTTTGATATGAAACTTCACTTTCGACAGTTGTCAAGAAAATAACAATTTTATAACAATATTGCATATTTTGCCGCACCCCATAATTGAAAAAATTCAAAATAATTTTTTTTCCTGTTTTTTGGGCGACAATTACTATTTTTCTTCAAATGGTAAGCCCTATTTTTTCCTTCCCCATAGGAATCATCATAATTTATTCTTTAAATTGGTCTAAGTACAACGGATTTCATTATGAATGAATTGTGGCAAATTTAAAACTTTTGGTCACGTATGAAAGACATTAATCTAATGCATTATAATAATTTGCAAATAAACAAAGTTGCCAACAATATTTTCAACTATTGTATTGTAGAGCAATTTAAAATATCGCGTTACACATTGAGGCAAGTAATTTAAGGATACTATTTTTTTTATTTACAATATTTTTTTAATAATATTATTTTAAGTTTGTATCTTAAGTTCAGAAGCTGATCAAAAATAAAAGAGTAAATTGGTTATTCATAAATATTTGTTAAATTACATGCTGTACTGCGTAAAGCGATATCTTAAATTGCTCTACACAACAATTATTGTTGAAAATATTGTGGAAATTTTTTTGTAGAGGTATGTATTTACCTATCCATTGTTGTATACATATCCTGTGTTGCAATATTAAAACACAAATAACTCCAAAACGATGGCTCCTATCGATTTAAGACAAATGTATATATACAAAACTCTTGTTTTTTTCTAGTTCTATCACGCCCTTGAAGGAAGGTACTTAATTATGGGACACCTTGTTGATAAGTGTCATTTTCTTGCGTGAAATTGAATATATCTATATTAAAATTTAATTTATTGTTTAAAGTTTAGTGACCTGGTTTATATACAGGGTGTGTAGATATTATTAACAAAAAAATTCTGGATATGATTCTACTCATAAAAATAATAAGTTCATATTAAATTATTTTGAAATTTCACTACTAGCAGAGTTACATATTCTATATTTTTATGCCTGTTAGTTAAGATTTATCAGGATTTGGGGAATTTCGCAAAAACAAATATGTTTTTCTCAAAAACGGTTAATTTTATCGGATTGAAACAAAAAGACCTTTCTATAAAACTTTTCAATGACCTTTAATAATAAATATAATTTTTGAAAAAAGTTCTAGTCAAATTTGTGTCCGACACTGAGACTTCAGACCCATTAGGGCTTTTCATATTTATGAAATTTTTTATGTTGTTACAGTTTACTATGTATACCAGGTGCGTCAAATTTGAAAAAAAATCGCTTCACTGGCAAGAAAGTTATGACAAAACATAATTGTAACTCCGCTAATATTGAGATTTCGAAAAAGGGTTACATGAAATTGTACCATTATTTTTATGAGTAGAATCCCCTGAGTTTTTTTGCTCATAATTTCCGAATACCCTGTATAAATATATATTACAACATAGTGGAAATAAGTCAATCAAAGCAAAAAAAAAAACAACTTTTTTTAATTTATTCAATTCAGTCTAAGTTGTGCTATATTTATTAGCATCCTGAAGACTAGTATAATTGTGTTTTTATTGTTCATAATTAGTAAGTAGTAAGTATACAAACAAAAAAAAAAAAAGCAAAATTACTACATAAAACACATAAACGGTCTTTACTTTCTCAACTACACACAACAAATGAAGTTTATGTGTTTTGTGCTGTATTTACTTCAACCTGTTTTGTACCAGTTTTCGTTTGTTTAATTTATTACAGGAAATATCGTTACTATGTATCGTTGAGAAATTAAATACCGTTCATGTGTTTTATGTTGTATTTACTTTAACCCGTGTTTCTTTCCAATTCTCATTTGCTTGATTTCTGACTAATTTTGAACCAGAATAAAAAAATTAGCTTGCCCTGAGGATGCTAATAAGTACAGCGAAACATTGACTAAATTAAAAAATTAGATTTTCTGTTTTGATTGACCTATTCCCATTAAGTTGTAATATTATTTAATTTATTATTTATTGACCACATATATGTGTATATTATCTACATAAATTTGAAGCTTATCATCATCAATTGTTGAAAATATTTTCAAGTCATTAGCGAAAAGTAGATAATATTTGTTAAGCTATTTATGAACATAAGGAATAATAGAGGACCGAGATTGGAACCTTGCAGAACCCCAGACGTAGCAATCATTGTATCCGATACATTACCACAAATAATGACCTGTTGAACTCTATTATTTAAATAGGAAGAAAATAATAGAATTATAGTACTTAAAGAAACAAAATATCAAGAAAGAGCCTACTTTAAATGTTTTCAGCATAGTGATTTGACTTGTTTTCCTTCCTCATTTACAGTGACATCTAAAATCAGCCTTTTTTTAAACCGTACTTTTAATTAAAATATGTATATATTTTTTTGTTGTTTCAAGTTAGAGTTGTCTGAGGCAAAGTGTCGTATTAATACAATATTTAGTTATTTTACATTAGCTGAAAACGTTATATAAAAATAAAGTAATTAGTGACATCGTACGCATGTTATATGTTGGGCTGTGCTTAAAGTGGGTATGAAATTTGGGTAAACATTTGCATAATTTCCCAATTTAAATGTGAATAAATCTCAATTGGAATTAAAATAAACTGTGTCACATCCTACCTTGAAAATTTTTAACCCGTACAAGCTCTATCTTTTTAAAGTAATTTAATTATACAGTTAAAAAATTATGTCATATATCAGAATCACTTTACGAATAACTGATGGCGACACAGTTGAGCTTGATAATTTTTCGACTTTTTTCCTGTCGTTGAAGATAAATGACTCTGTAGTAATCCTAGGTTTTTATACATGACTTGTGATTGCGTGGATAAGTTTGTTTTTGTTCTTCTGTAGTATATACAGTATACGTTACACATTTGGCACTTTCTAAAACCTTGTTATATTAAAATATTGTGAATTTATTACCGTCTTTCAACACTTAAAATTTAATTAAACCGTTCTTCCTTTGAAATTGCCATTAAAGCTTGAAACATCTGCACACATTATTTCTAAATCAGGCAAGTTGTGAAATATCTTTTTGAAGATGTTCATTTCAAAACCAAAGTGTTAGATTTGTATATTTTTAGCACATAAAAATAATATAATAGACATGGTTTATTGTAAATTAGGAGCTATTTGATTATAATTTGTAATTTCTGCAAAGTATTTGAAATAATCATTCATGATCACTTCTACACTGAAAATTTGATATCTCCACAGCAGCACGGATTTAAGTCTGGACGCTCCACTATTTCGAACTTCGTGGAAAAGACACAGTATATGTCTAAAATATTAGATAAGGGAAATCAGGTAGACGTCGCGCGTCGTACTGATTTCTCTAAAGCTTTTGATCGGTTGACCACAAACTGTTACTGTCAAAATTAGGTGCATTTGGCACGTCTACAGCTTTGTTAGAACTTAGATCATATCCCAATTTATTCAATATCGGGGTTTTAAATCTGAAAAATTTTCGCAATCATCAGGAGTTCCACAAGGTTCGATTCTTGGGCCGTTATTCTTCGTTATTTTCATTAATGACATAACACAATTATTTAATCTCAATTACTTACTATATGCTGATGATTTTAAAATATGTACTGAAATAAAGTCAATTTAAAATTGTATAAAATTGCAAGATAATTTGAATAAGTTAAATAATTAATGTGAAAATAATCATCTACCTTTAAATATTAGTAAATGTAATATCATGTCCTATTCTCGGCGTAAAAGTACTGAAATGTTTGACTATAAGCTTTACAACATCGGTTTAAATAGGCTTACATAATTTAAAGATCTTGGCGTTACCTTTGACTCCAAATTGTCATTCGAGGAACATATTCGTGTAACTACCCAGTCTGCATATAAGAGCCTAGGTTTTGTATTTCGTAATGCTAAAGACTTTCGTAATGCAAAAACCTTAAATATCCTTTAAACGGCTTTTGTTCGGTGTAAACTTGAATATGCTACTACGGTTTGGAGCCCTATATATATATTACTCATATGACTCAATTAGAAAGAGTGCAACGTAGATACCTCAAAACTTTACATTTTATTACTTATGGTATTTACCTCCCTTGGGGTACACGCTAGGATGAATTACTGATCAAATTTTCATTAAATAGTTTATATCAGAGACGAATCATGTACTCGATTATATTTCTGCACAAAATTATTAACAATACAATAAATTATATCAAGAATTTTATATCATGTACTAAGAATTAATTCAAGATCTAACATAGCATTACAGTTACTAACAGCCCGTACTAATTTACTTACTCCCTCACCTCTATATCAAATGATTCAAAATTATCATATGTATGAAGAGAGACTTGATATATTTTTTTGTTCTATTCAATCTATTAAAAAAATTTTTGTTGTATCTATATAACTTACCACCTCTTGTAATGTTATTTACTCATATGTTTTATATTATTCTTTTAATCTTATTAATATTATTCATAGATTTGTAACATATTTCACATTTAAATATATTTTTTTATAATTTAAGTGTTTAAATGTAATGTATACTATTATTATATGTATATTTATTGCTTCACCGTTGAATGGAGGAATTAGCGGAAGATGCAGTCTGTCGTAGGTCAGAATTTTGGTAGATATTGTGTTTCTTTGTCAATAGCTTGAGGGCACCAAAATTTGATGACAATCCTCAAGCTGTTGGCAGGTAAATACGGTGCTTGTTGGTGTCTCGACCTGCGATGAGTTGCGCCTCTCGCTAATTCGTTCGCTCAACGGTTCCACCTTATCTTGTAATTGGGACTTAATCCCGTTGGATATGGTATTAAAAATAAAATAAAAATAAAGTAAAAATAAAATAATAAAATAAAATAATAATAAAATAAAAATAGAATAAAAATATAAAAATGAAATACAAATAAAAAATACAAATACAAATACAAATAGAAATAGAAATACAAATAAAAATAAAACTAAAAATAAAAATTAAAATTAGTTAAAATTAAAATTAAAATTAAAATTAAACTTAAAAATTAAATAAAATCGAAATAAAATCGAAATATAATCGAAATAGAATCGAAATAGAATCGAAATAGAATCGAAATAATATCAAAATAGAATCGAAATAAAATCGAAATAAAATCGAAATAAAATCGAAATAAATTCGAAATAAAATTGAAAAAAAAATCGAAATAAAATCGAAATAAAATCGAAATAAAATCGATATAAAATCGAAATACAATCGAAATAAAATCGAAATAAAATCGAAATAAAAATCGAAATAAAAATCGAAAATAAAATCGAAATAGAATCGAAATAGAATCGAAATAGAATCGAAATAGAATCGAAATAAAATCGACATAAAATCGAATTAAAATCGAAATTAAATCGAAATAAAATCGAATTAAAACCGAAAAGAAATCGAACTAAAATCGTCATAAGATCGATATAAAATCGAAATAAAATCGAAATAAAATCGAAATAAACATCGAAAAAAAAACGAAATAAAATCTAAATAAAATCGATATAAAATCGAAATAAAATCGAAATAGATTCGAAATAAAATCGAAATAGAATCAAAATAAAATCGAAAGAAAATCGAAAAATAATCGAAATATAATCGAAATAGTCGAAATAAAATCGTAAAATCGCAATAAAATCGAAATAAACATCGAAAAAAAAAACGAAATAAAATCGAAATAAAATCGAAATAGAATCGAAATAGAATCGAAATAGAATCGACATACAACCGAAATAAAATCGAAATAAAATCGAAATAAAATCGAAAGATCATCGAAAAAAATCGAAAACAAATCGAAATAAAATTGAAATAGAATTGAAATAGAATCGAAATGTATCGAAATAGAATCGAAATAAAATCGAAATAAAATCGAAAAAAAATCGAAAAAAAAATCGAAAATACCGAAATAAAATCGAAATAAATTCGAAATAAAATCGAAATCGAAAAAAAATCGATATAAAATCGAAAAAATTACGAAATAAAATCGACAAAAAAAAACGAAATAAAATCGAAATAAAATCGAAATAAAATCGAAATAAAATCGAAAAAAAAACGAAAAAGAATCGAAATAAAATCGAAATAAAATCGAAAAAAAACGAAAAAAAAATCGAAAAAAAAACGATATAAAATCGAAAAAAATTACGAAATAAAATCGACAAAAAAAAACGAAATAAAATCGAAATAAAATCGAAATAGAATCGAAATAAAATCGAAATAAAATCGAAATAAAATCGAAAAAAAAACGAAAAAGAATCGAAATAAAATCGAAATAAAATCGAAAAAAAACGAAAATAAATCGACTCGAAATAAAATCGAAATAAGATCGAAATAAAATCAAAAATATCGAAAAAAAAACGAAATAAAATCGAAAAGAAAAACGAAATAAAATCGAAATAAAATCGAAATAAAATCGAAATAAAATCGATATGAAATCGAAATAAAATCGAAATAACATCGAAATAAATTCGAAATAAAATCGAAAAAAAATCGAAATAAAATCGAAAATATAACGAAATAAAATCGAAAAAGAACCGAAATAGAATCGAAATAGAATCGAAATTGTATCGAAATAAAATCGAAATACAATCGAAATAAAATCGAATTAAAATCGAAATTACATCGAAATAAAATCGAAATAAAATCGAAAAGAAATCGAAATAAATTCGAAATAAAATTGATTTAAAATCGAAATAAAATCGACTCGAAAAAAAGATCGAAAAATACTCGAAATAAAATCGAAACAAAATCGTAGTAAAATCGTAATAAAATCGAAATAAACATTGAAAAAAAAAAACGAAATAAAATCGAAATAAAATCGAAATAGAATCGAAATAGAATCGAAATAAGACCGAAATAAAATCGAAATAAAATCGAAATTACATCGAAAGAAAATCGAAAAAAAATCGAAAAATAAATCGAAATAAAATCGAAATAGAATTGAAATTGAATCGAAATAGAATCGAAAATGAATCGAAATAAAATCGATAAAACATCGAAAAAAAATCGAAAAAAAAAACGAAGAAATCGAAATAAAATCGAAATAAAATCGAAATAAAATCGAAATAATATCGAAATAAAATCGAAATAAAATCGAAATAAAATCGAAATGAAATCGAAAAAAAATCGAAAAATCGAAATGAAATCGAAAAAAAATCGAAATAAAATCGAAAAGAAAAATCGAAATAAAAATCGAAAATAAAATCGAAATAGAATCGAAATAGAATCGAAATAGAATCGAAATAAAATCGACAAATTCGAATTAAAATCGAAATAAAATCGAAAAGAAATCGAAATAAAATCGTCATAAGATCGATATAAAATCGAAATAAAATCGAAATAAAATCGAAATAAACATCGAAAAAAAAACCGAAATAAAATCTAAAAATAGATAAAATCGAAATAAAATCGAGATTCGAAATAAAATCGAAATAGAATCGAAATAAGATCGAAATAGAATCGAAATAGAATCGAAATAGAATCGAAATAAAATCGAAATAACATCGAAATTCGAAAAATAATCGAAATAAAGTCGAAATAAAATCGTAAAATCGTAATAAAATCGAAATTAACATGAAAAAAAAACGAAACAAAATCGAAATAAAATCGAAATAGAATCGAAATAGAATCGAAATAGAATCGACATACAACCGAAATAAAATCGAAAGAATATCGAAAAAAAATCGAAAAAAAAATCGAAATAAAATCGAAATAGAATTGAAATAGAATCGAAATGTATCGAAATAGAATCGAAATACAATCGAAATAAAATCGAAAAAAAATCGAATACCGAAATAAAATCGAAATAAAATCGAAATAAAATCGAAAAAAATTGAAATAAAATCGAAAAAAATTTCGAAATAAAATCGACAAAAAAAACGAAATAAAATCGAAATATCGAAATAAAATAGAAATAGAATCGAAATAAAATCGAAAAAAAAAGAAAAAGAATCGAAATAAAATCGAAATAAAATCGAAAAAAATCGAAAAAAAAATGAAAAAAATCGAAACAAAATCGAAATAAAATCGAAATAAAATCGAAAAAATATCGAAATAAAATCGAAAAATTAACGAAATAAAATCGAAAAAAAAACGAAATAAAATCGAAATAAAATCGAAATAGAATCGAAATAAAATCGAAATAAAATCGAAATAAAATCGAAATAAAATCGAAAAAAAAAAGAAAGAGAATCGAAATAAAATCGAAATAAAATCGAAAAAAAATCGAAAAAATCGAAATAAAATCGCAATAAAATCGAAATAAAATCAAAAAAAGAAAAGAAAAAGAATCGAAATAAAATCGAAATAAAATCGAAAAAAATCGAAAAAAAAAATCGAAAAAAATCGAAATAAAATCGAAATAAAATCGATATAAAATCGAAAAAAAATCGAAATAAAATCGAAAAAAAAACGAAGAAATCGAAATAAAATCGAAATAAAATCGAACGAAAATCGAAATAAAATCGAAATAAAATCGAAATAAAATCGAAATGAAATCGAAAAAAAATCGAAATAAAATCGAAAAAAAAATCGAAATAAAAATCGAAAATAAAATCGAAATAGAATCGAAATAGAATCGAAATAGAATCGAAATAGAATCGAAATAAAATCGACATAAAATCGAATTAAAATCGAAATAAACGAAATAAAATCGAAAAGAAATCGAAATAAAATCGTCATAAAATCGATATAAAATCGAAATATACATCGAAAAAAAAACCGAAATAAAATCTAAAAATAGATATAAAATCGAAATAAAATCGAGATTCGAAATAAAATCGAAATAGAATCGAAATAAGATCGAAATAGAATCGAAATAGAATCGAAATAGAATCGAAATAAAATCGAAATAGCATCGAAAGAAATTCGAAATATAATCGAAAAATAATCGAAATAAAGTCGAAATAAAATCGTAAAATCGTAATAAATTCGAAATAAACATCGAAAAAAAAACGAAACAAAATCGAAATAAAATCGAAATAGAATCGAAATAGAATCGAAATAGAATCGAAATAGAATCGACATACAACCGAAATAAAATCGAAATAAAATCGAAATAAAATCGAAATAAAATCGAAATAAAATCGAAAGAATATTGAAAAAAATCGAAAAAAAATCGAAATAAAATCGAAATAGAATTGAAATAGAATCGAAATGTATCGAAATAGAATCGAAATACAATCAAAATAAAATCGAA